>JARHVA010004847.1:945000-1412500 GCA_037957365.1 Torreya grandis | reverse complement strand
AAAAGAGGTCTAACATAGAACTTGCTCTAATACTAGTGTTAGAAAATGGATGAGGATGTGCAAAACCATGATCTGTTAAGTCAATTTTAATAAATTTATCCATAATAAAATAATATATTTATAGGGATACTATATCATAAAAAAGGAGGCAATACTTATTATTTGATCATTTATCTCTTTTAGAAACTCTCTTTTATTCACTCACTATCCTATCTTCTACATGAGTTGAAACTCTATTAAATTTTCACACAACTACATATGAGTTATTATTAAAATTCATAATACAACCATTAAAATATTAATATAATATAATCTAAGTCCTAACCATTCATGTGAGGACTAATTCATCAATATTTCCATGTATACCATTCAAGTAGAAATATTGACATAGTAAGGTCAAGGGTGTTAGATAATATGATAAGATAGATACATAAATCATTTTATAAGGTTATAAATTGAATGGTAACACTTGTATGCTTTGTGTGTCTATGATAAACAAAATATGCTTCTTTTTTATACAAGAAAAATAGTTTAGAGTTATTTATTTTTAGTTTATTTAATTACTCATATATTATTATATGGTTTTGAGAGGCACTTGAATTATTTATTTAAAATTCATGGGTAGACACTAATTGGTACATACATATCCATAATATTGTTAGAGAAGATTATATATTAAGTAAATACTTGATTGAATTCTTATAATAATATTTTTTTATTCTCTTTTTAATTTCTCACTAAAAAATTAACCATAACCCTAGCCTCCTCTCTTTTATAAAATAACAAAGAGTGATAGTGAGTGAGGCATATTGTAAATCAAAGTTACTGTTATACTATTAAAATTAGGCTAATGTTCTTAATCAAAATAAGTATATATGCTACTTAAATAAATATTTATTGCTTTGATTATGAGATTTCATAATTTTGTTATGAAAACATTATGGGTGTTTATCTTTTGGTAGCTAATACAATTATTTAACCTATCTAGATAAAATAATGTGGTATCAGAGCTCTACAAGATTAATCTCATTATGCATGTTGGTTTAATGATTAGATATATTATTTTTCATTTATATTTTATGTATTTAACATTATTATAAGTTTTTATATCTACAATTTATTTTATTATGTATTTTCTTATTTCAATATTTAGCACTTGGATTATTATAAATAACCTATATTATGATCTCACTTCACCCTTATGGATTCTTGGTTGAACATAAAATTATGAATTTAGTGGGGTACTAGGGATGAAGAAAAAATATTTTATAGAAATCCCCTAGGGTTATAACTCCATTTTGGTAGTTTCAAAACTCACACAAATTTTTGTTTTGGGGAAAAGGTAATCAATTTTACATAATCCATTGTGTGAAGGTTACTAGCTCAAAAATTGAGCTATCTAGAAGAACTATATATAGGTCATGGATTACACATACCTTTTTATCTATAAAAAGTGCCTAATATTTTTTAATTTATACCAATAGGAAGATTCTCAGTTGTTTGATTTTGTATTACATAGGTAATCAATTATCCTAATTAAATTACTCTTTAAAAACATCAGAGATACAATAGTATGGCTGAAACCTCTATAGTCATTTCACTTTAGGCATGTTCACTATTTTACTACTATGGTTTCATATATTAGAGATGTTATATATCACACACAATTCATATTAGTATTTTTATAAAAAAACTCTAGTCATATTTTGTATATCTACACTATTCTAATATTATTTATTCAACTTTATGTTTATTATTTCTTATTGTTACATCTAATTTATTCCTATCGATATTTGAGACATTATTGATTAGATTGTGTGATTTTTATTGGTAGATTTGACGTTCATTTTGAGCTAAATTAGTTATGCTATTTTGATAATAGATATATTTGACTTTGATGAGTTGTAAATTATGCTTATGATCATGATTTTTATTAAGTAGTCACATTCAACAATTGTTATGATTTCATCCTAATTTTTATCATGACATGGACTAACTACAAGTTTATTTCATGATTTAGATGCATGATATTTCCACCCTCATTGATAGTGTGGGGGGAGAGTATCATTAGAGAGGGGGAGTCAATGATTAAATTGGGGGTAAAGATAATATTTTAGGAACCCACACACACCATAGTATAAATGAATGAATGCTTGTTTTTTATTGTAAATTACATGGTTAATTTAGCAAGTTGAATGAATTCAGTAATGGTTGATTTTCATAACTATTCTTAGTAATGTATGTTATATTTCAAGTTGGATGTATTGCAAAAAAAATGTTACTTATACATTTCACATGACTTGATGAATGAACTAATCTTGTAGAGATGTGATTACACTAAAAACTATCATCTAGATTAAAATATGATATCAGTGAGATTTATTTATGCATATAGAAATGTTTAATTTATGATGTGGTAAATGGTCTTAAAATTCTTAGTTTACATTTTTACAAGGTCTAGTGAAAAACACACCCCTTATGGGTCTTTTATCAAAAGAGTTACTAGGGGAAAATACCCCCCAAGGTAATTGTTGGTGTTCAATTTAAAACTCTATATTGAATGGTTTAAGGTTTCAAATAAAGAAATTATTGATAGAAGTTTCGAGACAATTTTACTAATGATGTGTTTTGACAAAGGTAAGAGATTCAAGTTAGTGTTTTGGCTATGATGTAAATGATAACATAAAGGAATTAGTTTTTTTAGATGGTAATCATTTTGTGGTTAGGTTTGACTTAGACTAAAAATAAGGAATGAGTTGGTTTAAAAATGAGGAATAACTTGGTATTCAACCTTGCATGTAGATATGAAACTGTGATTGGAACATTAATGAATATTTTTTCATGATGAATGAGGGGCCAAGATGGCAGGAAGTTAGATCAAGTGATGTCGATAATGCATAATCTAGGCAAGAAGATAAGTAGAAGCAAGAGGAATAAAATGGATATCTGGTTATATTTTTGAAGAGGAAGATGAAGAAGAAGAAAAGAAGGAAATAAATCGAGTCTTAAATCAAAGAATTTATAGATGAGGTTTAATCGAAATACGTGAAAATTATAGGTTGGTTCTTTTCTAAGTTCTAATTACAAAATGTAATGAATGTGATTTTTTTATAATATGGGTGATTATTATTATTATTATTATTATTATTATTATTATTATTATTATTATTATTATTATTATTATTATTATTATTATTATTATTATTATTGATTATTTTGAATTAGAATATAGTTTTTACCTTAGCGTGTTTAGGACCATAGACCTAAGGAAGGAACATACTCTATCCTTAGTCATGTCATTCTAAGGACCAACTCTTGAAATGAAATGACTAGGTCCTAGCTATGCCTTTGTAGTTTAAACCTTTGAGCTAAGTAATAAGGGTTTGGCTATTGAAAAACTTCTAAACAAGAATATATGGATGCATATCTATATTAAATTCATTTACTATTATTATATATATATATATATATATATATATATATATATATATATATATATCCCCATGGTAATAGAAGTAAGTCTCTATAGTGTAATAGTAGATTTGATCATGTTACATAGTTGTTGAAATTGTTATAAATTTTGGGTTTATATTTTGGAAATGTTTTAACCATAAATGTGTTTGAGATATTAATTGTACACTTATAATGGATAATAATGACTTGTTGACTTGAATTTCATAAATGAGATAAAATCCTAGCGTAGATAAATCTATAAAACTTAAGACCTAGTATGGTCATGTACAGGTCTATATGGTTTTTTTTGGTAATGTTGGCAACTCCTAAATTTGGGTCAAGATTTAAACCCAATATTATTTTATTTATATTAGTATGCATATTACTCTTATGTATACACATATACATGTGTCAAAGAGATTTTATACTCTTTTACCTTAGATTTTTATGAAAAATATTAAACCCTAAAATCTAGATATATGGAAATGTCTGCGCAAGTGGTTTTTAACTTGGTATGTATAGGTCTATGTGTATGTGGTTTTGACTTTATTGTGGAAACCAAGACTTAGTTTATTCCTTCACAACCCTTTTAAGCATGGTCATGGAGACTAAATGTGAAGTGAGATAATTTTTAGAGTTCTTCCATGATGATGAATTTATTGTATTCATTTTGTTAATAGAATATATAGGTACCACTTTGATAAGGTAGAATTGTATAAGGAGAATTATGTGTTAGCATAGCTATCTAGTATTACATTGTTAATCCTAGTTATTAGTTAGTTTTATATTTGGATAGCATAGAATTTGATATTCATTTCATAGATATAAGTTTCATAACTATTTCTTCAATGTATTTATACACCTGTTGTTCTAAATAATAAATCAAAGCATACATTTTATCTTTTATTTAGTATCATAGTGTTCAAATCCTGAGACATGTTAGCATAGTTATTTTACATTGTTTAGGTTTATTATTAATAATTTGTTTAGAGATATGGTTCTGGTAATGGTTTAAGTATTTATAGTTAGTAGAATTACTTGTATAATGTATATATTTATATAATGTTCATCAATAAAATCATTGAAGCATTTTAATTACTTCCATTTGGTATCAAAGCATACCTGAGACATTTGAAGCATAGTGGAGAGAGGCAGATGACCCAAAAATGTGGAATAGATATAATTGATACATAACCAAAGTGATAGGCATTGAACATGTGCAACATAATGGACATTGGGAAGCATTGGTGATGTCTTCAGTGGATAGAAAGGTGAAGGTAATGCAAAGTATTTCTGCACATTAAAACATGCCAATCAACACACAATAACACTCTACCTAGAATTGGGGATATGTGGATACTACCTTTCAAACTCATCTAAGGAATTATCAATAAAATAATTTGAAGGAGATGGTTATCCACATTGGCATCAATAAAGAGCCTTTAAAGGAGATGGTTATCCACATTGGCATCGACAACAAAGTTTACAATAAAGCAAAAGCATGGAAGTCTGATGTATACTGCCAATATCATTGATTAATTTGTATTGTTGAGTACTGAGATGAGTAAGAGAGAATACCAATATTGAGACATTTGAAGATATTCATTACCATAAAAAAGGCAATCAAAATTTTGTGAAGAAGGTTCTACAATTGCTCTTCCAAAGAAGGACAAAAAGACTATGACTACTACTCCCAAGAAGGTGGCTTCCATTGTAAGGGAAAATAAGGTGATTTTAATAAGGTAAATAGTTATAATTAAAAAAAATTAAAGCAATCAAATAATTTTTTTTAACTTTATGAAATCTTGTACAAATAAATTAAAAAAATATGCACCCAAATTACTCTTATATGTTGTCTAGCTCCTCAAAGGGGCAAATTTCACAACATGAAACATGAAGATGTGAATGATTATTCAATTTGAATAATTTTGGGGCATTACCACTCTTGTAATGACCCATATTTTTGGATTTTATGAATGAGTAAAATATGACAAGTCAAATGTAAAAGACCTAATGTTGATCACAATTAGTGTCATAGATTATTTTTAACCTCATATTCGAGAAGCAACAACATCAAAAGATGCTTAGGATATTATATATAACATTTATGAGATGAAGAACCAAACAAATATTCACCATATCCAATCCAATTTTCATACTCTTGGTATGAAATATGGAGAAAAGGTTCAGGAGTTATTACATTAGGTAGCATAACTATGAGTAGAATTAATTGCACTTGGAGAAATGATCAAGGACAAGATATTAGTTCTAATCACATTAAGATATATCCCATATAGATTTTGAACATTGATTATAACACTAAACATCATAAATAAAACAATTTAATTCTAATAACTAATGAATTTGCTTCAACAAGAAGAAGCCATCTAGTCCATGTAAGATGAGTTTGAGGATAAAGCCCAGATTTCCAAGCAACATGGTCCAAGTTTTTTGAAAGGACCACTAAATTAGTCACAATATTAGTATAAATATGAAAATTCAAAATTATGGTGTCATATTTTCCACACCAATAAGTATGACACTAATAATTTCTCATATAATGCATCGACACAATGTTCATCCAGTCAACATGGAACATCCAATGGAGATGATTAACATAAATCAAAAAGACATCCTTAATGATAGAAGTAGTAAGAAAATTTAGTGGAACAACATCAACATGATGATGAATCTGAAGAGGAGGTATTGATAAAATCATATTATGATGATGCATACAAGAAACTATTTCTTATCTCCCAAACATCATCACAAATGAGTAAACTTTGGTTGATCAACTCTGGTGCTAGCAAGTATATGACATGATCAAAGGAACTATTTTATTAAATGATGAATCAACCCAATAGAGATCAATTTCAAATTATAGATGATAAATATTATGTTTTATAAGGAATTATAATTGTTAACATTCCTCTTAGGATGAGAACTTGTACTCTCATAAAGGTATTATATGTCCCTAAATTGATAACAAATCTATTATTTGTAAGTCAACTCTTGAGTCGTAAGGTTAAGGTATAGTTCATGATTAATAATGGTATAAAATTATATCTCCTCTCATGATAAGGTAAGGTCATTAAAAGATATTATTTGAAGGATCGATTATTTTCCCTAAATGTAGTTTTATTAGATGTTGTTGTTCTCACTACCTCTATGGTATAATCTACTACATGATGGCATTATTGATATGGGAATATTTTTACTAGATTTGTATACCATATCATATCTAAGGGCATGGTATATGGACTTCTTTATAAGTCCCATTCTTTGCCTATATGCCCTGGATGCCTTGTCAATAAATAACATAGGGTTTCATTTGAGTTGAGTTCCTCACAAGCCAAGGATCATCTCTATGTGGTACACATAGATCTATTTGGACCCATGCCTAATTATTTCCAATGATTCAATTAATTATAATTTTTCATTTATTATTTATCTTTCAATACATGGGTGTTATTTCTCAATAATAAGATTAAATCTTTTACTCATTTTAAGGTCTTTTACAAGCTTGTTGTCACCTAGTCAAGAAGCCTCTTCATCTCCTTTGATAATATCAAGGGGGAAAATCAAATAAAAGGAATTATTGGAATTATTAAATCACCATGACATCAAATAGTACCTACATGATCCATATAAACCCCAAAATTATGTAATTATAGATCAGTGAAATCATTCAGTCATAGAGATGGCTTGTTACATGCTTTCCACTATGAAGTTGAATATGAGATTCTAGGCAAAATAAGTTAAAATAACCATATATATTCTCAATAGGGAACCAGAAAATATATTATAAGTCAAGAAACTAGGATATGTATGGAGTGGTCATAAAATTTTGATCTCTCATCTTAGAGTATTTGGTTATACATCTTATATGCATTTCCTAGCTAAAAAGAGGAAAAATATCAAACCAAAGAAACTCCAATGCCTTATTTTGGGGTATAATACTACCTCAAAATCATATTGTCTCAAGGATCCTGAGACACAAAATATATATGAAATTTTATATGTGGTTTATGATAATCCATCATTAGACTCATTATCATAGAAGGAGTTACAACATACCACCTCTCATAGATTATTCCCACAACTGGATGATGAGAATGAAGAGTCTTGTCACAAAGAAGGTGAGTTTTAAGGATAATTATTCATTGGTCTTAGAAATATGGAAGATATTTATTCATCAAATAAATAGTAAAATCAATGTCCAAAATGGATAGACAACACCATCAAGGAATCACACCTAAACTCTAATCCAAATACTTCATCGAGAGTTTAGACTAGAATACAGGGAAAAATTGAAGTTCATCTCACATTGATGAGTTTAGTAGTTGACAAAAACAAAATAGAGATAGTTCAATAGGTTTTATGTCAACCTCAGTGGAAAAATTCCATGGATGTTGAATATGATGACCTCATCAAAAATGGGATATGGGAACTTATCGATCTACCTATAGAAAATAAATCCATTGGTTACAAGTGGATTTTAAAGATGAAATACAAAGTAGATGGATCCATCAATAAATATAAAACATGACTGGTTACAAAGGGATATACTCAACAAGGATTAATTTATTATGAAGAAACCTTTTCATCCACTTCTAATATCAAGACCATCATAATTATTTCACACTTGTAACACAAAATTAATGGAAGATTCGATAGATGGACATTAAAAGTGCATTTTTGAATGGTGATTTCAAATAAGAAGTGTACATGACCTAGCCATAAGGATTCATTGATGAACAACAATCATAAAAGGTATGTTATCTAATTAAGTCACTTTATGGACTTAAACAAGCACCATGATCATGGTACATTAAGCTAGATGATCATCTATTTCATAATGGATTCATTTATAGCCCCTCAGATTCAAATTTATATATCAAGAAGGTAGGCATAAAGATTGTGATTTTTATTTTGTATGTGGATGATCTTATGATCATAGGAAGTTCAAATAATCTCATTGAAGATTTAAAGAATGAATTGAATAAATCCTTTGACATGATATACTTTGGGATACTTAATTATTATCTTTTCTTGGAGATATGACAAAATAAGAGTCATATTTTTGTCTCATAGATGAAATATACCAAGATGCTCCTTGAGAAATACATGATGATAGATTATAAACCAATATCAACTCTAATGGTTAAAGGTTTTCAGCTATCCTAATTTCAAGATTCACCTCAAGTAGATGAAACTCATTATAGGTAGCTTGTTGGGAGTCTTATTTACTTGACATATACCAAAGTAGACATGTGCTTTATTGTTATTATATTTTAAGATTCATGAAAGATCCAAAGAAGTTTAATCAGGTTGTATCAAAGAGAATTTTTAAATATGTATAAGGTATAGTATATTATGGTGTGGAATTAAAAAAAAACTCAAATTTCTTCTTGTAGTATTACCCAGACTTGAACTATGCCAGATTGATTGATGATAGGAAATCAACTTCAAGATATATTTTTCATCTTAAATATAGATTGATTTTATTGATTAATAATAAGTAATATGTAATTTATATCTCATCCATAAAAGAATAATATCATCTCACATGAAGAGCTATGTGCGAATAAATTTGGTTACATCACATTCTATCTAACATAGACATTCGTGAAGATCAATTGCTAATCCTTTTCTATGATAATAAGGGTGTGTTGATGGTTGTCAAGAATTAAGTATTTAAATAGATTTAGGTATAGTTCCACTATATTCAATAAAAAGTATTGAACAAAAAAATATAGTTATAGTACTACCCAATATATTCATAGATGGAATATATACTCACCAAGTCACTTGGCAAGGTAAAATTTGATTTGTTTTAGGGGTACATTTGTAAAAACAATGTAATAAAGGGAGGGATGTTAGATTAATAATTTTAAATTATTTAATTTTGTTATTAATACTTTTTTTATAGTTACAATTTAGGTAATAGTTTAGGTATTTATAGTTCATACAACTATTTAAATAATGTATATATTCACTTGTTTTTCATGAATAAAATCATCAAAGCATTCTAATTGATTTCAAGACATGTGCATCATAGCGGAGGAGAATTATATATAGTCATATCTACATTGGATAATTCTTAAATGGAGGATCACTATCTAAATTAGCATAAAAAATAGGGTACAAACCTAAATTGGTGAACATTGGCATGAAAAAGCAATGGTTATCATGTTATATTCTTGTCTAAGGTGTTAAGATCACAATCGATAAGGTATAAAGCTAAAATAGGTAACTATAATTCTAACTATTATTTATAGAATTACTAGGGTAGCTATAATTATGTCTATTGTTTGTATAAATACTAGAGGAATTTCATAGAAAATAAGAGAGAAGCATGGAAGTCTAAAATGGCAAAGTCATAGTGTGGCTTGAGCATGATAACGAAGTCTATAGAGAGAAAAGTAGAAGTGTGGAAGAGTATGTTGGAAGAGTTTTTAGGATGTTAAGAAGAATATATTATGTTCAAAATTCTTGATGAGTTATATCAACTTTATTAGATTTTATTATGCTCTATAATATACCCTCGAGAACATTGGTAATAGTTAACTAGATGAATTAATTTTCCAAGGCTTTCTTGAATATTTTCTATTCAATGTGGAGTGCCAAGCATAGAAACTTTACACAAATCTTGATGACAGATATGATGTAGATGGTGAATGTCAAAAGAAATCCCCACAAAATCATCCACATGTGACTACACACACATATCAATCCCTCTTACATGCCACTTTTCATCCTTGAAAAAGGTACACTCATTTGTAAATACAACAATTTTGAAGCAATAAAATGTTTTTTTGATTGTGAAATCTTATACACATAAGTAATAATAAAAAAAATTTCCACTAAAATTAGTCTTGTCCAATGCCCAACTTCTCAAAGGGATAAATTTTTCCACATAGAGGATGAATATGCAAATGATTCTTTAATTTAAATAATAATGGGACATCATCACTAGTATGGTAACCCATCCTACTGAAGCTGATGAGAAAATAAAATATGATAATTAAAATGCAAAAGCCCTGATATTGATCACACTTAGTGTTACTAATGAGGTCCAGCCTCATATTTGGTATGCATAAACATCAAAAGAGGATTTTTGTATTTTATCCACCATTTATGAGGTAAATAACTAAATTAATATATTTCATCTCTATTCCAAGATTTATACTCTCAATATGAAATATGGTGAAAAAGTTGAGGAGTTCTTATGATGGGTAGCATTACTTCAAGTAGAATAAGTTTCACTTTGAGAAATTATCAAGAACAAGATATTGTTTCTGATCATATTTAGGTCCCTCTCATATCAATTTAACACATTCATAATGATATTAAACATCATAAAGTAAGAAATATCTTTCAAATAATTGGTGAATTGGCTTCAACAAGAAGAAGCCTTCTAGTCCATGCAAGATGAGTTCAAGGATAAAGTTGTAATTTCCAAGAAATGTCATCCAATGTTCTATATAAGACCACCAAAACAAACACAAAAACAAAAAAAATATGAGAAGGAAAAAATATGGTGTCATATTTCTCACACTAATATGCATGACATTCATCATTGTTATTATAATACCTAGACACAAGGCTCATCCAATCAGGAGGGCACATCTAGTGGAGACAATTCACATTAATCCAAAAGATGTCCTTGATGATGGAAGGAACATAGATATGTAATGACATAACACAAACAAGATAATGAATTTGAAGAGGAGGTACCAATAAAATTAGATTATGGTAGTGCATATAGCAACATAGTTATTGTCTCCCAAACCTTATAAAAATTAGCAATATTTGTTTGATCAACTCTAGAGCTAGCAAGCATATGATAGGATGCAACAATCTCTTTAATTCAATCATGAATCAACCCAATAGAGATTGATTTATAATTATAGATGATAAAGAGTATGTTTTATAAATAATTGGAACTATCACCATTCATCTCAGGATAAGAACCTATACTCTCACAGAGGTACTATATGTCCTCCACTTGATAACAAATATCTTGTCTATAGGTCACCTCTTGAATCATAAGGTTAAGGTGGATTTCATGATCTATAATGGCATAAAATCCTATCTCGTTTCATGGGAAGGTAAGTTCATTTCTAAATTTTTTTTTAGGATCAATTATTTCCCTAAGATGTAATTTCATCTAATGTTGTTTTTTTGTCTACC
The DNA here is from genome assembly GCA_037957365.1 of Torreya grandis. NCBI lineage: Eukaryota > Viridiplantae > Streptophyta > Pinopsida > Cupressales > Taxaceae > Torreya > Torreya grandis. Next base: position 1,400,851 of record JARHVA010004847.1, on the reverse strand, counting down.
TTTATGGTAGAATATACTACACTATCACATTATTAATATGGTCACCTTTTCACTAGTTCTTTTTACTAGTTTAGTTCTAAGGCCATGATATGTGGAATTCCTCAACTATACCATTCTTTGTCTATATACCTATGATTTCATATCAAAAAACAACATAGGGTTTCTTTCGATCCAATTTCATCATAAGGAATGGATCATCTCGATGTTGTACATACTAATTTGTGTGGAACCCAACGTAATTATTTCCAAGGATTCAAGTACTTCCATTTTTTTTTGATGGTTTATATTTCAAGACATGGGTGTTATTTCTCAAGAATAAGAGTGAAGCCTTTATTCATTTTAAGGTCTTCTACAAGCTTGTTATCACCTATTCAGGGAGGCCACTTCATCTTATCTACTCAAATCGAGTTGGGGAATTCACATGAAACAAATTATTTACATTTTTAAAGTAATATGTCATAAAAAATCACCTAACTACTCCATATATGCCTGAGTATAATGGCATTATAGAGAAACACAATCATTCCATCATGGATATGGATCATTACATGATTTTTGTAGCTCTAAGAATATGAATGAAAACACTAGTGTTTGGTAGGGTGATAAATTAAACCACTAAGATTATAGAAGGCTTAAGGGTTCTATGGGCTATAAGAGATCTATAGTGGCTATTTGGTTTGTCAACTTGCACCAAACTATAAATAGACTTGTGAACTAGGTTTTGGCTTGTATGAATAAGTACATAAAGTATTAAATTACCTCTAGTATATCCAACCACAAAAAATCAAGTATCTAAGGCTAGACTATTGATTGCATAAACAAAGTGAAAGCCATAGTACTAAATGAAGAGAGATAATAGTTGAAAAGTCAATCTAGAAGAAAAGGCACTTTGAGTCCAAATTGAATATGTTATTAGAAATAAATATGTTTTTAAGAAACGGTTCAAGATCATGCCTATTCTATATTTTATCTATCTTTCCAAATCAATACTACTATTTTCTAAAAATGCAATGTTCTAATTTAGTAATAAAGAGAGAATGTTTAAGCAAGTTTTCTAGTTTGTCTTAAGCATGTATATTTATACTATGCAATGAGGAATGCTTCCAAAGAGAGAAATGACATAAAATAAAGGAATATTTAAAGAAATTAAAGTATTATTTAATCATTTACAAATGTAAAAAACTTTAGAAAATACTCTAAGAAATGCACAAAATAACTATTTTTTTAGAACAAAACAAACCCTAGCATGTATACTACAACAAATAAATAAGGAGTTTCACTCTCCAAAGAAAAGTGCCCTCATATTAAGCTCAAATAAGATGTGTAGACTCTATACCAAAAAATTTTCCAAGCTATGAGGCAAGAGAGGAAGAAGACTAGGCTGTGTGTAGGCTAAGTCCAGACCAAGAGCCAAAAGTTATGGAAGAGATGAAGAAAAAGTTGCCAATCTGAGAAGGCCAATGCAAGGATCACAATAGATAGTTACAATCGAGTATTGAGGGAGAAAGGAGTAAACCAAAAAAATTAATAACATTTTCAAAAATAATGTGAATCAATAATGAAAGTTTTAATAGAGTAGGGCATCTCCTATCATAAAGAAAGCTATTGTACCAAGCAAGAATCAAGAGAGATTCAAGGAGGTAGCCAAGATTTGAGTGGGAATGATCAAGTGAGAAAATAAAATAAGAGATGCAAGATAAAGTGATTTTAGAGGCTAAAATGAATGATTAAATTCTAATATAACTCAACCCTAATTAAAAAAACCATAAAAAATGAGCCATTTTAAGCTATTTGGGCCCATTCTATGAACTTTTTCACATTAACTACCTAGGCTATGGTCTAGGCTATGGGTTTCCATTATAAGCCATGGCTTGGGTCAAATAGGGGATTAAGAAAGTCAATGATCTCTTTAAAGGGTCTTGAGACGTATTTAGAGAGCCTGTTTGGTGTGATAAAGGGCCAAGTTAGACTGAGGATGTATAGGGGATGAGAGTATCATGTCAAAAAGGTCCAACTAAGTATAATATGTCTCCAAGTAGGATAACTGGGATCAGTAGTCTACATGTGAGCTGATGTGTAATCATAAGGAGGAGTAGGGTAATGGGAAATATGATTACATATGCCCTTAACTTACAAGAAATTGGTGTTCAAATGAACAAGGAGTGTTATGTAGTACTTGGAAGCCACACAAAAGTAAAGGAAATTAGGAATTGAAAAGATAAAAGAAAACATTACTAGTATTTACTAGGTAAGAATGGTGATGAAAGAATTTGATGATATAATTCATAAGTGAGAGTGAAAATACTGTATAATCCAAAATCCAACTCTAAAATCAAATCAAATCATACTATCTATAATGACATTCACTAAGGCATCAGCTCGAGTGTTCTCCTTATGAGTGATATGGGTGAACCAGACATTCTTAGATAAGGAGAGAAAATCATGTGTTTCCTCAAAGAGGGAGAGTAACTCAGAGTTAAGGATAGGCCAAATATTAGTGAGTTAAGACACAACTAATAATGAGTTAGAGAATAACTACACATAACACATGCCTAACTCACAAGCATCGATCAATGTGCTAATGATTGTGTGATACTTGGTAGCATTATTCATTTCACTGATAAAGAAGAAACTATCTATAATAATCTCATGGTCCCATACATCATTAATAACCTAAGCCACAACTACTAGTCCTAGATTTCCCTGACTACCACCATATATGTGAATTACCATTGAGAGGTGAACTATGATGGGAAGTCAAGGACAAAATACTAGAATATACAAAAAGGTAATTTCAAAGCAAGGGTGTGTAAATTAGTTTCATGAGGGAAACCAATAATGAAATTAAGCTACAATAATAGTGGTAAAGCAACATCAATCGTGAGAAGAGGTAATAAGGGAAAGTGGGGGGAAGTTCGAAGAAGATGAAGACCAATCGATGAGATTAGAGAAAGTCCAAAACCACCACAACCAACTAACAAAATTACCTATAACTAAGATGAAAAATGAGATGGAGTTATAATATATTGACTATGTAATGTTAGAGAAATAACTAACTTAAATAAATACATCAAGTAACTTATATCCCTGGATTCCAATAAAGTGGGGCATAGGCCCAAGAAGTCAACGGGGACTAAAATGTTGTTACAAAGGGCCCAAAGAAGCCTCAAATTAAAAAATGGATGCTACCAATGTGCTCAAATGTATCATAACTCCTAAGATGGAGGTATCATGATTTGAAATAGAAAAATAGTAAAAACCCTAAAAATGGCCTACAAAAAACCTAAAAAAGAGGGAAAAAGAGAGAAAAGAGGGTACTTTCACTCTTATTTTCACTTTGAGAGAGTTAAAGGAGATCCCACAAGAAACTAAATCCCAAGTGGAGAAAACAAGGACATGAGAGCATGTCAAAGATGCACATGATGGTCTGAGTAAGTCCTCTAAATAATATTTTACAAATTTGTTCATTTTTCGGGGTTTGGGAGAACCTGAACACATTTTGAATCATTATAGATGATTTGGTGGATGGCCCAATTGAAACAAGGATTCAAAATTATGGGATTAGGAATAAAAAAAAGAAATGTTCAATGGGGATCTAAGCCATGTCCTGAAGGAGGCAAAATGAGGAGACCTAGGGCTACCTAAGATGCAAAATTGTAGGCCATGGCCTGGCTTGGCTAGGCCATAGCATAGGCCAAGGCTAGGATGCAAAATCTATATCTTTGCTCACTATTAGGCCATGGATTTACCCAAAAATATATGGCCTAGGGTAGTGAGGCCCTAGGCTAAGCCCCAAGGATCCTAGAATTGCTCAAGAGATCCCATAAAGGGATAAAATAAGGAAAAAGAAGGGAAATGAATAAAATGGATAAAAAGCATGTTTTTACTTAATTTACTTATTTTATGACAAGTAGAGAAATCCAATTACATATTCCTTGCTTATGTAGACACATGGATGAGTTATCATACTATGAGAGGGAGAGCCTTCAAAGGTGAGATAACAACATGCACAAATAGATAGACCATGCAAGGTGTCCAACTAGGAGAGAGTCACATCATGGCTAGCCAAGCTAGTAGATGCTCTACCTATAAAGGACCAAGAGTGCCTACATAGTGTAAGGCTTTGGAGATTAGTACATGTGACCTCATTATGTACTCTATGGACTTGATTAAATCATTGGTGACGAAACGGGTATGAGAGAGATATGTATTCCATCTAGGGCCCAAGATAGAGGCCATCCTAAACATTGAGTATATCTACCAACTCTATGGGGTAGAGCCTATAGGTAGAGAGATAGACTTACCATAGGTACAAGATATAGCTATAATAGAGCTCTACTTAGTGTAACCCAACCTTTAATAGAATATTCATGGGGTTTAGATCACATAATAGTCATCAGGGGTACCACCACTCAAGATAGTAATAGTAGGTACTTTGGTCAAGAGGATCTACATTAGCTAAAGTATGTGATGATTAACACTCTGATAGATAGGAGTTTTCCAATGCATAGAGGTAGGATATATATATGCCTAGGTCTAGTATATCCTAGGTAGATTATACCAACAATTGGATCACATTCAACACATAAGGTCAAGTGGATTAACATAGCCTAACTTAGTCATGCCTTGGGACTATGAGACACTCCCACTATCATTACTGAAGACACTATGGTTTACTGATGCATACCTTACACTATAGGTGGGTATGGCATGGGCTATATAGTTCACAAATAGGGCTAGACCCATGTGAACCATCTTGGATCTAGAATTAGTAGCTAGATATATCTATGATCTCTGTAGATCCATAGTGTGTCCAGAGGATGCAATGATAGAGCCTTACATGGGATAGGAGTAAATCTAAGGTCGATATGGGCCATACCATTATCTAGGGAGGTAGGATATGGTAGAGAGAGAGAGAGAGAGAGAGAGAGAGAGAGAGAGAGAGAGAGAGAGAGAGAGAGAGAGAGAGAGAGAGAGAGAGAGAGAGAGAGAGAGAGAGAGAGAGAGATGTACTTAGGCTAATCCAATAAGGGTTGAGCAAGATAGGTAGCCAATATAGAGTGAGGGGGGTAGTGGTGGAGAGAGGCCACCATGATGAGGACCACCACCACTAAGAGGAGTAAAACTTTTAGGAAGTATATAGAGGACATTATTACTATTAGGTAATATAAGTGTGTTTTCTAGATAACACTTTATATTGGTATTCATCACTAATGAGAGCTTATATATGGATAATGGATATGCTCTATATGTGTGTGTGCAGGAGACTAACCTACTTAGACTATACCCCAAGTGGATATACTACTAATGGATTTCTTCCCTAATGTGGAAGTGATACCATTGATGGAGTGGGTGTCATACCTACAAGTAGGGGAAGAGCTAGCCTTTTTTTCGATGGCATCCGTTGGTGCAATTTGTGGCATTGTGTATCCTATTACCACTACTTGCCAAATATCGAAACCTAGGCCCATCAAATAAGTATTCATCCTTAGGCTCCAAAATGCATAATTCATTCCATCGAACAAAGAAGCCTTGTTAGTGGAGAAACCATCCAACACTTGAGATCCTGCCATATGTGCCTTCCAAGATCTACCTTTTAGCAGTTGTGCTAATACCGAAGGAACTGGCTCTGATACCAATTTTTAAGCACAAGCTTATACTGAGAAGAGATACATACTACTAGTAGTTGGTTGCAAGAGCCTTACTTGCAATGGTGAGTGAATGACATAGGATTCCACATCTATAGGCTAAGTCAGTACAACATGAGGTATCCATGGCATGACTAGAAACAACTACATCACATCACAATATGGGTTTAGTATGATTAGAGGCAGGATTGGCTAGATCATAGGTTGAGACAGATCGATTATAGACTGAGCTACCCTAAGAGTAGATGAGAGGAGTAGACATGCCTATAAATGGGGCAGATCGATTGGTGGCCCTAGAGTAGATGGTGGCTCAACTAGTCACTACGTGGAGATCAAGGTCTCCACTGGAGGCATGAATACTATAGATGTAGCTAAGTCATTGGTTGACTGGGATAGTGTCATATGTATAGCCACACACATGGTAGTTTTGGGTATTGTAAGCCTAGACTCAGAGAAGACAAGTCATGTGCGTAGAGAAAAACATGTATTTTTAATGATATATATACATATATTTATCATGATTAACACATGTGTGTATATGATTTTGTGTGTGATGTGTATGCTTCATTCAATATAGACTACTAGATATATTTTGATTAGATAGTAGGCACTACTAATAAAGAACCTATGTGCTCATAAATATACAAGCAACATGGAGATTAGTGGTACTAAAAGAGAGGAAGGACTTGCCTTATCACCATGTTAGACTTTCTTAGAAGGCCACCTGGGCCCTATACATGAAATGTATTAAGACATAACCCATTGATTAGGTGTTGTAGGGGCTCACACTTAAGGTTTAAGAGATGATATGCCCCATTCTCTAGAGATGCAATGATAAAAAAGGGCCAAGCCACTTATATGAAAGTTTTCCCTTCTTATTATGCTCCTTATAAAAAATTAGGATCGTATCACCTACCTTGAACTGATGAGAGTGTGCCAAATTCTCAAATTAGTGACATTGACAGCACTGGTAAGCATGATTATGTTCAAGACCATCTAGGTGTTGCTAATCTAATTGATCAAGGTTGGTGAGGTGAGTGACACATTATTACTCATTAAAAAGAGATCCAAATGTATTAACATATAATTAAGTTATTAAGAACTCTAAGGGAATAACAAACTCAAACCTATATATATGAGAGTATGGGGTTGACCCTATGGCCATTCGAAAGATAGTTCAATAGGCCCAAATGGTAGGATAGAGCATGAGATGCTAGTCATTATTAGATTGGGAAATAGTACATAGAAGCATCTTATTAAAAGTTTTATTTGAATATTTTTCTATCATATTTTCTTGGGGTTAATGGGTAGAGGAGAAGCAGATCTTAAACTTGAAGTATTCAGTGAGCTCACATATCTTGGGGATTTGGAAGGTTAGGCAATTATCATCCATAATTTTAATGGTAATACTAAACCTAAAAATAAATTGGTTTATGATAAACTTGGTGATGGTCTTCCCACACATGCTACTAAGAGGCATGGCCTCAAACCACTTCATAAAATAATAAGTGGTCATGATGAACCAGTGATGGCCATCAGAAGAGGAGGGTTTAAAATTATTGATACAATCAAAAGCCCAAATTAAGAAGGGCCAAAGGGAAAAAAATAGTGTAAGAGGTTAGCTAGGGTATTGATAGCATCCCCTTTAACTTGACACATATTAAACTACATCCTTAATAAGAGTGGGTCAGTAGTAGCCCATCCTGATAATACATTAAGCAGTGGCTTTCCCTCCCAGGTGGTCACCACAAATGATCCTATGAGACTCCTCCAGCATGAGAGGAATATCCTCATGGGTGAGGCACTACATCAACACACCATCAAGACCCCTCTTGAAAAATATTCCACTAATGATGAAATACTAGAGGAAAACTTACAGATTTGATAACATTGTTATAAAGGAGCATTGATGGGATAAGATTGGTCTTCAAGGTAATGGACAATGTCTTGATACAAATCAAACTTACATACCTTAGTATAGTCAATTTAGTAGACCATCTCATCAAGAAAGGAATCATAACCTAAATCCACACTAGGGTTGGTAATGGGCACTTAATGAGTTGGTTATTTATAGCCAATCCCTTGGTGTAATTTTGGTTGATGATGTAGAGGTTGAACTCTTGAATAAGCATGATCCACTTTGTTGTCCTACTAGTAAGATGTATCTTACTAATCAAGTAGTGAAATGGATAATATTATATAATCACATTGGTAGTCTATCCCAACATGTAATGTCTCAACTTATTTATATAAAATATAAGAGAGAGGCATCGATTCTCAATAAGAGAGTAGTTGAGTTCAAGGATAACTAGTGTGTGAGAGGTGTAGTAAGCATCTCTTTCCATGTTAGTGTCATACTTTTAACATAGCATGTCCCCAATGGAAAGATCATTTAAAGAGATATATAATATGAACTCACGCCCCTCAATGGGTGCCATCAGAATGGGAGGATTGTGAAGCATACACTTTAATTCCTCAAAAGCCACTTGGACTTCATTAGACCATAAGAAAAGAGTGTCCTTATTCAAGAGAAGTCTGAGGGGTATGGTTTTATGAGCATAATCCTCAAGGAAAATTTGAGAAATTTGAGTCTTCTTAGGAAGGACTATAACTAGACAAGGTTACATAGGGTAGACATCTCAAGGATTGCGTTGATATTGTCAGGATCCACTTTAATTCCCCTCTACAAAATGAGGAAGCCAAGAATATTTCTAGAAAAAATTGTAAAAATGCACTTCTCAAGGTTGACACTCATGTGATACTCTCAAAGATTTTGTGATATGATCTTGAGGTCTCACACATGCTCATCCCACTTATAGGATTTACTAAGGAGATCATCAACATATCACTCAATTATCTTATGGATAAGGTCATGGAAAAATATGGGTCATGGCATGTTCACACATGGTCCCATCATTTTTTAGACCAAAAATAATAATGACATCATATAATGTACCCCATGGGGTGGTGAACATCATCTTATGATGGTATTTAGGTATAATCCATATTTGGTTGTACCTAGAGAAACCATCCATGAGGGACATGATCTCAAATCTAGTATTGGAATCAACAAACTAGTTTATCAAAGGAGTAAAAAAGTTATCCTTTGGGCAGGCAATACTAATATCCTAAAAGTTAATTAAAATCCAAATCACTCCATTCTTCTTGAGAATGTGGATAATGTTGAAAATCCATCAAGGGTAGTCAAAAGCTTCGATAAAGTCAACTTAGATGAGTTTCTCAATCTCTACTTTTACCAATTGGGATACTTTAAGAGCCATAGATCATTAATTTTAGTGAACAAGATAGGTCCAATTATCCATAATGAGATTATGGGTAACTATTTAAATATCCATGCCCTTTATATAAGAATATTCCCAAATGAATACATATAAAAATTCATGTAATAAGGTTACCAAAACATCCCATTCATCTAGAGCAAGGTTAGCACTAATATTGACAATCTTAGGGCTTACTAAAGTGCCAAGATTGAAATTTATGGATCATTTAACATATATATCATTTCCTTCCTTAAAACACTTAGGCATGGGAGGGAGTGACTCATCTTACACTTCAGGTTTAACTACTAGTAAATTCAATTTAGGAATGCATGGGGTTGGTTTGTTAGTGAGAAAAATATCCAAACTAAGGTGATCAAGATGGTAATGATGCTTATGGAAAGCATTCATGAGCTTGGTGTAAGCCTTTATATTCATGAATAAGTTGTGTGTTGTAACATGAATGAAATAATACTTAATATCAGACTCAGATACTCTAGTGGTCTTAGTGGGAGACATATTGAGAGAGCCAATAATTTGATGGGAAAATTATGATGTAAGGTAGAGTTCAATATTAGGTAATACATCATGGAATATGTATCTAAAAAGGGATGAGCTATCTTAACATCATGGAGTAGAAGAGGGAGTTGGCTGATGTGTGGTAGACTTTAAAGGAATGAATGCAGATTAGTACTCAACTAGATCACAATGTTCATCCTTAAAAAATTGAGACTTAGCAGAGGGGGTGTGTGGGAATCCATAAAACCCCATGAGGAGACAAGAAAACCCTTACCTGAGGGATTTGTATTTATGTAGAGCAATACCTAGGGATCTGGGTTAGCCTTCATGGTGGGAAACTCACCTTCATGGATTAACTACACCATGCAAAATATGGATAACATGATGGCCTACATGGTAGTAATTTAAGGATGGCCAAGAATCATGTTTTATGAAAGATCAAGATATAACACACAAAACTTGATTCAAACTATCTTAGGGCCAAAATTAACTTGGAGATTCATGTTCCCCACTGGCATAGTTATGTCATTATTGAAACTAACATAGTTATGGAAAGAATTAGAGATGTTCTTCTAACTAATAATGATCTCATTGAACACATATAGAGGCATGATATTCAATATAGTTCTTTGATTGATAATGTATTAATTAACATGACAATCATCAATAGAAGTCTCAATGTAGAGACATGATTGAGCTCTCTTTTCAAGAATTAAAGCATCTAAAAAGGAGGTTGGGTCAAAATATAAGATAGGAGGATGATGGTGATCATGTGTATCAGATTTGAATTTCAATTCAACATCATAACATAGTGGACCCTCATGAGAGAGACCAAACTCTTTAAATATGAGTCCCCTTTACTTAGGGTAAAGGCAAACAAGGTCCCAAATGTAGATCCTAGTCAAGAGGCCCTATAAATCTTCTATGATGGAATAAGGACACTATCTATCTTATTGAGGGATGTTACACCTAAAATAAAATTTGAATTTGAGGAGAATCATTGAATCCATTGTTTGTTGCATTATGGTTATGATCTCATGAAGGGGATGACTTTTAGGAAGGTATGGGTTGTATGCCCAATTCACCTCAAACAATTTGATATTTAGACACTCATTAATAAATTTATCATAATAGGTGGGTTCACACTTGAGCGCCTCAAGATGAACCTCATACCTTAATGCTCACATGGACATATCATAAAGCTTGTCATCTGAGAACCTAGTCTTGTATATATGAACAATTGAACACCATCTCCACACAAAATCAAAGTTAAAATCACCCTTTGCCTACACCATGGAGGTCAATGACTATATGTTAAGGTTAAAGGGTTTGGAAATATTGAAATATTGGAGGAAGTCATCCAAAAGGATCTGCAAACTAGATAGAGAATTTAGAGGTAGATTTTGAAACTAGATAAGAGCTTCAACTCATAGAGAATGAGTGAAGAGATTCAAAATCATGCCTTAATTATATTCTTAATGCATTCATTACATAATGAATTCTATAATATGCTCTATGGGATTATATTCATGAGTCCCATTGAACTTAGACAATTTAGGGACAAGAGTAAGAAGGGGGACAACACATACCCAAGGGGCTAGAGGATTCTAATAGAGATCCTCATAATCATGGTTGATAGTAGGATGGTGATGAGATCCAAAAATAGTTTTCATGGTAATTATATTGCCTATGCCCATAGACATCATCATAACCATGGCCATAGAGAGGATGATGTTGAAGAGGCTCCTAATAAGGAGGACATTCTTGATGGAAATCATCACTATTGTGAGGTAGGGAATGGCCATGGGAGGTGTGATGGTCCCCATGGGGATGATGGGAAGTCATGGCGTAGTCATGAAAATAGTTGTGATGACTAAAATATCCATGATGCTGGTCACATGCCTTCACATAAGGGTAAATTGATGACTACTGATGTTCCTAATTTGCATCTCATGGATCTTTAGTCCATAATTGGTAATCAAAATGAACATGATCATCAGAAACCCTAAAGGAAGGGCTAGGAGGATGGGAATAATATTCATGATGAATATATCTCCCCAAGTGGGAATACCTATAATCCATAGCATGGACATGTGTATTTTCTTTCTAAAAAATTCCTTGCCATGAAAGGGGTGGGGAACTCACATAATAATTGGTTGAGGCACTTAACACTAAGTGGGTGTGGGATCTATTTCTAGGTGAAGAAAGTTGTCAACTCTTAGGGGGAGAGGGATGAACTTCATTCACCTAAAGGCATATATGGTAATCATTGATGATCACACATAACTCATCAGGCCCTAGTCATGAAAGATGATCCTCATCACCTCAAATGGGTGAATGAGATGTAGCATGAGGATGAGAAGAAACATCCTTAGATGAATGAATCTTAGATTGGTGGAAAGGAGACTGAGTCCATTAGTTGTAGTCCAACCAATCTTGTTTCCTTTTAAATTTTAGAGGGTGTAAACTACCATAATGGGTAAAGGGAACCTCTTAAGTCTTATGGTGTCTATGGAATTCTATTATAACCATGGCTTGCTCATGGGTGAGCTCAAGGATGAGAACCTAAATCTGACAGGATTGGATTCCCAAGGGTGGGAGACTAGACATAGATGTAATGAATAAAGAGATATATGGAAGATAAAAATAATGTAAAAATGAAGGATAAAAAATATGGATAATAACACAAAACCAAAGTAGGATAAAACAACTGAGGTGATAACTAAAACATAACTAAAATAAAATCCTAACAACTAACAGAGGGAAGTTGGCTAAGAGATATCTAAATGAGATATAACTAGCATGGCACCATATGTGGAGTCCCATTAGGTGTGTGAGAATGTATCTCCAAGAATATAAATGAAACTAATAATTTTTTTTATGGTTATAAATCAACCAACTAAGAGGTTAGAAGGCTCAAGGGTTCTATGGGCTATAGGAGGTCTATAGTGGTTATCTAGTTTGTCAGCATGCAACAAAATATAAATAGACTTGTAAATAATGTTGGGGATAGTATGGAAAATAACACAAAGTATGAAAGAACCTATATTAGATCCAACAAAATTAAATCAAGTAGTTAAGACTCTACTATTGATTGCATAAATAAAGTGAAAGCCACAACACCAAATGGAGAGAGATAATAGCTGAAAAGTAAATTTAGAAGCTAAGGCACTTTGAGGCCAAATGAAATAAATTTTAAGTAATAAATATTTTTTCAAGAAAGATTTAAATAGAATGAATATTCTAGATTTGATTTATCTTTCCAAATCAATACTATTGTTTTCTAACAATGTAATGTTTTAGTTTATCAAGATAGAGAATGTTTAAGAAAGTTTTCTAGTTTGTCTTGAGAATGTATATTTGTACTATGAAATGAAGAATGCTTCCAAAGATAGAAATGACATACATAAAAATAATATTTATAGAAATTAAATTATTATTTATTCATGTAAAAATGCAAGAAACCTTAGAAAATACTCTAAGTAATGCACAAAATAACTATTATAATACAACAAAACAAACCTTAACATGTATACTACAACAAATAAACAAGGAATTTCACTTTTCAAAGAAAATTTCCATCATATCAAGCTAAAATAATATTTGAAAACTTTCTAACAACTGATTTTCCAAGATAGGAGGCAAGAGAGGAAGAAGATCAGGCTATGTGTAGGTTGACTCTAGACCAAGAGCCAAAAGTTGTGGAAGAGGTGAAGAAGAAACTATCAATATGAGAAATAAAATTCAAGGAGCATAGAATACTAGTAAAATGGAGTCTTGAGGGATAAAGAGGAAACCCAAAATCCTCAATAACACTATTATTAGTAATGTGAATCACCAATGGAAGTTGTAATAGAGTAGGACATCCCTTGTAACAAAGAAATCTATTATGCCAAGCAAGATTCAAGAGAGAATCAAATAGGTAGCCAAGCTTTGAGTATGAATGAAAAAGAGAGAATATAAAAGTATATATTCAAGATAAATTGAATGTATAGGATAAAATTAATGAGTAAATACTAATATAACTCATCCCTAATATACCAAACTATTAAAAACTAGCCATTTCTAGTTGTTTGGGCTCATTCAGGGCACTTTTTGATACAAACTACCTAGGTCATGACCTTGTTCATGGATTTCATGATGGAAACATGTGGCCTAGGCTGAAGATTTCCATCGTAGGCCATAAAATAGGTCAAGTAGGGGATTATGCAAGTCAAGAATCTCCTGAAAGGGTCCTAGGGGGCCTAGAGAGCCTGTCTGGTATGAGAAAGGGCCAAGGTGGACTGATGATGTATAGGGGATGAGAGTATCTTATTTAAAATATCGAAAAGAGTGGAATATGTCTCTAATAAGTATAACTATGGTCATTATTCTACATGTGAATTAATGTGTAATCACAGGGAATAGTAGGGTCACAAGAAGTATAATTATACTTTCCACTATGTAGTTAGAGGTACCATTTTAGGTAGAAGTAGTCTAGATAGCTACATATCTTCTTAACAAGGAACCTAAAGATATATTTCAATAAAAGACACCATAATATCTATGGATTGTTCATAAACCTTTAATCTATCTTAGAGTATTTGTTTATACAATCATATGCATGTCCTAGCTAAAAAGAGGAAGAAAATCAAACTAAAAACAATCTAGTGACTTCTATTGGGGTACAATACTACCTCAAAATCATATTATCTCATGAATATATATATATATATATATATATAATATAATTTATGAAATTTGAGATATGGTTTTTAATGAGTCATCACTTGACTCATTACCACACACACACACACACACACACACACACACACACACATATATATATATATATATATATATATAAAATATATATATATATATATATATATATATGAAATTTGAGATATGGTTTTTAATGAGTCATCATTTGACTCATTACCATAGAAGGAGTCAGAACATGCCACCTCTCATAGATTATTCCCATAGTTAGATGAAGAGATTGAAGAATCTTATCATAAAGAAGGTGATCTATAAGGATAATTATTGATTGACCTTAGAAATTGGAATGATAATTATTCTTGAAATCATACGTAACATCAACATCCAAAATGGGTAGAAATCACAATCAAGTACTCACACCTAAACTTTAATTTAGATACTTCATTAGGAGTTTAGACCAAAAAATAGTCAAGAAATGAAGTTAACGTATGAGTTTATTATTTGATAGCAATAAACTAGAGACAGTTTTAGAATTTAGGTCAACCTTAGTGGAAAAATGCCATGGATGGTAAATATGATTCCCTCATTAGAAAAGGGTAGGAACTTGTTGATATACCTATAATAGATAAATCCTTTGGTTTCAAGTGGATTTTCAAGATAAGATACAAGGTAGATGAATCCACTGACAAATAAAAACCATGAATTGTTATAAATGGACATGTTCAACAATGAGGATTTGATTATGAGGAGACCTTCAAATGCACTACTAAAGTCAATACCATTATATTTTTTTGTTCACTCACAATGCAAAATGGATGGAATATTTAGTAGATGGATGTTAAAAGTGCATTTTTGAATGGTTATCTCAAATAATAAGTGCACATGACCCATCTAGAAGGCTTCATTGGTGAAAAATAGCTAGAAAAGGTATGTCATATAATTAAGTCACTTTATGGACTGAAGCAAACACCATGGTCATGGTAAATTGAAATAGATGATCATATATTGTAGAATGGATTCATTTGTATCCCCTTAGATTGAAATTTGTATATCAATAATGTAGGCATAGAGATTGTCATTCTCATTTTATATGTGGGTAATATTTTGAACATAGGAAGGTTAGATAATCTCATTAAAGAAGTAAATAATGACTTGAATAAATCCTTAAACATGATATAATTGGGGATACTTCATTATTATCTTAGCTTGGAGATATATTAAAATAATAATCATATTTTTGTCTCATAGATGAAATATGACAACACACTACTTGAGAAATACAAGATGAGAGATTGTAAAACAATGTCAAATCTGATGGTGAAAGGTTTGAAACTATCCCAATTTAAATATTCACCTCAACTAGATGAAAGTCATTATAGTCAGCTTGTTGGGAGTCTCATTTACTTGACATATACCAAACCATAAATATGATTTGATGTTAATTATATTTCATGATTCATGCAAGATCCAAGGAAGTGTCATTGGGTTGTAATGAAGAATTTTTTGAGATATGTCCAATTGTTTAAAATACAAGAAAAACACAAATTTACTCTTACAAGTATTACACAAACTTAGACTATATTGAATTTATTGATGAGAGGAAATCAACTTTAGGATATAATTTTCATCTCGAATCTAGACTAATTTTGTGGATTAGTAAGAAGAGATATTTAATTTCTCTCTCATCCACATAGGTATAATATCATGATGCATGAGGAGATATCTAAAAATCAATTTGGTTACATTTAATTCTATCTAACATATACATTCTTGAAGATCAACCATCAATCCTTTTCTATGATAATCAAGGTTTGTTGAAGCTTGTTAAAAATCTAGTATTTCATGAAAGAACCAAACACATTGAGGTGCAATGCTATTACATTTGAGAAAAAATATTGAACCACCACATTTGGCTCTATTACTACCCAATAGATTCATATATAACATATATACTCACCAAGTCACTTGTCAAGGTGAAATTTGATCTATTTTAGGGTATATTTGTTAAAACAATGTAACAAAGGGGAATGTTAGTATATTTTTTTAGTATTACATTTTTAATCCTAGATATTAGTTAGTTAGGTGGTTGGTTAGTATAGTATTTGGTATTCAATTGGTATTTATATGTTTTATAACTATTTATACAATGTATTTATATACCTGATGTTCATGAATAATACATCAAAGCATACATTTGCTCCTTCATTATCAAACTTGGAATGCGATATTATATATGTAAATATTTGTTTATATGAATATATAAAAATAATATTTTTGCTATGTGAATATATTTATTTTTAATAAAAAACCCATGAAATTGATAATGCAATAGATACCAATATCAAATAATGTGTCATTATATACTAAGAGAGAAAATAAATATGATTATCATATACTATAACTATTAGTGTTAGTTAAAAATAGAAGTTATATCTGGAATAGTTGAATATGAATTCAATTCATGTAATGGGTAATAAATATCTATGTAGTAGGATAATAAGTTTTATGTTTGTATTTTTTCACCATGGAATAAGATCCTTCCAATGCATAACATAAAACCAATTGCCTTAAAGAAGACAAAATTTTACATTATTTGAGAATGATTTCTTCTACAGTATATTATAGTATGGATAAGATTACAAGGATTATAATAGGATGTGTATTGACCTTATTCATATAGTAAATATGTTTTTTTTTTTGATATTAAGTGATATGGAGGTAGATTATATGTTAGTGTGACATGTACTTTTGACATTATAAACATAATTTTCTATGTTTAGAGGAAAACATAAATAAATTGATACTTGTTTTATTTGTCATGAATTAAGTTGATATATGTAAATTTCCTATTGAAATTTGTTTAGTATTAGGTGTGATTTTAGGCATTATTATATAATTATATGTTGATATTAAAATCATAAAAGATTTTAATTCCTATTCTAGCTTTCTAACATATTTGTATGAGATTAATTTAGATAATTGGATGTGATTTTTTATATCTTCACTATTGGATAGTACCTATTGATCTAGTTTTGAACCCTTAATTTCATGTTATGTATGGATAAAAAGAGTTACTTATATGGGTATGACAGTGGGCAACTCATATATGTAACCCCTTGTATCATTATGTATGGTTAATTAGTAGAGAGTACTATTTGGGTGAATATAACTTAGATTATTTAATATGAATTATATAATGAAAACCTTTACTAAAGTAATGTTATAGCTATGCCATTATAATTTCATTGTAATTATATTTTACATGTTTTATTGATATCATTTAGATAGAGGAATTGATTACATTTTTTATTTTAATGATTCACATAATAGTGTTTTTTTAATTTGATAGGTAAATATTAGGCTACAAGATCTTTAAAATGATTTTGAAGTTGGAGCTATGAACCAAAAAAGTGAGTATTTTAATAGTTAGTCCAATAACGAAAAGAGGATTTTAAACAATGGACCCACAACCAAGAGGTTTTGATGGCTCCCAAACTGACATAATAAGAGGGTTTGAAGGATCCCCTAACTATAAATGAGAGGGTTTGATAGATCCCACAACCATTATAAGATGGTTTGAAGGATCCCATAACATTAAAAAGACAAGGAAGGTCTCTCCTTGACAAAAAAAGACATAAATAATAAATACCATCCTTCGATGAAGCTTGCATGAAACCTCCATTGTAGTCCTCAAACTATCCAGACACTGGCTATCTTCTACTAATATTATATCTTATGTAATAATATACATAGATTCCACATAGATAAATCATAAAAACTAGAACTACATACCCACTAATCCAAACTATATCTAAATCACATCAAGGTTACCTTAGTAATCTAACTACAACTTGATATAAAACATTTAAAAAATGAGAGGGTTTTGAGGATCCCACAACCATATGATGCCAAGCTTCCCTAGAGATTTTGTTGTAGAATAAACATCCACCAAGAGTATGTATTATGATGGTCTTATACCTTCTTGAATAAACTAAATAACCTACATACAACTAAAGAACAACTAGTGGGCCTACATGACCACCGAGACCAATATCCACTAATTCACAAGAAGGAACTATCCTTATTATCCTTAGTAATCTATAAATATCTTGATACAAATATATAATCTTCAGCCCATCATAGATCACCTTTATTTCTATTTTGATTGAGAAACATTTAGTAATATATCTACAATAATCCTTTTTCTAAAATGATTGGGATGATCATTACACAATAGGCCAAATGACCAATAAATAATGCATAGGTTTTTTAAAACCATTCCAGAAACTAGATAAGATAAAGGTGAAATATTCTAACACCCACCCTTCCAAAAAAAGTAAAAACATGGAATCCTGTCACATCCATAGAAGTAAGGAAGGGGTATATTCCATTATCATTCACCTAACATCAATTTTTTTTGAAAATGAATCCTCTAAATTCCCTTTTCAAATCCCATAATGTTCCAACCTTGAAAAGATAGAGAGATTCAAAGAAGAGTCGTCTAATAACCACCTATGAAACAAGTAAAAATTTATCCCAAGTCATGGGGTTATCATCAAGTAAAATGGATATATAATCCATTTGGATCTTGAAGTTAGATAACCAAACCCTCAGTTGTCTAACATCAACTTAGTACATGATAGAAAAATAGATATAACAACCATACTTCTCTTTTTTGGTAGTAAAGAGATAAAACTTAACAATCATATGAATATGTGAAACTAGATCCCTTATGATAATAATGAGATAAATAATATTAAAAATGGTAGATAAAAATAACCAACCTTACACATGGAGCAGTCTCCCATCCCTCTAGTAGATAACTACCATTTCATTTTAGGGTTTTGACCAATCTAAAGTATTACCCAACATAGTTTGAAACCCATGGATTTTCCACTAATATTCTCTAAATCTTCTAATCTATTTTTTTTAACAAACTCTACATAAAATATTTAGCTTCAAATATTAGGGCACACCAGAGTTTTTCTCTAGTTCTATTCCATCCTTTAGACTTCTCCACCCTTGAAATTATAGAAAGATCTAGGTCTAGATCATCATCTTCACCCTCCTCCTCATCTACTCAGCTCTTGAATTTGAATTCCTTACCCCACTCCTCTCACTCAACTCCATTATTATTTTAGATAGCCTCAATTTTAATATAGGGTTTTTGATAGTCCAAAGTGTTTCCAAAAATAGTTTGAAACCTGTATATATGCCACTTAGATTCTAAAAATCATTCATTTTGGTTTCATAACAAACCCCACATAAAATCTATACAACAACTAGGTTTCCTCTACAAGGAGTAGTATCCATACACTCTGATAGATAGTCACCATTTTATTTTAAGGTTTTTTCTAGTCCAAAATATTTATAAACATCATTTAAAACTCATGGGTTCTATCGCTTATATTCTACAAATTATCCGCTAGACTTTTTTAATCAAAGCCCACACAAAATCATTAGCTTCAAATCTTAGGAAATGTGAGACTTCCACTCTAGTTATATTACTCCATATAGACCTTTATACCCTCAAAAATATATCAAGTTCTATATTTAGATCATCCCCTTTCCCTCCTCTTCCCAGTCATCTCCTAAATTTATATTCCTTCCCTTTCTCCTTCTCCTACAAGTAATAGTGTTAAGTACATACATGGGTTTTGATTAGTTCTCAATATACACACTATTCAACCATATGAAATTACACTTAGTTTATGTGATGGACCTTGGAGTGATTATTAGTAGCTCATATTGTAATTCAATACTTTTTTTTATGTATATTAGATATTGTACTTTGTTACACCTTATACTGGATGTATATTTAAACATGGCAGTATATGTGTATCTATTTATTATTTTGAAAAAAAATAGTAGTGGTTGTAAACATAAATAATAATGATTCATAGATTTAATATATATTTTAAAGTATGTGGGCTTATATCATTGCATTAATGATTAGTTATTTAGTTATTAATTAGTCTAATGCATGGATACTAAATGGATTATAAATCCCTGTGGGATAATGTGATTGTTGTATTTTATTATCCTTGATTTTAGCTAGCTCAATTCATGGGATAACTCCTATGAAACTTGTCCATTTTATAGACCTAGATCTCTAGGTAGGAAAAATGAGGCAAAGTAATTTCCTTCATGCATCATCTCCCCCTAAAAAAGTAGCCTTTTTTACTTATCAAATTTTTCACCCAAAGTGTAGCCTAGAGAATTTTCTATAGATTACATAAAGCATGCAAGGTCAGAGAATTTCTCTACCCCTACATCCTAGCCCACCATACAATGAAACTAATGAGCATTAATTACAAAGAGGTTATAAATAATTAATCATGTAAATTATTTTTTTATCATTGCTTTTTACTCCTCACTCTTCACTATTTATGATTTTTCTTGCATTATTTCTTGGTATTCCCTTCTTCCTCCAACCTACAACCACTAGTTTCTTCATGATCTATGGTTTTTAGGTAAGTTTCTTCCTATTTTATTTTTTCCTTCATGGTTATTCTTATTATTTTCTTATCTTTCCCAAATCTAGGTTTTCTTTTTTACCTACCTTCACTATAACCTCATTTCATTTTAAAACTTCATTTCATTTCATAATATTTATTGCATCAATTTGTGTTTTCAAGCATTGTTTCATGTTTTTATAACCCTGTGCATGATAAACCCTAGTGTATTTTTATTTTTTTTAAAACCACTATTATTTTCCAAGCGTATTGTGTGCTTCAAAGAAAATTATCTGAGTAACATAGTTTCTTCCTACAGATGTGCTTCAAAGAATTTTTTCTGAATCACATCCTTGCATGTACCATCCTTATAGTATTGCACTTCGGAGAATTTTTTCCTAAGTGCACTCACCCCCTCACAATCTACCCATATTATAAAAAAATTTTGCGTAGGTCAAAGAATTTTATCTGGTCAACATCCTTTCCTTCTTAGCCTATGTAGTCTAGATAAAATTCTCTAAACTACACCCCTAGGTACAAACAAACCATTAAGTTTCATGTAGCATGGAGAATTTTATCTAAAATACATGAAACCTTTTACTACCTTTATGTAGTTCAAATAATTTTCTCCAAACTACATCATTTATAAATACATGCATTGGTGCCATTTTTCTCCACCTTTGAATATTTCTTATCATGTAAAGAATATGCTAACTCTATAAGTTTCCAACACACTCATGTAGTTTCTTAATCAATGATAGATGTTTCTCCTACTAAGAGAGTCATGAATTAAAAATTCCAAGGATTGGTTCCTTTGTCTATAGTTGAATCCAACGTTTACTAAATCAAAGATACCTCACATGCAAGCTATCTTGAATAGCGGGATTCATTTGGCAGCTGCTTTCCTAGTTTTGGCATAGGATTCAGAATTTCTCCTAATAGTTTTTGCTCATTCTGATAAACAAACTAGGTTAGTTAAAGATGTAGATGTAACGTTGTCATCTAGATTGATGAGGAATATTTTGACAAGATATTTCATCTTCCTACCAAGAAGAGTACTCAAATATCATCATGAGATCAACACAGGAGCATTATGACAAGGATTATGAAAAATACAAAAAGAATATCAATTATCACTAGCTTAGGACTCAACCTTCCATTGCTAGATGGGAAAAGAACATATATCATAGTGAATTATTTAAATAATTCAAATATTTAATTAGTCTTCTAAGTAGAATCAAGGAGCTCCCTACATCCAACATACTTCAAGAGTGGATATATCAATACATCTTGGTCATCAATAAGGACAAGTAGAAGATCTTATAGGGGAAACAAATCAATGATGCCATTTTCCACCTATTCTATGAGGTGGCTTATTCCCTTAAATTCTACATGACCTCTTATTTAGTATATGTTTTAGCAAGCATGAAGACTCTCCTAGGTTTGCATTTCATTGGTGATAGATGAAAAGTTCTTGTTTATGAATATTATCCTCAATTGACACTAAAGGAGAGCCTAAAGCATTATAGAAGGGTCAATGATGCCTTATTATATAATTATATTGGTATTTTTGATAAGAACCTTGAGAATAAAAGTGTTTCAAATGAAACATGGGAATAAGTTAATAAGAGTGGTTGTATATTCTTGTAATTCCCAACCTACACCTACATCAAAGTAGGAGGGTTCAGTAAACAACCCTATATGTTGTCAGGATATCCAAGTGATAAAATGATAGTAATATATATGTGTTGATAGATGATGAGGGTATGTAAAAAATAGTCAAAAGTTCACAAGACTAGATTCAAGTTTCTAATTAGTATTGGTTGGTATACAATGTTTACCATTTCTAAGTATAAGACAATTGAAATAAAACTACAATGGATTAATCTTAAGAGGTTCAAGTGCTGAGATGACTTTGATTATAGGAAACTAAAATATAAGATCAAAGGAAACTACACTCATATGCATAGAATAGAAGATATTTGGGCTAAGTGTAGAACAAATGAATACATGAGAAATCTTGACTATAGCTATATCACTTAGGATCAAATTATTAATTTGAAACTGGCTAATATTACTAAAGGAATGAAAGATGATGAAAATACATTAGACCCTCTATATGATATTATTCAAGTGGTTTATACTACTCTTTTACTAATACAATAGTCAATAAAGGAATCTACTTCTATAAGAGATAGACTCCAACTCATTCTCTTTAAAACCAATGCCTGGTTGGAGGGGAAGGACAATTAGATTAAAACATTTCAAGATTGGATCAGAGGAGGAATATGATGAATAAAATTCTAAGAAGTGAGAAGAGATAAGAATAAAGAATAAGGAATATAATTCATCCTCTACATAGAAGGTAAAATTTCTTTTCAAAATCAAAGGTAAAGGTAAAGACAATGACATAAAGGGGGAAAATGTTTAGATGAATGTATAAGAAAATCCTACCATGGGAGAAGCATCAGTGCATCTAGGGATTTCTTAAATAGAAGATTACTAGGTATTTCCTTCTACTCTTCCCCCAGTCACTTATATTATATCAATTACCCCTACATCACCCATTTATACTATTTATTCATCTCCTTCCTCACTCATTAGTGATTCACTCTTTCAAGTTCATTCTCATGGCACTCTAGACAAAGTATTTGGATCACTCTCTTCCTTACCCAGTCCTACAAGATTGTTAGGATCACCTTCCAGTCCATATATCACCTAGTTTGACATTGATAAATTCATGTCCATTTCATCATATACATTAGCAACCAAATTCCATTCCATTCCCATGGCCAATATAAAAGTGGGAACTAAAACTTCTACCATATTGACCCAAATGCCACCTATCATTACCATCATTCCATTGGTATCTACCCCATTACTAGATACCTCTGTTATACCTTCCATTACACCTTCCATTCTACCCACATCACAAAACATTGGTCCTACCCCATCATCTCAATGTTTACCATCATCAAAATAATAATATTCATCTACCCTTACCCCTTATTTAATGTCTCAAATGCCAAAGAGGACAAAGCAAGCTATGTCACTAGATGATTTTGAATTTGGCCAACTAGTTCTAGTGAATCATAAATCAACAAATAAATCCCAAGTAATTTCAAGGGTAATTTTTTATTCATCTAGTAATAAGTATCTTGAGGTTACAATGCCACTAGAAGATAAAAATATTGAATATATCCAATCATTTGACTATGTAATTGGATAGATAGAACTTGATAAACAAACACATGAATGTGCAAAAGAAGACCTATAGGTGGCAATAACATCCTTGATTGAGAGGTATGACAAAGATAATTTGATCAAGGATCAACTTAAGGTTTATCTAGAATAATTGACCTAAGTTATATTAAAAATTACATAATCTTCTAAACCAGTAAATCTCGTTAGAAGTGAGGTTACTAAAAAATCCATCTAGAAAGTAGA
Organism: Torreya grandis; assembly: GCA_037957365.1. Lineage (NCBI taxonomy): Eukaryota > Viridiplantae > Streptophyta > Pinopsida > Cupressales > Taxaceae > Torreya > Torreya grandis. The sequence continues at coordinate 1,376,803 of JARHVA010004847.1, read as the reverse complement.
GAACACTGGATCACAAGTTCAAATAGTCAGTGCTTGGATAAAAGGGATATTAATACAAGATAATTAATATATACATTCTTCCATTTAGATTTTTAATAACTTAAGTAAAGAGAGGATTAAAATGCAATAGAAAATTGTTACAAACTCTTAAGACTTATATTTGATAGATAATGGCATCCATATGTGGACCCATATGTGTCAAATAAAGATGTAACTTTTGGTTTAACAAAAAGTGGTCCTAAATAGGAAGATCTTTATGGAATACAAGGAAGATATGAAGAAAATAATATAAGTCCTCCATAATTTGATCAAGGATCTCAAATAATCTTAGAAAATATGAATAGATAAGGGTTTGGATCTTATAGACAATATTGGGGAACTTCCTTTCCAAGTGATGGATGACACTCAATAATTCATTCTTGTAGATACAATTATCTAAGAATTCACTTCCTTGGATTGTATTGAAGTTCAAACAAGAACATTCACATTGGAATCTATCAACAAACTAGTTGAGTTACAAAAAATAATGGATAAATTTTAGATAATTTTGGATAAGAAAAAAAGCATGCCCATTAACATAGCATACTCCATCACAAGAGTCCTCACCATCTCCAAAAACACATCAGGGATAGACAACAATGAGGTTCAAGCATCCCTAAAGAGATATGAAGCCTACCTAGAGAAGAATAAAAAGGAATAAATTCTTGTGTTTATGGACACTTAGATTATTTTTAGAGCTTTCCATATGTAGTTTTGTTGTATGTAATTTACATGTAGGAAAAGTATAGAGTCTTAAACAAAATTGAACTCTATCTAAGAATATGTCAAGGTAGTTAAGATTTACCTATTTTTTTAATTACTCTTGTTTATAAATAAGAGGATGCACTTTTGTAAATGGATATTTACTAGTTGGAAGAGAAACTTTGTTATATTAAGAAGCAACTTTTAAACTTTGTGTTTAAATTGTAAACCTTTATTCAGTTAATATAAGAAAATCAAGTGGACATTCAATATTTGTGTTGGAATAAGCTTATGGTGTATTTGAAATGTTCTTACATGTTTTCCATTAAATTGTATTATGAATTTGATCAAGTTATGATAAGAATCTACCTAAACTAGAAGGTTCCAAAAATTTAATTTTTAAGTCTTTGAACTGCAATATGATTACTAGATTTATGTCTTGTGTTTGTGATTGGGAGTGACATTGAAGACTTTGGGATGCAAGTTGCTTTCCTTGATTGTTTAATATTTATTAAAAATAAGGTGGAAAATTTGGGTTCTACTTTGTCCCATCCATTTTCATTTTCCAAATAAGTTAAGAACCAATAAAGGAATTTGATCCCTCGTGGGTTTTTTATGACACACATTTCTTGGTATTATTCAAGGTATTCTCATCTAAATAATAAAATATAATTTATTATTTAACTAATAAGTAGTTTCATGTTTTTATGATACATTGTAAGAATCAAAGGGCTTATAGTATAAGATTGTAAGTGAACATCAATTTTTAGAAAAGAGAATTAAATGAAATGGAAACACCCACATGATAAAGATAGTGTAAATAAGTATAATTAACTGCTTGTTATTTTCATTAGCAATAAGAAAGGCACCTCCCCTTTCATTGAGGATATATTTAATCTCATCATACTATGGATAAAAGTACATTTTTTTTGGTGATAAAATATTCACCCAATAATTTCTATTAACTTTACTAGGGAAAAAACATGCAACCAAGAGATACACTCATTCAATTGAAATGAAACCAATACCTTATTATTTGTAATTTTTTTATTGTTCTTGATCTCTTTCTTTTTTTGGGCAAGCCCACAATATAGTAGAATAGAGTTACACCCATAGAAAAAGGGTGATAGGATACATTAATCCTATATTTGAGTTGTTACAAGAGCATAGCTTAAATATTTTGCTAGCATGTACATGGTCACCTCTTCTACATATAAGAAGTTTTCCTCCTACCAATACAAGATCTCTTATACTAGGGGAAGTTTTTATCATTCACAGGGTCTTGCATATTTTACCTTTACAAATATTTATTATTCCTCCATACAACCCACATAGAATGGATAATCAAGGTCCATGGGGAATTGATTTTGTTCCATTGAATTTGACACCACCATCACGTGAACTACCTCATGGTTCATGAAAAAACTTCCCCAAGTTCTATGGTGATGGAAACAAACATATGGATGAACATATTGCCACATTATGTTACAAGAAGAGTTATAAGAGTGGAATATGAATATGTTTCTATAATATTATTCATAGAGACATTCCAAATCATTTCTACTGATTAGTTTTACCATGTTACAACAGGAACCATTACAAGTTGGGCAACACTTAAAACTATGTTTGAGGCAAGATTCAAGATAATAGAAGATTCTCATGCCTTGTTATCTCAACTCACAAGAATGAATAAAGAAACACATGAGCCCATGTATGAATTAATTAAATAAATTAATAAGCTAAGGAATAGGATCCCACTTATTGCATAACTAAAAACTTAAAACTTGAAGTGCATCTTTGTTAATTCTTAGTTGTTGAAGGTTAGTTTTCATTTATAAAGAACAACCCTAGATGATATTGAATCTACTCAAAATATTGCTAATGAAGTAGAATATGATTTAATCTTGGTGAGAAAAGTGATAAAGGATTCAATCAAGCTTAAAGGGTAGTCCTATTCAACTTCACCTTCCACTACCGCCATGGATCCTATGGTGCAGAAGCTGGAAAATGAATTGCTATCACCCAAAAGCAAAAAGTCTCAAGGTATGTAATTTTCTTCATCCAAGGATACTCCAAGAAGAACCTACCCAAATGCTTATAATTACTCCAATAATGATGTGAAGAACCTATTTTCACTTGAACGTGCACCCCTTATGGAGATGATTCATCTCTCCCCATTCAAGTGGCACAATGGAAACATCTCAGGGCTATGCATAACCCAATTTTGAAGTAAGTCTCTAGATTAGGGATAGTTACCTCAATGTACCACTTCCAAACACCACAACCACACTTAAGGAAAAGGGTTAAGAAGCATACACTAAACATAGATAAGGAGGTGATGCACCAAATAGATTCTCTACTCACACCACTTGCAATACACTTGGAACCAGAGGGAAACCTACACATATACTTCATCAAAATGATATATCCTCTTCTATATCAATGTTTTAAGCATGTGGTCTTGAAAAGAGCTTAGAATAGGAGGAAGAGACAATAGGTCTTCTAGAAACACTAATTAATCGACTACTTAGTATAGCTATAATGCACATTAGACACTTCTTGCTGACCTGCAAAAGAGATTTTTCAAACTACATAAGGCACTAGGAAAGATAACATGTCAAGGTAAACCGACAGACACTTACACAAGACCAAAAACCATAACATGCACTTAGTGAAGTCATGAATGAGGTAAAAAATTATCATTATTTTTAGGCCACAAATACCTAAGGCTTCACCATAATCAGGTGGAGAGATCCCTCCAAAAGCCAAAAAAAGCTAGTACATATAACAATTATGAGAGAAAAGAGAGAATGTGAATCTCAAGAGTCACAAGGACACTTTTCAAGAAAGAATAAGGAGTTAAAAAATAAATATAATAAGGCATGAGATTGGTCCTATAAATAATACAAGGACAAATTTCTCCTAAGTCATCAAACTCCTCAAAATGGCATAACTGCTCATTTGCTTGCATATGAGACTACCCTCATGATTTTCCTTTATTAGATTGTCATATAACTAAATAGGGACATTTATAATGGTTTATATGATAATTATGGGTTACTTAAAATCCTTAAAAGTCATTGGATTGGTCCCTAATCATTCATATCCTTTTGGACATGAGTAATCATCCCTAGCAATTAAAAATGACTCTTTCTCATACACCCCTCACACTTGGCATTCAAAATGCTTCCAATTATTCAATAAAATCCATGAGAAAGGATTAATTATAATTTTAAATAGTCTCCATGTCATAATACTAATAAATAAAGAAAAAATGGCTTCCTAATTAGAACTTCCATATTTTCTACTAAGTGATCACCATTTGCTTACTAGACTAGCTAAAATGAGGAAGATTACAGGCATACCTAAGAGATTAGATAGATAAATATATTAACATGGAGAGATTAAAAAATTACCAATATATCTCCTAAAGTTGATTGTATCATTTAAATCTTCTCCACACCTATAAAACATTCAAAATTATCAAATAAAGCCCTGTTGTACACCATCCACACAAGTGCAGTACAACTCAAATGCATGGGAAGGATCCTTGAAGATTCCTCCCAAATGTCAAATAGATATTTTAGTAAAAATATGTAATTTTGATGCATTATCTCCTTCATTTTCTAAATCAAGTTTGATTAGGGGTTTTGTGAGGGTTTAGAGTCACTTGGAATTTTAGCCTTTGTTCATGAAGGTCTCATGTTGAACCCCTCACTTAATGATTTAGATAGCATATTAGGGACCCCCATAACACCTATAAATACCTTTGGGTCCCATGCATAGCCTTATAGGATTTCTAATCATTTAAACATGACCACTCAAGCTCCTCTAGTAGTTTACATAGGTTTGTGTTCACTTTAAGCCAATAAATGGCTTCTTACATAAATCCCTTGCATCTCAATAGATTAAAAATATCTATTATCATCCTAAAAACATGTCTCAAACCATTGGAATGATCACCTTATGTTATAAATTCAATTGACCTACCATCTACATTAGGTTTAAACCTTGTTCCATAGGTCTACCTATAACCTAAGGCTCAAAATAACCATATTGATATTTTGTTTGCATATATATAGCTTGAGAACGTCTATAATTATTCCACACACATGCTATGATAGTTTTGAGATTCCTATAATAGCTATAAATTATTATGACCTATTATTTGGTCTCTAGGTCAAAATCATATCTTTAGGCCTATTTAAAAACCTAGCAACCTAGAACCTCTTGCTTGGTTATATCCTACCATGATATGTTCATCATGTTTTTATAGGTGATATCCATATTTAAAAACCTTAAAACTAGGCTAAAAAAACTCCTTGGTCATCTTTTCAACACATTTCTCTTCAAAGCTATAACTTTTGAGCATGAGGAAAGTGTTGTGCCTCTGAGATAGAAAAGAGGGGTATTACCCTATTTTATCATAAAGACTAGGAATTGGAGAGGGTTATCTAATATTCAAGGATACCATGTAGAAAAATTCATCTCCTAGTTAGGTCATATGATGCCCTAACCTACTCAAATTCCAAGGTAGACTTTTCATAGGTAAATTATACAGGGGTATTTTGCAAGTAGACTATGGTTTGGTGATTAAAGGACCTCCATTTGCTTGATTTGAGATTCCAATAGCCTATCTAGGTTTTTATAATAATTATGATTATGCTATATTCTCTTTTTACTCATTTTGAGATATAATGGATCACTCATATTCTTCTTTGATCTCTATCTAGTCAGCCATAATTGATTGTGACTGTGTTTTTCATGGAAATGGATTCATGTAGGTTGTTTGCCTGAAGCAAGATATAAATAGTGTTTATAAACTTATCAATATTCCCCTAAGGTCACTTCACCTTTTATATTATAAATCTTAGCAAATATAGTCTCTTTTACCACAATGAATACCTTATTTTTAACTCAGTGCCAATATCTCCATATATATGGTTGTAAGTGGTGTTAGGGACATAATAAGTCTATATAAGTTTGGAATGTATTACTAAGGGTGTATATATGTCATCATGGAATTGAATAGTGCATTCATATTCTATCCCATCATGTTAACCTCACTTATAAATGTCAATCTCTTTCCCAAGGTGAAGTCCCCAACTGTAGATGCTCCATTATATAGAACGGAGACCTTTATGTTGTCTTATCCCCTTTAAATTTGGATGATTCCTCTCCCACTTTCCTTGAACCTCCTTTAGATGGTATTTGAGACATTTTTGTGATATCACTTCATATAAATCACTTATTATGGTGTAAAATCTTTACATATTGTCACCTTCAGAGTCTAGAAGTCATTTAGAGCTTATTCTTGTAGATAACACTGAGCAATTTTAGTGTGTGAAAGTATGGCTCTAGGTTCTCCAAACTCATGTCCCTTGAAATCTCAAATTGATATATCTTACAATAAGATACTATCACGGTAGGGATACTAGGTAAATTTCTTAAGGTTAAATAATAAATCATCTCTCATACCTATCCAATATTACTAAAAACATAGAGTTTTATGTTCTACCATCTTATGGATAAGTTCTAAAAACTCAAATTATCTATTTGGGATGGTTTATCAATCCCTAGTGGGATACTAAAGTATTATTCATTCTCAAAAATATATAAATTTGCTTCATATACCTTATGAAGACCATTACCTACCACCCATACCACATGATATAGCCAAACCTATCAAAATGAAGCCAAAGGTTTAGAAACAAGGTCATACAAGGACCCCTCATGAATGTAAAATCATAAAAAGTTATGTATATTCTTAATAGTGGTTCATAAATGAGAATCCATGAAACTCAGACTTATTTCCATGGATTTCAATCAGAATAAGACCCCTCTCAACTCCAAGGATCACTCTCCCCAACTCCACTAGTACGGTCTACACCAAACATCTAAAGTCAACCCTTATTAGTTTGTGAAGGAAATAAATAAGGATGAGAAGAAAAATTTGATCTTCTGACTTTGTCTCTATACAAAAAGCATAGGAGAGACTTTGAGAATCCCAAGAGACACTATGCCCATGTTTTCACCTAAAGATGGACTATCTAACTCTGTACAAGTGCCATTAAGAGCCCATATTTTAGGAGATTCCCCTATTTTAGTACATGAAACTAATTATATTATATCTTTAACCATTTATTTTCATGATCTAACATCTTACACATTATAATTCTTCTTGGTGAAAAATTTCTTCCTTGGAAAATTTTATACAAATCATTTAATGAGCCCAAAATGTGACCAAAAGGCACTTTTGGCATATGAAACATGGAAAACGGTTAATACATGGATTAGGTACACCTTATAATACCTCAATTACCCTATTAAAAAATTTATAAAAAAATTTTATCCTTTGTCCCTATCTAACCATAGTTGACTAGGGTTGACTTGAGTTGACTAGACAAGAACAAGGGAACTAGGCTTACACCAAGGCTGGAACAAGGACAGGTGAGATGTTTAGATATAAATGAGACCATATAATACATATGGAAACATTATAAAATTTTTAAATATGTAGGGGTTGACCCAATTTGACTAAAATTCAAATTTGGTCAACATATTTGGTAATAGGGATAACATGCCTGTTATGTGAAAGATTAATGGCCTTATCCTATCTATTTCATAAAGGGATTCAAATTCACTCTAAAAACAACAATATCAGACCATTACTTGACTAAAAAATATATGATTGACCTCAACACATGAAAATAAGAAAATATACACAAGACAAGGGAAAGAAAGACACACACATGTGTCAACAAGACACTTATGAAACACAAAAAAATAGGAAGTAAACTACTTATGTGTATCTAACCAAACTTACCTCCCTCCTAGATCAAAAGGAAAGGTGTTTGAATCATATTCTTCATGAGGTATGTTAAGATGTTAATCATACTTTTTAGTGAATGGAGTACTAGATAACTCATTGTTATTTCTTATTCTTTTTCTTGGTATGTATTTTGATGGAGTCATCTCAAATAATTCTCCAAGGCAGATGAAATCTTCTTGACCTTGGAAACATACCTCATACTATTATTCCTTTGTCTCATCATGGCAGACTTACATCTCCAAAAAAATAACAGCTTATTGAATGTCTATATCTTCTTGAAAGGTTTCATTGTTCCTCTCTTTTGTTGTAGCCTATTCAAACCCTCAAAGAAGCTTTGTATCATGGCATTTTATGAGTGTTTCTTATTCAAACTCCTTGATGTTTATGGGAGTAGCTTCACATGTAGCTCTTTGGATATCCTCACCTTACTCCATATGAGAGAAAACAACCTTAAAAGCATCTTCAAAATCTATGGGAGTAGCTTCTATTGTACTCTCAAGTTCAATTTTCAAACCATTTTCAAAAGTCCCATAGTCATCATAGATTGATCCATCATGGTTTAGAGTCTCTTAATGATGATACCTCTCAAAACATACTTACTTCTCAATAGCTTGGGCTTACTTTCTTAGAAGTCTTGCCTTCTAAAAATATTCATATTATTTTAACATCTAAATATAATTTTTCCCCATATACTCATGATGCAATGGTAGATTTACCTCTTCAATATTTGTTTCCTCAATCTTAGGAGTCAAAAATTCTTCATTGGAAACCTCCTCTTGTTCATTTCCAACATCTCCATAGTTATCATAAATAAGAGTCTCAAAACAAGAAAACACTTCCTCTTTAGCACTTGGCACCTCTTGAAACACTTAAAATTGTATCTCCTTTGCTTAAACCTCCTTTCTCTTTTCAAGAGTTTTAATTTTTTCATGATCCTTCTCTCTTTTGGTGATGCCAAGACTAGGCATCTCAAAACTAGGAACTCTAGCCCAAGAAGGCTTCCAAAGAGTAATGTATTCTTCACCATTAGAATCTAATTTTCCTCCAATCAACTGATCCAAATTAGGTATCCATCCCATAGGCCCTTTAGTATAAAAGGTGATAGAATAATGGCAAAATGGATCAATTGGAGGAGGTGGAAAATAAAGATCAAAGTCAAAACACACTTAATCTCTCATATGATCTTCTTTAGGTGCCTCAACAACATTAAAATGGTCTTTAGCCTTCCCAACCAAGTTTTAACTCTTGTTTTGGATGGGTTCAATGATCTCATCAGATTAAATATTCTCTTTGAAATATTAAAGCTTCTTCATTTTTATTTCCAACTCCTCAATTTGTTTGGCAAGATTCTTTTGAAATATCTTCTCTTGGGGGAAAATAGGATCCTCGTTAGGAAAGGAATTAAAATAAAGTTGAGATGAAGTGTAAAAGGATTTTTGAGGAGGGGTGGGAGGTATTTAATTACGTTTATATTTCTCTTTAATTTAAACTTCTTCTCTTAGATGTTCTTTATCCTTCTTTCTACAAGATGCCACTACTTCTTTCCAACTTGCAAAACTAGGTTGAGATTTCCTCATGAGGCTAAGATGCAAGTGGAGGGGTAAATGATTGGCTTAGGAAATTTGGGATTTCCTTGGGATTAAAATATTATCTCCAACTTTATATGTCATAATTAGGAACATTATTTTTATTTCCATGATAAATGACATTAAATGCTAGTTTGCCAACTAAATCACCTTGTCAAGATGGTCCTCTAACATCAGTCTTCTCTAAAAATCTTCTCCAATCTGGTTATGAGATAGATCAAATTGATCAATATTAGTTTCGTTATTCCTTTGTATACTCTCTTGGATGTACTTAAAACAAGGGAAAAATTGGGGAATGCATGAATAATTTGCGGTATTTTGAAGCATGATTGGATTAACATCTTGAGCGGGTAAAGTTGACACACATGGAGGTTGATATGGGGTGTATTAGATTTGAAAAGATTGATTTGGTTAATGGGATTTAAAACTCTATTATATATGGAAAATAAAACCATAAACATCAAACATTTCACCTGTAAGGCCTTGATAATTAGCTCTCTTAATGGGCATGCATTCTCTCTTGATTAGCTCTAAAGCATCCCTCACACTCTTGATACAATCACTAGGGATGACTTGACCATAATAATTCCTATTATAAATATCTATCATATAGTATTTATAGCCAAAGATATTATTATTGAAACTTTTAATAGACTTATTTGGAGATGAACTAGGTGGACTAGGTGAAGCATAAGCTTGAGAAGACTGATTATAGGACTGATGAAACTCATAACAAGATTGATGAGAGACAATATAGGATTGATAAATATCATGACAAGATTGAACAAGTACTTGTTCATATTTATAAGGGATGGGACAAGATGGATATATTTTACAAACTTATGTAAAAACAAATTCAACACCAAAACCATCCATGAGTCATTCATGATAAGTGTATATAACAAGAAACAACCTCAATTAGAGTACCAAGATTGCTTGACCAATAGATTTGTGCTTGGAGTTTCCATTGGTGCTTACTATAATTTCATTCAAAGGTTTATATCTTGAAGATAACACCAAAAATCCTCAATTAATTAAATTTTTAGTCCCACCAAACATGACACAAACTATTGTCACTTGAACTTGTTGTTTCTATCTAATTTTTACTTTTTCCTAAAAGTGAAAAGTAAAAACTAGTGATAAGGGGCGTGTAGAAAAAATTGTTAAAAATGCACATGTTGAATATAATTTATTATGTAGAGATAATCTTTGGATTGGGAGGATATCCTTAAAATAATAAAACACTAATAATAAACTTGTTTGTTAGATAAGTAGATGGGTGGATTGCCTAGCGTGAGCTAGATCCTAGAATCAAAAGCTTTCTAGGAAGCTGTAGATCCACCTTCTTCAAAAAATTTAAGTTAGAATGATAAAAAAAGTATATTTTGCATAAAAATAGAAAATAAATGATACTAAAATATCAAAAAACTAAATTTGATAAAATAAAGTTAAATTCTTTATTAAAAAAAACTAAATGAATGCAATAGTTTAATTAATACTAATGTTGAAAATTGGTAAAGGTTATGGTTTTGGTTTGGTAAAGTGGTAAGGGTCAAAAGGATTATTTTTTTGGGCTGGGTATATGGTCAAGTATTCAAGTATACAAAGATATTAATAGATAAATGAGGCAAATAAGTAGATATGGCAAAGTAAAAATAAAGGTAAAGATGGCAAAGAGGGAAAAGAGGTAAAGGAGGAAAAGAGGTGAATAGGATAAAGGGGATAGATGAAGTGGAAATAGTCAAAGGGATTAAATGAGATAAATGGTATAAAGAGGAAGAGGTTAAGGGATAAAGAGTATGGAGGTTAAGAAAAGAAAAGGCTAGAGAGATATAAATAAAGAACTAAAATTAAAAAATAAAGTAAATTACCTCAAAGTTGTTGAAGTGGCTTGAAGATGTTGATGAAGCTTGAAGAAATTTTGGTAGAGTTTCATAGCTTTGATATTTTCTCCTCCAAGATTATGATGACCTCTAAGATGATTACCTCCTCCAAAAACCTGCAACAATATGTTAAAAACCAAAGACTAACTTTCAACTTGACCTTTGGTGAAGAAGAGGGGGGGAGGTATTTATAGAATTTGATGTTGGGAAACATGCCAAAAGAGTGGAATAGTAAATCAATTCAAATTTTTCCATATGTTGAATGATTTATTCAAGGTTAGGTTTTTGGGGGTTCCTTTGTGGGTTGGAAAATCTCCCTCTTTGCACATATTCCATATTCGAATGGAAATCACGCACATGGGTTTAAATGAGACTAAAGACTTTTTACCACCCTTATTTGTCTTCATTCAAGATCTTAAAGGTTGTAATACTAAATTTGGAACCATTTTCCATGTAGGGGATGAAAATTCTAAGGTGAGGTTGGTGGGGATTCCCATGTGGGTTGGACAGTCTCCCATTTGGGATGCTGAGCCTCTATTTGGGTTAAAAAGTCAAAAATGGGTGTCCTTTATCTTTCCCAAAGTCTTAAAGAGGTAGGTACCTATTTTAAATTCTAATTCCATGTGGGAAGACAAAAATAATTGTTTAATAATAACCCCTTAAGGGGAAATTTGCCACATTTCAAGGGGGGGCCTTGTGATGCTTGAATGAGGTCATGAAGTACTTTAGAAAGGGTCCCAGGTGGCGTATGATGTCCTACATCAAGCCACATCACTTACCATATCACCCCAAAATCACCTACCTTGTCACTTAACATGTCACATGCCATGTCACTTGAAATGTCATCATGAATAGTGATAGTGGGTCCCACAGTGAATAGTGATAGTGAATAGTAATTTTGAATGTTATTTATGACTGGGAGAATAGTGATTTAGTTAGGTTTAGGGGGTTTTGTGAATTTTTAAGAAGTTTTAGGGGATCTTGAGGTATTTAGTCATAAAAAATAGTAAATGTGTAGTTTTTTGGTGTCTACATTTTACCCCTTTTTGTTATGTAGCTTTGAATTAACAAGCTAAAGAAACAAATCACTTGGTTGAAGGTTAGGATTACCCAAGTATGGGGGAGGTGTTCCCCCTCAAACTAAGAATTGATGAGAAAGGTCAAATCAAGTTTAGGTTTAATAATTAGTTGATGGGGAGGCACTAAGTGGTTCCACAAGGTAGCTGGGTATGTGAAATACCAATGGGTTCACAAAATATGAGTAAATGAAATAGTCAAGATTACATAGAGACTAAAGATGCTAATGTTGATAACAAAAAGGTTAAGTTCTAATGTTGATAAATGACAAGGTAATTAGTCCTTAATGTTGGTCATAGTTCATTGGGTTAGTCTTATTAAGGCTCCTAGATAGGGTGAGTGTTGACTCAGTTATCGAAGGTTGGAAGTGATCTTGAGAAAAAAATTATGGTCTAGTTTTTTCATCAGGTGGTGTAAATGTTTAAAAGTTCAACATGGAAAGGTTGTTCATTGTGGGCAAAATTTATTGCAAAAAAACACCAATGTTCTAGGTCAAAAGTAACTAACATAAAGGTGGATGTGGGGAAAGCATGGGTAGATTGGGTATGGGTTGTAAGGGGATGGTTGTGCTGACTCCAGATGCATGGGGAAAGTGGATGCTACCTACATATTTTCATGGATAAGAATCCAAAAAAGAACATTAGGCCACATGTAGTTCATTTGAGGCAAATGGTATTGGTTAACTTGGTTTCCCCAATTTGATATCATGTAGGTAGGTATAGGGGAAGGACATTAGAGAAAGGGAAGTGGCAATGGGTGGAAAAGATGGATATAAAATAATTTCTGATGGGTGTGGTAGAAATGGTGGATGAGATTATCGAGGATGCAATTAGATGATTGTGTCAACTATGCAAAAGAAATATGTAGCCATCGATAAGGAGGTTAAAGCATGAAGTCTCTACCACCATCATAAATAAAAGTAAAGGTAGAAATACGTGATACCAAGATTTGTAAAATATGGAACTACTTGAATTTCCACACTAATTTAATGGGTTCTTTCATCACTATCCAAATAATCTGACAATTTGCACATTCCAAAACAATGTCATTAACATGCTATAAAAGGTTATTATTTAATATTTTAGGGAAGTAAAGTAGTAGAGTAGGTAAATGAGAAGTGGAAAAGATTTGAATGCTTGAACTTTGAGTTAGTGGGGCCCCAAAATAAATAAACATTAAGCTTTTGAGGGAATTCAGAGAAAGATGCTAAGGGGTTTTGGAATATGGACTGAGGTGAATAATAATAACATTAATTAATTGAGGGAATAGGTTTTGGATTGTGATTAAATAGCAGGGATATTACAAGGTATAAGAGGATGTAGTCCAAAAAGGGATAATCAAGGGAAATTATTTTTTGGAAGGTTAGGGTGTGTGAGATGGTGTAGCTATCATCCCCACATGGGTATCCCAAATATTCCATTTGAAGGTGGTTTTAGTTTTTATTCTAATAGCTTCAAAGGTCAAATTAAAAGTGATTGAAAATAGGTAGGACTAGAGGAGTGGGGAAGGAATTTTCATCCCAATGGTTTAATGATGCTCAGGTTTGAGGGTTGGTCATATGAGCCCACAATCCTAGCCAATTATGTTATAGATCCATAGGATTGGCATATATCTTACATTAAACAAAAATTGAGTGGATGACCTTGGAGGTCATATCATGCTCAAAATGGGTAGAGGGTTGAAGAGATAAAAGGTGATAGGGAGGGTGAAGGGAGTAGCTAGATGGGGAAGAAAAAAAGAGTCTAAGAGTAACATATAGAGGCATTAAAGGAAGAAATTAGTGCTCCTAAAGTAAGGAACCTGACCAAATTTCATGCATTAAGGTATGGGTGTGAGGGATATGAAGAAGTAGACAAGGAGATGTATGTATAAGTAGTACAACTAGTGACCACACTCTACAGAGGTGGAGGTGAAATTGGAGAAAAAAAGGGAGATCCAACAAAGGATGAGGTAGAGGTGGACCTAGAGATGGATGAAGAGAAAATAATGAGGTTGTACATAAAGACAAAGGCGGAAAAGGATGTAAGAAGCTAGGCATGGTCATATAGGTTAGGAAGAACAAGGAAGGGCATCAAGGGAGATGAAAAAAATGAAATGGAAAGGATAAAAGAGAAGAAAAATAAAAGGTAGAATATTGGGGGTAAGAGATACACTAAAGAATGATAGATTGGAGAATTGAAAATGATGGGGAGAGAAGTGTAAAAATCATGAAGGGTAAGGGGAGAATGAGGGATATGGGTGGCCATGAAAGTTTAAAAACAAGTCTAAAAAATATGAAAGAGAAAATATTTTGCTGGTGAAAATTTAAAAAAAAGGAAATAAATGGAAGAAAATGAAATATGAGGAAAAAATGAGTGAAATGAGGACACAAAAAGGATGACAAGAGAGGGAAGAAGTAGGTGGTATCTTTACCAAGTAAGCATTGGTGATGATATGCAAGGAGAGGAATAAAGAATAAAATTATATTATGGTTTTGGAGATGAGAATGGGATGGAAAATGGTAAGGGGGTGAAGAATGAGGGGAAGCAAAGGATGGGTGGAAAAGATGGTGATTTGAGAAGGTAGGTGTTAATCAACTTGTTAAAAGAGATTGACAAGTTGAAGGGGTAATTAGAAGAGATTAAAAAGATAAAAATGGTGAGGTGGTGAATAAATAGGGGGACACAATGAAAGGGAGTGAAATGAAACTAAGGGATGAAGATCAGGGATGACAAGAATAGAACGGAAGAATTGAATCAGGGATACAAAGAATGGATACTCAAATAGATGTAAAAGATAAGGATTACCAAGATGGAAAGAGGAAAAAGGGAATGTAAAAAAGGCCATAGGAAAAAAGAGATAACGATAAAATTTAAATTATGGAAGGCTTCTCAAAGAATAAATACCTAGGGAAAAGTAGTTATGGAGGAAAAAGGGAAAGATAAAAAAATGGAAAAAAGTAAATAGGAAGAATGGAAAATTGGTATGGTGGGAAGATTGGTGGAATGGAAAATAGTGGTGGTACACATAAAGAAAAAGTGAAACAATAGAAGAAATTGAAATCTTGCAAGATGCATAGTATGATGTGGAATGGGTGAGGAAAAGAGAGTGATAAAAGGTGTATGATAAATAACCAAGGGTGAGGGGAGATGATGAGGATGGGGAAAGAAGTTGAATGGGATAAATGAAAAAGTTGGTAATAAGGTGAAATAGAGGTATAAACTGCAAATGGTGTGTGGGGAAGTGGGTCATGAAGCATGCACAAGGAAAGATGATGGGGAGGCCAATAAAGTAGAGTAGGAGGCAGCTTTATGGGAGGTAATGGAGGCCAATGGGGAATGGTATCAAATCTTGTGGTAAAAGAGATTGACATGATAAAAAAGTTATTAAAAGAGATCAAAAATTTGGAGGTAGGGAGATGGTTAGGAGATAGGTACAAAAGTGGAGGAAAATATATGAGGTGATAGGGGAGAATAAAGAAAGATTTGAATGCTTGACCCTTGAGTTAGTGGGGCCCTAAAATAAATAAGCATTAAGTTTTTAAGTGAATACAGAGAAAGATGCTAAGGGGTCTTAGAATATGGAGTGAGGTGAATAATAATAACATTAATTAATTGAGGGAACAGGTTTTGGATTGTGATTAAAGAGCAAGGATATTAGAAGGCATAAGAGGATGTAGTCCAAAAAGGGAGATTCAAGGGAAATCATTTTTTGGAAGGTTAGGGTGTGTGAGATGGTGTAGCTATCATCCCCACATGGGTATCCCAAATATTCCATTTGAAGGTGGTTTTAGTTTTTATTATAACATCTTCAAAGGTCAAATTAAAAGTGGTTGAAAATAGGTAGGACCAAAGGAGTGGGGAAGGAATTTTCATCCCAATGGCTGAGTGATGCTCAGGTTTTAGGGTTGGTCATATGAGCCCACAATCCTATCCAGTTATGTTA
Organism: Torreya grandis; assembly: GCA_037957365.1. Taxonomy (NCBI): domain Eukaryota; kingdom Viridiplantae; phylum Streptophyta; class Pinopsida; order Cupressales; family Taxaceae; genus Torreya; species Torreya grandis. The sequence continues at coordinate 1,360,760 of JARHVA010004847.1, read as the reverse complement.
TAGATCCATAAGATTGGTATATATCTTATAGTAAACCAAAATTGAGTGGATGACCTTGGAGGCCATATCATGCTCAAAATGGGTAGAGGGTTGAAGAGATAAAAGGTGATAGGGAGGGTGAACGGAGTAGTTAGAGGGGCAATTAAAAAAAAGTCTAAGAGTAACATATAGAGGCATTAAAGGAAGAAATTGGTGCTCCTAAAGTAAGGAAACTGACCAAATTTCATACATTAAGGTAAGGGTGTGAGGGATATGAGGAAGTAGACAAGGAGATGTATGTAGAAGTAGTACAACTAGTGACCACACTCTAAAGAGGTGGAGGTGAAATTGGAGAACATAAGGGAGATCCAACAAAGGATGAGGTAAAGGTGGACCTAGAGATGTATGAAGAGAAAATAATGAGGTTGTACATAAAGACAAAGGTGGAAAAGTATGTAAGAAGCTAGGCATGGTCATATAGGTCAGGAAGAACAAAGAAGGGCATCAAGGGAGATGAAAAAAATGAAATGGAAAGGATAAAAGAGAATAAAAATAAAAGGTAGAATATTGGGGGTGAGAGATACACTAAAGAATGATAGATTAGATAATTAAAAATGATGGGGAGAGAAGTGTAACAATCATGAAGGGTAAGGAGAGAATGAGGGATATGGGTGGCCATGAATGTTTTAAAAATGAGTCTAAAAAATATGAAAGAGAAAATATTTTGGTGGTGAAAATGAAAAACAAGGAAATAAATGGAAGAAAAGGAAATATGAGGAAAACATGAGTGAAATGAGGACACAAAAAGGATGACAAGAGAGGGAAGAAGTAGGTGGTATCTTAACCAAGTAAGCATGGGTGATGATATGCAAGGAGAGGAATAATGAAGCAAATTAGATTGTGGTTTTGGAGATGATAATGGGATGGAAAATGGTAAGGGGGTGAAGAATGAGGGGAAGCAAAGGATGGGTGGACAAGATGGTGATTTGAGAAGGTAGGTGTTAATCAGCTTGTTAGAAGATATTGACAAGTTGAAGGGGTAATTAGAGGAGATTAAAAATATAAAAATGGTGAGGTGGTGAATAAATATGGGGACACAATGAAAGGGAGTGAAATGAAACTAAGGGATGAATATCAAGGATGATAAGAACAAAAAGGAAGAATTGAATCATGGATACAAAGCACGGATACTCACATAGATGTAAAAGATAAGTGAGTACCAAGATGGAAAGAGGAAAAAGGAAATGTAAAAAGGGGCATAGGAAAAAAGAGATAATAATAAAAAGTGAAATTATGGAAGGCTTCTCAAAGAATAAATACCTAGTGAAAAAGTAGTTATGGAGGAAAAAGGGAAAGATAAAAAAATGGAAAAAAGTAAATACGGAGAATGGAAAATTGGTATGGTGGGAAGATTGGTGGAATGGAAAATAGTGGTGGTACACATAAAGAAAAAGTGCAACAATTGAAGAAATTGAAATCTTGCAAGATGCATAGTATGATGTGGAATGGGTGAGGAAAAGAGAATGATAAAATGTGTATGATAAATAGCCAAGGGTGAGCGGAGATGAAAAGGATGGGGAAAGAAGTTGAAGGGGATAAATGACAAGGTTGGTAATAAGGTGAAATAGAGGTATAAACTGCAAAAGGTGTGTGGGGAAGTGGGTCATGAAGCATGCACAAGGAAAGACGATGGGGAGGCCAATAAAGTAGAGTAGGAGGCAACTTTATGGGAGGTAATGGAGGCCAATGAGGAATGCTATCAACTCTTGTGGTAAAAGAGATTGACATGATAAAAAATTGATTAAGAGAGATTGAAAAGTTGGACGTAGGGAGATGGTTAGGAGATAGGTACAAAAGTGGAGGAAAAGATATGAGGTGATAGGGGATAATAAAGAAAGATTTGAATGCTTGACCCTTGAGTTAGTGGGGCCCCCAAAATAAATAAGCATTATGTTTTTAAGTGAATACAGAGAAAGATGCTAAGGGGTCTTCGAATATGGAGTGAGGTGAATAATAATAACATTAATTAATTGAGGGAATAGGTTTTGGATTGTGATTAAAGAGCAAGGATATTACAAGGCATAAGAGGATGTAGTCCAAAAACGGAGACTCAAGGGAATTTTTTTTTTGGAAGGTTAAGGTGTGTGAGATGGTGTAGCTATCATCCCCACATGGGTATCCCAAATATTCCATTTTAAGATGGTTTTATTTTTTATAATAACATCTTCAAAGGTCAAATTAAAGTTAGTTGAAAATAGGTAGGACCAGAGGAGTGGGGAAGGAATTTTCATCCCAATGGTTGAGTGATGCTCAGGTTTTAGGGTTGGTCATATGAGCCCACAATCCTAGCCAATTATGTTATAGATCCATAGGATTGGTATATATCTTACAGTAAACCAAAATTGAGTGGATGACCTTGGAGGCCATATCATGTTCAAAATGGGTAGAGGGTTGAAGAGATAAAAGGTTATAGGGAGGGTGAAGGGAGTAGTTAGAGGGGGAAGAAAAAAAAGAGTCTAAGAGTAACATATAGAGGCATTAAAGGAAGAAATTGGTGCTCCTAAAGTAAGGAACCTGACCAAATTTCATACATTAAGGTAGTGGTGTGAGGGATATGAGGAAGTAGACAAGGAGATGTATGTAGAAGTAGTACACCTAGTGACCACACTCTAACAAGGTAGAGGTGAAATTGGAGAACATAAGGGAGATGAAACAAAGGATGAGGTAAAGGTGGACCTAGAGATGGATGAAGAGAAAATAATGAGGTTGTACATAAAGACAAAGGTGGAAAAGGATGTAAGAAGCTAGGCATGGTCATATAGGTCAGGAAGAACAAGGAAGGGCATCAAGGGAGATGAAAAAAATGAAATGGAAAGGATAAAAGAGAAGAAAAATAAAAGGTAGAATATTGGGGGTGAGAGATACACTAAAGAATGATAGATTGGAGAATTAAAAATGATGGGGAGAGAAGTGTAACAATCATGAAGGGTAAGGAGAGAATGAGGGATATGGGTGGCCATGAATGTTTTAAAAACAAGTCTAAAAAATATGAAAGATAATATATTTTGGTGGTGAAAATGAAAAACAAGGAAATAAATGGAAGAAAAGGAAATATGAGGAAAAGATGAGTGAAATGAGGACACAAAACGGATGACAAGAGAGGGAAGAAGTAGGTGGTATCTTAACCAAGTAAGCATGGGTGATGATATGAAAGGAGAGGAATAATGAAGAAAATTAGATTGTGGTTTTGGAGATGATAATGGGATGGAAAATGGTAAGGGGGCGAAGAATGAGGGAAGCAAAGGATGGGTGGACAAGATGGTGATTTGAGAAGGTAGGTGTTAATCAGCTTGTTAGAAGAGATTGACAAGTTGAAGGGCTAATTAGAAGATATTAAAAAGATAAAAATGGTGAGGTGGTGAATAAATATGGGGACACAATGAAAGGGAGTGAAATGAAACTAAGGGATGAATATCAAGGATGATAAGAACAAAAAGGAAGAATTGAATCATGGATACAAAGCATGGATACTCACATAGATGTAAAAGATAAGTGAGTACCGAGATGGAAAGAGGAAAAAGGAAATGTAAAAAGGGGCATAGGAAAAAAGAGATAATAATAAAAAGTGAAATTATGGAAGGCTTCTCAAAGAATAAATACCTAGTGAAGAAGCAGTTATGGAGGAAAAAGGGAAAGATAAAAAAATGGAAAAAAGTAAATAGGAAGAATGGAAAACTGGTATGGTGGGAAGATTGGTGGAATGGAAAATAGTGGTGGTACACATAAATAAAAAGTGCAACAATAGAATAAATTGAAATCTTGCAAGATGCATAGTATGATGTGGAATGGGTAAGGAAAAGAGAGTGATAAAAGGTGTATGATAAATAGCCAAGGGTGAGGGGAGATGATGAGGATGGGGAAAGAAGTTGAATGGGATAAATGACAAAGTTGGTAATAAGGTGAAATAGAGGTATAAACTAGAAATGGTATGTGGGGAAGTGGATCATGAAGCATGCACAAGGAAAGATGATGGGGAGGCCAATAAAGTAGAGTAGGAGGCAGCTTTATGGGAGGTAATGGAGGCCAATGGGGAATGCTATCAACTCTTGTGGTAAAAGAGATTGACATGATAAAAAATTTATTAAAAGAGATCAAAAATATGGAGGTAGGGAGATGGTTAGGAGATAGGTACAAAAGTAGAGGAAAAGATATGAGGTGATAGGGGAGAATAAAGAAAGATTTGAATGCTTGACCCTTAAGTCAGTGGGGCCCCAAAATAAATAAGCATTATGTTTTTGAGGGAATTCAGAGAAAGATGCTAAGGGGTCTTAGAATATGGATTGAGGTGAATAATAATAACATTTATTAATTTAGGGAACAAGTTTTGGATTATGATTAAAGAGCAGGGATATTACAAGGCATAAGAGGTTGTAGTCCAAAAAGGGAGAATCAAGGGAAATTATTTTTTGGAAGGTTAGGGTATGTGAGATGGTGTAGCTATCATCCCCACATGGGTATCCTAAATATTCCATTTGAAGGTGGTTTTATTTTTTATTCTAACATCTTCAAAGGTCAAATTAAAAGCAGTTGAAAATAGGTAGGACTAGAGGAGTGGGGAAGGAATTTTCATCGCAATGGCTGAGTGATGCTCAAGTTTGAGGGTTGGTCATATGAGCCCACAATCCTAGCCAATTATGTTATAGATCCATAGGATTGGTATATATCTTATAGTAGACCAAAATTGAGTGGATGACCTTAGAGGCCATATCATGCTCAAAATGGGTAGAGGGTTGAAGAGAGAAAAGGTGATAGGCAGGGTGAAGGGAGTAGTTAGAGGGGGAAGAAAAAAAAGAGTCTAAGAGTAACATATAGAGGCATTAAAGGAAGAAATTGGTGCTCCTAAAGTAAGGAACCTGACCAAATTTCATACATTAAGGTAAGGGTGTGAGGGATATGAGGAAGTAGACAAGGAGATGTATGTAGAAGTAGTACAACTAGTGACCAGACTCTAAAGAGGTGGAGGTGAAATTGGAGAACATAACGGATATCCAACAAAGGATGAGGTAAAGGTGGACCTAGAGATGGATGAAGAGAAAATAATGAGGTTATACATAAAGACAAAGGTGGAAAAGGATGTAAGAAGCTAGGCATGGTCATATAGGTCAAGAAGAACAAGGAAGGGCATGAATGGAGATGAAAAAAATGAAATGGAAAGGATAAAAGAGAAGAAAAATAAAAGGTAGAATATTAGGGGTGAGAGATACACTAAAGAATGATAGATTGGAGAATTGAAAATGATGGGGAGAGAAGTGTAACAATCATGAAGGGTAAGGGGAGAATAAGGGATATGGGTGGCCATGAAAGTTTTAGAAACAAGTCTAAAAAATATGAAAGAGAAAATATTTTGGTGGTGAAAATGAAAAACAAGGAAATAAATGGAAGAAAATGAAAAATGAGGAAAAAATGAGTGAAATGAGGACACAAAAAGAATGATAAGAGAGGGAAGAAGTAGCTGGTATCTTTACCAAGTAAGCATGGGTGATGATATGAAAGGAGAGGAATAAATAAGAAAATTAGATTATGGTTTTGGAGATGAGAATGGGATGGAAAATGGTAAGGGGGTGAAGAATGAGGGGAAGCAAAGGATGGGTGGACAAGATGGTGATTTGAGAAGGTAGGTGTTAATCAGCTTGTTAGAAGAGATTGACAAGTTGAAGGGCTAATTAGAAGAGATTAAAAAGATAAAAATGGTGAGGTGGTGAATAAATATGGGGACACAATGAAAGGGAGTGAAATGAAACTAAGGGATGAAGATCAGGGATGATAAGAATAGAACAGAAGAATTGAATCAGGGATACAAAGAATGGATACTCAAATAGATGTAAAAGATAAGTGATTACTGAGATGGAAAGAGGAAAAAGGGAATGTAAAAAGGGCCATAGGAAAAAAGAGATAATAATAAAAGTGAAATTATGGAAGGCTTCTCAAAGAATAAATACCTAGGGAAAAAGTAGTTATGGAGGAAAAAGGGAAATATAAAAAAATGGAATAAAGCAAATAGGAAGAATGGAAAATTGATATGGTGGGAAGATTGGTGGAATGGAAAATAGTGGTGGTACACAAAGAAAAAGTGCAACAATAGAAGAAATTGAAATCTTGCAAGATGCATAGTATGATGTGGAATGGGTGAGGAAAAGAGAGTGATAAAAGGGGTATGATAAATAGTCAAGGGTGAGGGGAGATGATGAGGATGGGGAAAGAAGTTGAAGGGGATAAATGACAAGGTTGGTAATAAGGTGAAATAGAGGTATAAACTACAAAAGGTCTATGGGGAAGTGGGTCATGAAGCATGCACAAGGAAAGATGATGGGGAGGCCAATAAAGTAGAGTAGGAGGCAGCTTTATGGGAGGTAATGGAGGCCAATGGGGAATGCTATCAACTCTTTTGGTAAAAGAGATTGACATGATAAAAATGTGATTAAAATATATTGAAAAGTTGTAGGTAGGGAGATGGTTAGGAGATAAGTACAAAAGTGGAGGAAAAGATATGAGGTGATAATGGAGAATAAAGTACAGGAAGTGGCTGAGCTGACCTCATTAAATGAGCACTACCTACATAGTCTAACAAGACCTTAGGCCAATGTAGTTCCACCAATAATGGGGAAAATAACTTAAGAGGAAGTATTATATGGTGTTAAAATATAATGATGCTTAATAAATAATTCAAAGATTCCTTGATGTAGGATGCCCTAAGCAAGAGGGTGGTGTTAGCAGTGGAAATGAGTGAGAATAAAAAGGGGAGGGGAATTAGTTGTTAGTGGCTAAACCACCCCTAGAGAAGTGCCTACATAGTTTGTTGACATCAATCCAATGTAGTTTAATGAGGTTTGGGTGAGTGGTGTTCACATTAGATGCACCAATTTGATGGACCACATGGGCTAGTTTGGGTTGATGGAGAAGGTTTTGTAAAACAAATATTTTGGGTTTTGGTGAAGGTGTCAGTGAAAGTGAATGGGGTAGGTTGGTAACTAGTTAAAATATTGATCCCAAATTTATTAAGATGAGAGATATTGATGGGAAAGGTAGGATAAATTAGAATGGAACACAAAGATAAGTACCACAAATAATCTTTAATGGAGCTAATCCAAAGAAGAGGTGTTCTTGTGAGGAGGTTGCACCTTTTAAAATTATTTGAGGGTAGGAGTCTAAAGATAGTGTCTAGAACTATGAGCCAAGTTTTGGGAGGTGGGGGTCTATCCAGATCTATAGAGTCACTATGGCTAAAGTTCGCCACTATTACGAGCTAAGTTTTAAGGGTAGTAGTGAAGTGATGACCTATAAAGATTTTATTTGATTGCCAAGGAGATTATACAAGTAAGGAATTTAGTATCATGGTGAGAAATAGAGAATGGACCTTTCCTAACCCAAGAGTTACATTGGTAGGCTAGACAAATGGTGGCCATATCTACATCATGTGCCCCAGTTGCTTGGAACTATAGACATGGGGTCCCATTTAGAAGAGGCCCTGGTATTAAGGAGCTACATGGTCTAGGATATTGGTGATAAAATTAGATCAGATAATCATTCTCCTACCATGGATGGACTCTCAATTGGTAAAAAATAAAATACTACCATGTTTGAGTAGATACTACCAATGGTTGGGGTCTAATGTTTAGAGCTTGTGCAAATAGGCTGGTAGGAATAGGAGGGTAATGTGTTGGATATTGTTGGTCAAATGTTATTATGCTTGAGGTTATGTGGATACCTATGAATGTTATGGTTATGGTTATGATTAATATGGCTATGGTTTTTTTTATCTCACTTAATGTAAAATAAATGACTATTGTTGTTGCAATGTTGGATGGTACAAGTCATGGTGAAAACATCAATCATGCACATTAAGATAAGAAAAGGGCTTGATGCTTTGTTTTTGATAGGGACTAAAAATAGACCCAAAGTTAAATTAGATTAATAAATATAATCCCTTCAAATGTTATACATGAGTGGTCTTTAGTTGATAAAAAAGGTTTCATGATCACAAGGTGTCAAGTAAGCTCTAAATCCCTTGATTTATAGATAGTCAAAAGGAGAGATGGGTGATAGGTGGTGTGAAGGGTAATAGGTGATATGTATGATAACCTCATATGAATTAATTTTCCCCTTATATAGGTGGCATAATAATACTAATAGATAAGTCCATGTCGTATGCTAGATGTAGACTGATCAATGTGGGAAGTCTACATGTGAAAGCTGATTATGGTTGTAGATTTTTTGTGATAGTGGGTCTTTTGATTTATTATTTTACATGGGAATTTGATTGATGTAAGAATATTCTATGAAATTTATCTAATTTTTACAAAGTTAACTCAACCATCCTTTGAGGGATTGGTCTAAATTTATTGGCTTTATTTTAATGTTCTTGATAGCTATCCTTCAAGGGAGCAGTCCACCTTACATGTGGCAATTTTTATTTTGCTTTTGGGTAGCTATCATTTGATGGAGTAGTCTACAATGCTTAAGTATTAACCCCATTAATTTTTTCAAGATGAAATGTGTTTAGACATGGACAAATCTAATTAGGTTCAAAGGTTTACCCTTAAGATGGTAAAAATTTACACAAGAAGGTCAATGATATGTGAAAGGGTGTGGTTTTGAGAGATAATGACCATGGGATTCCATCATGTTAGAGATGAAAAGTATCCATGAGAAAAATGATATGGGTAGAGTCTTGGTACCCATATTTAGTATTAGGCCATGATTATGATGGTTAATCACATGGTTCTATGTTGTAATCAATTGTCCTCAAAAGGAGAGGAGGAAGGTGGGTGAAGGCAAAAATCTCATAATCAAGGGACGAGCTTAAGTTAGACAAATAAGTGATCTTTATCCTTATTTAATAGAAAAATGGATGAAGATGTCAAGCATGATAGGCTTAGGTTTTGGTTTTCCTTAGAGAGAAGATAAATGATAATCTCCTAATCCATACTTATGGGTGATGATGTAGGGTCCAAGCCAATTGAAAGAAAACTTGCCTCATTTACTCTTTTCCATGTTGGTCACATGATAGTTTTATTTTAAGATGAGATCTTTGATATTTAATTCTCATTGTTTGAAGTTATTTTTCTAAGAACATGTCATACACTCTTGATAGATACGAAGGTGGGTGAGAGATGCTAAATAATGCTCATCAAGTAGCTCAAGTTGAGCTAAATGATGCTGATCAAAATCTTCTTCAGAAATGAATTCCTTAAAATATATGTGAAGAGAGGGGATTTTTACTTCAAGAGGAAATATTTCCTTTGTTATAAAGACTATAGAGAATGGTGTATCACCAGTGGAGGTTTGAATTCTAGTGTGATAGGCCCATAAGGTGAATGGGATGTGCAAGTGTCAATCCTGACCTCAAACACTAACAACTTTGGTTAATATTTTGGTGAGGGTTTTAATAGAGGCTTCCACTTTTCCATTTTATTATTGTAGATAAGGCTAGGAAAATATTAAATCAATTCCAAATGCATCACATAATCCTTAGACTTGCTTATTCTTGAAGGATTTACCATTATCGATGATGATATTATGATGAACACGAAAGTGATAGATGATATTATGGTTGATAAAGTCAACAATATTTTATTGTTTGGTAGATATTAGAGGAGTATATTCCATCCAATTGGTGAAGTATTTGATGGATGTGATGATGGAGATATGTTGCTTCAAAGAATGGGGGTTAATTTCACCAATGAGATCAAGCCCCCCTTGAGATAAAGGCCAACATTTCATAGATACTTGGAGGCTATTGGCTGGTGCATGATGTAAACTAGCATGCTATTGACATTTAACACACATTTTTACATAATTAAAAAATTCGTGGTTAAGGGTGGGCTAATAGTAACCAAGGAGAAGGATACATTTAGAAACCACTAGGCCACTAAAGTGCTCCCCATAGATCCCATCATGTATTTCCTTGATGACATAGGAATATTCATGGATACGTAGGTAACAAAGTAGAATATCATCAAACCAAATTTGTAAAGTATTCCCCCTAGTATGGTGTCATAAGAGGTACCCTGAATAAAATCTCTCTGGGCATTTCTAGAGAGGTTGGGAGGAACAATGCCTAGGTTGAGGTAGTTGAATGTTTGGTCATACCACATGTTGGATGGGGATTCATATACATTACAAATGGTAGGGAGGTAGGATTGGACATAAGAGGGTGTGGTAAAATGATGAATGGTGACAAATATTTTTTAATTGGAAGGATGATAAGGGATTTGAGAAGTAAGGTAGGCCATTATATCTATAAATTTAATGGTAGACTAGGGAATGGATTGTAATAGGTAATGTTCAAATTATTATAAGAGTTTATTAACTAAAAGCTTATATTTTATCAAGACATCATTATTACATTGATAGGATCCATTGACCTAGTTGACCATAAGCTAGGAATCACCAAAGACATGGATTGCCTTAATTCTTAAGCTTTGAGCAATTTAGAGACCTATCACTAGGGCTTCATACTTGGCCATATTCTTGGTGCATTAAAAGTAAATATTGAAGGAGAGAGGAAGGATTTAACCATTGAGAGGAGTGAAAATAAATATGAAACCCCATCCTCATTATCATTTTGAGCCATTGAATAACGTGGCCATTTGGTAGGTTATGTCATCTTCTTGAAAAAGAGACATGATACACTCATCCAAAAAGGTAAGAGGAGGTGGTTGGTTATTTTATAAAGGAGATTCAACCAATTGATCAACAATGACCTGACCTTTAATTGAATTTTTTTGGAGGAATTCAAGGTCAAATTCATCTAATAGCATGAGCCACTTAGCCATATGCTGATTTTAGTATGGTTTAGAGTGAATATATTTAAGCAGGTTAGTATTAGTGATTGCATAGGTTTTATGGTTAAGAAGGTAGTGGTAGAGTTTGGTGGTCATAAAGGTCAATTATAATAAGATTTTATCAATGTTTGTATACTAAGTTTCATATTATACAATTGTATGGCTAATGTAGTTTATAACTTTATCTTTTTGTTATTCATCTTGGTGAGCCAACATTGACCCTAGGGAATGGTTGGTAGTAGAGATATATAGGTAAAAAGGGTGGTCATCCTTAGGAAGGGTGAGGATAGGTGGTGAAAAAATGTACTATTTGAGTGAATCAAAGGCCTTTTGACAGTCACTACTCCATATGAAAGAGACATCCTTCTTCAGAAGGTGATGGAAATATTGACACCAATCTAAAAGTTGGGAAATGAAATGGTGAATGGATTGAATTTCTCCTTAAAGGTTGTGGAGTTGTTTAAGTTTGGTTGGAGGAGTCATGTCCAAAATTTATCCAAATTTATCAAGGTATACTTAAATTTTGTGACAAGAGATGATGAAGCCAAGAAGATTTCCTAAAAGGACCCCAAAAATGCATTTCTTATGATCTAGGCAAACATGAAAATGGATGAGGTGCTCAAATATGATTGTAAGATTATTCAAGTGATCTGTTTTGAGTTTGTATTTACTAATAAGGTCATCCACATATTCATGGAAAATATAAGTCATGACACATTGCTAAGTTACACTAGTGTTCTTTTACCTGAAAGGCATGACTCCATAGCAAAAAGTTCCCTAAGGGGTTGTAAAGGTAGTTTTATGTTGATATTTAGGGGAAATCAAGATCTGATTATAACTTGAAAACCCATCCATGAGAGTTAACATATTATGGTCAGCTATAAGATCAAAAATCTTTTTAATGTTAGATAGAGGGAAGTCATCCTTGGGGCAGGCGAGGTTAAGGTCATAAAAGTCCACATAAATTCATAGACCCCTAATAGCTTTGGTGATAGCTACAATGTTTGAGACCCATTGGTGGCAGTCAATGGGTTGAATGAAGTTTATATATAGGAGACATTGAATATCTTCTTTGATGATAAGGGATTTGAGAGGATGCATGCATTAAAGTTTTTATTTAATAGGCTTGGCATCATGGTGATTGACTATGTTATGGGTAGCAATGGTGGGGTCAATCCCAAGAATATCATTATAAGACAAAGAAAATTCTATGCTACATTATTGGAGGAAAGAGTAAAAATCTTGAAGTTCTTTGGTATTCAATGATTGACCCAATTTGACAAAGTAGGGGATATCCAAAGTACCCAACATGATATCAATGGTAGATTCATTCAACATAGTTAGGGCCTTAAGAGGAAGGGATCTATGGATAGAATAATCCCCTATATTAAAGTAGGTAAGAATGGAATCATCATCTTGATGTCAAATGGTGTTGATGATGGGAGAATAATTCTCTACCATTTTAGGATGTATGAGTGGAAGGACTTTTGTTTGGCCACTCTTTTGATAGATGAGAGGGCACAAACTTATAGTATTGGTAAAAAAAAGTTAAGAGGGATAATATCAGGGTCTTTAAGTGGAGAAAGTGGTTGGGTTAGTAAAGATGGGATATAGAGGGGTAAGTCTGAGGAATGGATTCCTTAGTATTCCCTTTATCATTTTATTATGCCTAAGATTAGGTAATCATGTTAATAGTGTGGACAAGGAGGTTCTCTAGATTGGATGGTTGCTTTGGTTCCTCTTATTCACTTTTGTGTGAGATCAAAGATCAGATGGGTTGAGTCATCAATTGGATTGGCAAATGGGATGAAGGTGGTTTGTCTAATAATAGATCATCATCTTAATACAAGTTGTGAACAATCACTTAGAGAGCTTTATAGTTCTCAATGTCATGTCTTGGTGCCCTATGATATGCACATATCAAGTTATCATTAAATCAAGAGGGTTTGGTATGTGAAGGGTCAAAGGGTTTGATGGGTGGTAAGCTCAAGGAGGAATTTTCCATTAACCACTAGAGTATGGTTAATTAACATTCAACTAATTGTCATAGATGTTTAGTGTTTTTTTTACTTTGGGTGTTGAAGTGGGACGTTGTGTAGATGTAGGTTTGGTGGTAGGTGTTTTGGATAAAGTGGTATGCTTGGTTGATGGTTCTAGTTTAGGTAAAATGGTTGATAGGCTAGTGGTAGAGGTGGAAAAGGTATGTAACTTAGCAATTGTTGGTGTAGTGGGGAAAGGTGATTTAGAAAGCAAGTATGAAGGTGTAACCAATAAAGTTGGTGGGGTTTTGGTAAAAGTGATGAAATTTAAGGTAGAGGGATGGGGACCTAGAATGGAGGGCAAGGTTGAGGGAGATAAAATTTAGGGTTTTGGCCCTTTGGTGATTTTACCTCTTTGGTTGTTTTAGTTATTGGTCTTGTAGGAGATTTGGTCACTTTAGTTCTTTTAGTGGGTTTAAGTGTTTAAGGGTAAATCAAACTGGAAAATGTTTTGGTTGGTTGGGTTGAGGTTTTAATTGGTTTATAAGGGCTAGGTTGGTCTGTCAAAGAAGGGGTTAGAATTTCCATTTTTGTTTCCTTACCTTCATCTTGACCTCTCATAAAAAAGTTTTGCAATTAGAGGTTGGGTGGATGGAGTCATATTCTCTTGTGAGATAGCTTCCAAAGGGGGGGTGGATGGTTTTGTGATAAGGGAGGTAGGTGTGGTATCCTCCAATGGAGGCATGGATATGGTTTTTTCCTTTGTTTGGGTATCTAAAGGAATAAAAGACAATCTTTTTTCTTCCATTAGGGGAATGGGGAAAGAAGCGGTTGAGGTAACATTTTTATCATCAATGGATTCACTAGTAACCACATTAATAGTATGTGCCTCATGAGATGATTCAAGTTTAATTTCATGATGAGGGGTAGAAAGAGAATGATTAGGGAAAGGCTTATGGAATATGTTGAGGGCTTGGTTTGGTGGTGCATTAGGATTATCCAGTGTGATCTCCCCCTTGTCAATGAGGGATTGGATAAGGTATTTATAGGTATTGCACTTGTTAATGTCATGTCCTATGACTCAGTGAAAAGTGAAATGTTAATTCTCATTATACCAATTGGGTATGGGGAGAGAATTTTCAAACTTTTGGGGTGGTTTAATTGGTGGAAGTTGGATGATATTGGATTTTAGTAACTTTTCAAAAATAGAAGGATAAGGCTCCCCAAGTGGAGTTAATGGCTTATGTTTATTCCAAGTTTGGTTCCTTTGGTTTTAGTTTGGATAGTTGAAGGGGTAAGAGGTTTGATTCCTTGGGTTTTGTTGGCTAGTATATGTCAGAGTTATGGCTTTGAGGACAACAACATTGGTGGTGAAATTACTCTTGGAATTGGTATTGGTTAGTTTGTTTACTTTGGAATAAGAGGGCTCATTGGTTTTGTAAGTTGGGTTTTTGTTCTTAAACTTTAATCTTCCCTCATCAATGGATCTATTATCTAATTTGTGAGCCATGATAAAATCTTCATCAAATGTCTAAAATCTTTGGAAACATAATGTGGATGAAATGTGTTTTATACATGCCCAAGGAAAGAGCTCTATAAGCTCAGGTTGAGGAAATGAAAAAGAAAGTTGGTTGATTATTCTCCTCCAATGAGCCATAAAATTAGAAATAGATTCCTCTTCAAATTTTTGAGTGGAGTAGAGGTTAGTAATAGAAACTTTATTAGATATATTGATCAAAAAGTGATCCAAAAAAGTTTGGGCTAGTTGGGTGAAGGTGAAGATGGAGTGTTTTAAGATGGCACTATACCAATCTAATGCTAGTCTAGATAAGGACATAAGAAAGGTATAGAGAAGAGAGTCATCATGGGAAATCTAGTAACATGTGTGCCTAAATGGTCTTAAATGTTGTTGGGGGTCCTCCTTGCTTTGAAATTTAGAGGATTTTGATAATTCCCATTTTCGAGGATATGGTCGGAGAGGGACAGATGGATGGATGGGTTCATTAAAAATTTGGTCATAAGAGATAAGGTTATGCGATCTCGAGATGGATGACTCAAGGGTAGTCATATTTTCCATTAGCATCTCGACCAAGTCCATTTGGGGTTTTTGGGTTTGAAAGGTATAGGACACATTTTTGGGGGGTTGGGTGACTTGGGAATAACTAGTGGATGGTTAGGATGATGTTATGTGTGTGTGAGGTCACGTAAGGTGGGGTGGAAGGTGAAGGTATATATACTTGTGTTTTAGGAATAAATCAACAAGATGTCAAGGGTATGTGTTGGAAAGTTGAGGTTGGGGGGTTTATGTGTGGCATCAAAGTGATTAGTGGGTTAGTTGGTTGAAGGTGGGTAGTGACCAAACTGCTTATAGGGGGAAGTGTTTTTCATATGGAGAGAACTAGATTTTGAAATTGGGGTTTGGTTGAGGTGTTGGTTGCTACCAAAGGGAGGATGGAAGCAGGAGTGGATTGCTACCAAAGGGAGGATGGAAGCAGGAGTGGAGGATAATGCCATAGTATGTGGGGTGTAGGTGACTAAGGGTAGGGTTAAACGCACTTGGGGTGTGATAAGAGGTGTTTCATTAAGGGGTGGAAGGTTGGATTGGGTTTGGGTGTATGGGATGTTGGAAAAGGTATGGGTCAAAAATGGTTGGGTGGAAGTGGTACCCACCATAAGGTGGGGTGGCATGCTAAGAGGGGGTTTAATAGAGGAAGCCAAATCAAAAGGGGTGTGGTGTGGCACTATATTAAGGTAGTTCTATAAATCCACTTGATTATTATTAAGTAATGAAACAAAGTTAAGATCTCCTTCAGATATGATTGGGACCCTAAAATGAGAGGGATTAGGGGAAAAGTGAGGGGATTTATCAACATCTAAGGTATATTTCATAGGTGTGAAAGAATATGGGGGATTGTTAACTTGATTTCTGATTTGTTGTCTAGTAGTGACCATATGAGAAAGTAAGGGATGAAAAGGAAAAGCTCTCAACTCAAACAAGAAGCAACCAAAAATATTTCAAAGTAATTAACAAAAACACTAGAAATGTGTTTAACCTAGGATTACATTTAAATCACTTTTGGCTTATGTCTTAAAGAGTATGAAAGTGAAGTTGGTTTGATATAGGTACTAAAAAGGTAAGATATGGTTGGTTTCATGTTATTTAGGTGCTCAAAAGAAAGATATATGTTGAAATTTGATATGTGGCTTGGTATTGGGGCCTACCCCCTCACTTAAAAATCCAATAATGATAAGGGTGATGGGTGCTTAGCCAAGATATATTGAGTCCAGAGTTTATACTCAACTAGAGAGCTAAGTTGGTTCTCCCTTTGGTGGTGAAATCCAAGTGAGATAACTAAGAGGGGGTAAAGTTGCCACCAAGTGATGAAATCCCAATCGGTCCTTGTCTTAAGTATTGTTTTGATGTGTTGATTATTTAGTGGTTTGGATTAGTGTGTGAAGACAAGTGAAAGCTATGATAAAATTATTGTTCCTCCTAGTTACTAGATGAACTAAGATTAACAAGCAATTTAATGGATGCAAAGTGTTTGTTTTAAATCGAAACTGAAATTTTATATTTATTTATATGAATAAAAAATATCTAAATTCAATCTAAATACAAAATGAAAATTAATGTACCAATGCTAATATGATTTCTATTATTATTTCTTTTAAAGATGTAAGGAAAATAAACATTAACTTTTCTAAAAATGCAACTAAAACTTGTGCATTTTGTTTAAAGTAAGAAGGAAAGGTTAATTTTACTATAATGAAACTAAGTAAAATTCACTAATGAAATTATAAATGATCCAAAACATCTATTAACCCAAAAAAAACTCAAGGGTCCCACTGGGCGTGCCAAAATGTTTTTATCTAATTTTTGTTTTTTTCTAATTGTGAAAAGTAGTAACTAGTGATAAGGGGTGTGTATAAAAACATGTTAAAAATGTACACATTCAATCAAAGTAATTGTGTATATCTCCTCTTCGGATTGGGAGTATGATCTGTAAATAAGAAAAAACTAAAATAAAATTGTTTGTTAGACAAGTAGATGGGTGGATTGCCTAACACGAGCTAGATCCTAGAAGCAAAAGTTTTCTAGGAAGCTGTCAATCCACCTTACTCAAAACACTTAAGTTAAAATGATAAAATAATTATATTTTGAATAAAAATATAAAATAAATGACACTAAAATATAAAATAACTAAATTTGATATAATAAAGTTAAATTCTTTGCAAAAGATAACTAAATGAACAGAATAGTTTAATTGATACTAATGTTGAAAATTGGTAAAGGTTATGGTTTTGGTTTGGTAAAGTGGTGAGGGTCAAAAGGATTATTTTATTTGTTTTGGTAGATGGTCAACTCTATATGTATACAAATATATGAATAGATAAATGAGGCAAATAAATAAATATGTAAAATGAAAAAGAAAGGTAAAGATGGCAAAGAGGGAAAAGAGGTAAAGGAGGCAAAGAGGTGAATGGGATAAAGGGGATAGATGAAGTGGAAATAGCCAAAGGAATTAAATGGGATGAATGGAATAAAGAGGAAGAGTTTAAGGGCTCAAGAATATGGACGTTAATAAAATAAAATGCAAAAAGGAAATAAAAAAGGAATTATAATTACAAAACAAAGTAAATTACATAAATATTATTTAAGTGGCTTGAAGATGTTGATGATGGTTGAATGTTGATGAAGCTTTAAGAAATTTTGATAGAGATTCAATGTTTTTATATTTTATCCTCAAAGATTATGATGATGACCTCCAAGATTATGACCTCCTCCAAAAACCTACAACAAGATGTTAAAAACCAAAGACTAACTTTCAACTTGATTTTTAGTGAAGGAAAGGGGGGGGAGGTATTTATAGCATTTGATGTTGGGAAACATGCCAAAAGAGTGGAATAGTGAATCAATTCAAATTTTCACAAGTGGTGAATGATTTATTCAAGGTCAGGTTTGTGAAGGTTCCCATGTGGGCTGGAAAATCTCTCTCTTTACACATGAATCCAAGTTTGAATGGAAATTATGCACATGGGTTTGAATGAGACTAAAGACTTTTTACCACCCTTATTTTTCTTCATTCAAGAACTTAAATTGGTATAATACCAAATTTTTCACCATTTTATATGTGGGGGATGAAAATTCCAATGTGAGGTTGGTGGGTATTCCCATGTGGGTTGGAAAGTCTCCCATTTGAGATTTTAAGCCTCTATTTGGGTTAAAACATAAAAAATGGGTGCCCTTTGTCTTTCCCAAAGTATTAAAGAGGTAGGTATCTATTTTAAATTCTAATTTCATGTGGGAAGACAAAACTAAATGTTTAATAGTGACCTCTTAAGGGTAAATTCACCACATTTCAAGAGGGGCCCTTGTGATGCTTGAATGAGGTCATCAAGTACTTTAAGAAGGGTTTCAGGTGGGGTATGATGTTACACATCAAGCCACATCACTTCTAAGCCATGGCACTTCCCATATCACCTCCAAATCACCTTCCATGTCACTTGACATGTCACATGCCATGTCATCATGAATAGTGACAGTGGGTCCCATAGTGAATAGTGATGGTAAATAGTATTTTTGAATAGGACTTTCAAATGGTGACTTTGAATGATATTTGTGAGTAAGATAATAATGATTTAGTTGGGGTAAGGGGGTTTTGGGAAGGTTTAAGAAGTTTAAGGAGATCCTAATGAGTTTATTGATCAAAAATTATAAATGTGTAATTTTTGGTGTCTACACTTGGACCCCTTGAGGAGATGATTCATCTCTCCTCATTAAAGTGGTAAAATAGAAACACCTCAGGGCTATTGGTGACCCAAATTCATGATCTATAGATTAGAGCTAGTTCCCTTGATGTACCACTTCCACACACCATAGCCATAATTACACTTATCAAGAAAAGTGTTAGGAAGCCTATATTAAACCTAGATAAGGAGGTGATGAACCAAACTTATTCTCTACTCACACCACTTACAATGCACTTGGAACTAGAGGGAAACTTGCACATACACTTCATCAAACTGAAATATCATCTTCAACATCAATGTTTCAAGCATGGGGTCTTGAAGAAAGCTTAGAATAAGAGGAATAAATAATAGTTATTCTAGAAAAAATAATGAATATACTACTCACTAGACCTAAAATCCACATTAGAAACTTATTTATGACCTACAAAAGAGATTTTTCAAACTACACAAGGCACTAGGAAAGATAACATGTCAAGGTAAGCCAACATACACTTGCACAAAACACACAACCATAACATACACTTAGTAAAGTCATGAATGAGATAAAAACATCATAATAATTATTTTAAACCAAAAAATTAGTAGGGCTTCACCATAATTAGGTTGAGAGATCCCTCCAAAAGCCAAATAAGCTAGTACATATAGTAATTATGAGAGAAGAGAGAGAAAGTAAATCTCAAGAGACATAAGGACACATTTAAAGAAAGAAGGAGTTATAATAGTAATATAATTAGGAATGAAATAAGTCTTGAAATAAATATAAGGATAAATGTCTCCTAAGTCATCAAACTCCTCTAAATAGCATAGATTCTCTATTACTTGCATATGAAACTGCCTTCATGATTTGACTTCATTAGACTATCTCATAGATGAATAGGGATAGGTATAATGTTTTATCTAAGAATTAAGGGTTACTAACAATCCTCCACATTCTTTGGAGTGGTCCCTAATCTCCATATCCTTTTATCCATGCATAATCATCCCTAGCAATTACAAATGACTCTTTCTCATGCACCCCTCACACTTGGCACTCAAAATTCTTCCAATTATTCAATCCAATTATTTCATAAAGATTCATTCCACTTTTCAATAGTTTCCATGTCAATAGATTCATCAATCAAGAATTAAAAAGATTCCCAATTATATTTTCCATGTTTTCCACTAAGTGATCACCACTTGCTTACTAGCCTAGCTAAGATGAGGAAGATATCAAGCATACTTAGGAGACTAGATAGCTCATATATTAACATTAATACCTAAATAAAGTCCCAATATCTCTCATAAAGTTTATTGTATCATTTAAAGCTTCCCCACACCTATAAAACAATAAAATTTATTAAATAAATCATTTTTATACACCATTCATACAAGTTTAGTATAACTCAAATGCATGTGAAGGATAATTTAATATTCATATATAATCTCTAATAGTTATTCTACTCAAACTATGTCATTTTAATGCATTATCTCCTTCATTTTCCCAATTAGGTTTGAGTTGGGGTTTTGTGAGGGTTTAGAGTCACTTGGAATTTTATCCTTTGTTCATGAAGGTCTCACATTCAACCCCTTCCTCTATGATTATAATAACATCTTAAGTACCCCATAACACATCTAAATACCTTTATGTCCCATGCATAGCCTTAGAGGAGTTATAAGCATTCAAACATGGCCAGTTGAGTTGCTATAGCAATTTGCATAGGCCTATGTACATTTTAATATATGAAATGGATTCTTAGAGAAATATCCTACATATAATTAGCTTTGAAATATCTATTATCATCCTAAAAACATGTCTCAAAACCATTATAATTATCTTATGTTATAAATGTGATTGACTTGCCATTTACCTTAGGTTTAAACCTTGTTCCATAGGTCTACCTATAATCTAAGGCTAAAAATGAATTTATTGATGTTTTATTTTAATTTATATAGATTTATAACATATTTAAATATTTGACACACATGTTATAATATTTTTTTAAACCTATAGTAGCTATAAATGATGATGACCTTTTATTTGGAATCTAGGTCAAAATCTTATCTTTAGGCCTGTTTGCAAACCTAGCAACCTAGTCCCTCATACTTGGTTATATATTACCATGAGATGTTAATAATGTTTTTATAAGTTATATAAATATTATAAAACATTCAAACTAGGCCAAAACATATTATTTGTCATATTTTTAATACATTTCTCTTTAAAGCTGCAAGTTTTGAGCATGAGGAAAGTGTTCTATCTCTAAGATAGAATAGATGGGCGTTGCCCTATTTTATCGTAAATAATAGGAATTTGAGAGGGTTATAAAAGATTCAAGGATTAAATTCACATAAATTCAGCCCCTATTTAGGTCATATGACCCCCTAACCTGCTCAAATTCCAATGTAGACTTTTCATAGGTAGATTGTGCAAGGGTATTTTCCAAAAACACTATGTTTTGATGATTGGAGGACATCCATTTGATTGATTTGAGATTCCAGTAACACAAATAGGTTTTCATCATAATTATTTACGTGTTTTATTATATAATCCCAATTTTTACTTCTGATGGATCACTCATACTCCTCTTTGATCTTTGTTTGCTTAGTCACAGTTGATTGTGACTGTGTTTTACCTGAAAATGGAACCCTATAGGTTGTTTATCATAAAGTAATAATGAAATAGTATTTATAAACTTATAAATAGTCCCTTTGGGTCAATTATCCACATTTTATATACCAAAATTTAGGAAACATAGTCTCTTTTAGCATCATAAATACCTTATTCTTAACTCACTGCCTATATCTCCATATACATGGTTGTAGGTGGTGTGAGGGCCTTATTAAGTCTATATAAGCTTGGAATGTATTTATAATGGTGTATATATGTCATAATGGAATTTAATATTTAATTAATATTATATCCCATCATGTTAAGCTCACTTATAAATTTCAAGCTCTATCCCAAGGTGAAGTCCCCAACTGTAGATGCTCCATTGTACAGAAAATGAGACCTATAGGTTGTCTTAGCCTCTTTAAATTTGGATTATTCTTATCTAAATTGACTTAAACATACTTTATATGTTATTTGAAACATTTTTGTGATATCACTTCATATAAATCACTTATTATGGTGTCAAGTCTTTACATATTATCACTTTGAGAGTTCAGAAGTCATTTGGAGCTTATTCCTGCAAATAACATTGAGCAATTTCAGTGTGTGAAAGTATGAATTCAGGTTCTCTAAACTCATGTCCTTTAAACTCTCAAATTACTCTATCTTTAAATAATATACCCTCATTTTAGGGTTAATATATTGATTTATTAAGGTTTAAAATTAAGTAATCTCTCATACCTATCCAATATTACTAAAAACATAGAGTTCTCTATTCTACCTTCTTAAGGACAAGTTCCCAAAACTTAGATTGTCTATTTGGGATAGTTTCACAATGCCTAGTGGTATACCAAAGGATTATTAATTCTTTCCAAGCTATCATATTTCTTCAAAAACATTATGAATACTAATATGGGCCACCCATGCCTCCATACAAACCTCTAGAACCCTATTAGACACCTATAGGTGTGTGTTTCTGAGTGTGATGCAGATTTCTTGTCACTTTGGTTTAAATAGAATTTTTTTTAGAGAGAATTATTAAAATTAGGTTTGGTTGATTTTTATTGACTCTAGAACACATTTTAAACCTTTCCATGTTCCTCATAATGCCTTCAAAGTCTCTGCCCACACATAGACTTGATTATTCCATTAAGCATGTTTTAGGCCTAATAGACTATTAGGAAGTTAGGATCCCTATAAAAATTGTGTATAATCACCTAAATTTTACAAAACTTCAAATTATTTATATACCTTCAATCAAATTCTTTAGATGACCTCAAAATATAACATAGTTGTTTATGAAGGAAAAAACTAGTCTGCAAGCATAAACAAGCCTAGAAGAGGCTTATTAAGTTTATGAAACTAAAAAAGACAAGAAGACAATGGAAAAACTATGGAAAGGCCTTATATTCCCTTGATAACCTCATGAAATGTCCAAACTTTTCAAACCAAAGCCAAAGGTTCAAAAACAAGCTCATACAGGGACCCCTCATGAGTTCAAAAGCATAACAAGATGCCTGGCTTATTAACAATGTTTCAAAAATGAGGATCCATAAAAATAATAATTATTTCCATTGATTTTAATTAGAATAATACTCCTCTCAACTCCCAAGAGCACTCTCCCCAACTCCACTTGTATGGCCTACACCAAGCATCTAAATTTGACCCTTATTAATTTGTGAAGGCAAAAAAGAAGGAAAAGAAGAATTTTTTTAAATTTCTAACCTTTTTTCAATACACAAAGTGTATGGGAGACTTTATAAATCTCAAGAGACACTATTCTCACATTTTCACCTAAAGATGGACTCTCTAAGTCTGTACAAGTGTCATTAAGATCCCATTTTTAAGAGATTCCACTATTTTAGTGCATGAAACTACTTATTTATTCTCTTTGACCATTTATTGACATGATATAACCTCATACACATTATAATACTTCTTTGTGATAAATTTTTTCCTTGAAAAAATCCATATAAGTCATTTAATGAGCCCAAAATGTAACCACAAGACACTTTTAGCATATGAAACATGGCAAAGGGTTAATACATGACTAAGGTGCACCTTATAATACCTTAATGACCCTATTAGATCATTTATAAAATAATTTTATCCTTTGAACCTATTTTACCATAGTTGACCAAGGTTGAC
Organism: Torreya grandis; assembly: GCA_037957365.1. Taxonomy (NCBI): domain Eukaryota; kingdom Viridiplantae; phylum Streptophyta; class Pinopsida; order Cupressales; family Taxaceae; genus Torreya; species Torreya grandis. The sequence goes on along the minus strand of JARHVA010004847.1, from coordinate 1,337,469 downwards.
TTGAGTTGACTAGATAAGGACAAGGGAGCTAGGCTTGCACCAAGGCTAGAATAAGGATAAGTGAGATGTTTAGACACACATGAGACCCTATAAGACATATGGAAACCTTATAAAAAAATTAATATGTATCAGTTGACATAATTTGACTAAAACTCAAATTTGGTCAACAAAACCAAAATGATAACAAGCTTCTTCTGCCACAAACAAGGCTTGTATTAGAGGAACCACCTAATAATGCAACAATAAACTTGTTAGAACCTAAACATGATGATCTTCTAGAGCTAGATTGTGTTTTAGAGGTTGATGCTAATCCATTCATAGGATATGAAGAAGTATAATTTGGTGACTCCAATATCAAGTTTATAAACTTTTAAGAAGAAGTTGAATAAGATGAAGATACACATGGTGAGTCTTATGCCATCTTTACCCATTCTCAAAACTAGATAAATCAAAAATAGAAGGTTGATAAAAATAATTCCAAGGATGAACCACATAAAGAGGTTATCATTTCCAAAAGAGGAAATACTTTACTAGTCCAACCAAAGGATACAATAGGGGATAAATAAGTAAGTACACCTCATCATTCTACTTCTCCTTCTATGTCTAGGCCTAGAGCCCAAAACCAAAAAATGTAAATTAATCATCTTCATTGGTGGCCCTATAGACCATGTTAGGAAGACAAAAATTCAAGTGTTCAATTTTTAATGCCTCTAACTAATGTTGATCAATTTGAAAGATTGGCTATGTTTGTTAAGAGTAAAGTGGCCAATTCTAATCAAGTTTCATCTAAGAGTGCACCTATTTACCCTAAACCAAATCCTAAACAAAATAACTTAGTTGTAGCTCCCTCATTTATATCTAAAAAAATAGAGCCTTTTTATATTTCCATATTTATCAATGGTTACAAGCTTAGTAATTGCATCATTGATTTAGGTGCCTCTGATAACATGATGCTAGCCAAAGTAGCTACTGCCTTGGGGCTAACTGTAACAAAGACTTTTGGCCATGGATTTTTAATGGAAAATACGCAAGTACCCCTCATAGGTCAATTCAAAGATGCATAATTTGCATTAACCAATTTTTTAAATAAAAAAATAAAGATGATGGTTCTTGTAGCTAATGTTCTAGCTTTGTATGGAGTTTTGTTGGCACAGGTTTTTTGAAAATATGGTGGTGAAATCAACATGTATTGGTTTGAGGCTAGAATACCTATCAAAGGTGTTATGTAAAAACTTCATCTAGAGAAGCAAGAAAAATATACTGTGACAAAGATTGAGGATCCAAAATCTTAGATTCTTTTTGAAATGTATAAAATGGGCACTTATTTATTGACCATAGATAAGGATCTAGTATCATCAAATGATATTTTAGATGAAGGTCAGGAAATAGATGATTCATCCTTTTAAGATGAGGATATTTTAGATTTTGAGACTATTGAAGTAAAAATTCCAAATCATGTTTGGACTTTAGAATTTGATGGAAGTTTCTCTTCAACTCTATTTGGAGTTGGGATAGTCTCATATCTTTGGAAGGAAAGATATACCCTTTTTTTTCAAGTTGTGATTTGATAATACTAATAACATTGTTGAATATAAAGCCTTGTTGTTAGGGATGGATGTTGTAGAAAAGAAAGGAATTAAAAATATCCATGTTCAAGGTGATGTTGAGTTAGTCATTTGTCAAGTCAATAATTTGTATCAAATAAGTAATGAAATGCTAAGGCATTATCACAATCATGTTTTCGATTTCATTGAATATTGTGATTCTTTTGGTATATTAGTAGTCCTAAGAGAGTATAATGACAAGGAAGATTATTTGCTTGTTTTAGCCACCTTCTTGATTCCCCATAAGGATTTATAGGGAAAAAAGTATACCATCAATTTGGTATTCCAACCCATTTTTATTGATAATGACAATCATTGGTAAGTTTTTAATAGTGATGAGCAATTTATTACCTTTTTTGAGAAGTCAAATTTTTTTAGTGAATTATACTTTGAGGGGAGTGACTCTACTCCTCGAGAATCAATATCTAAAGTGAATGAGGAAACTGGTGAAGAAATTTTGTAGATGAAAGGGAAAAATATTCCCAAGGGATTAGTTTCTCTAGAGAGAATCTTTGATAAATAGGATCTCTTTATCAAACATCAAGAGTCTAAATAGGATTCATCAACAGAAGTTGATCAATTCAATCTAGGAACAACAGATGACCCCAAAATGATAAATATTAAAAAATGTTTCTCATTAGAGGAAAGAAAGATGTTGGTGACACTCTTATAGTAGTACATTGATGTGTTATCATATTCATATGTTGATTTGAAATATTTTCAACCCAAGGAATTTTAGCATGATATTCCTCTCAAATATGGGTTTGAGACTCACAAGAAAAAATAATGACAATGCAACCACAAAATATCAAGTACCATCCTTGTTGAGATATAAAAGGTGGTGAATGATAGAATAATATTTCCTATACATCACTCATTGTGGATAGCTATATCATTCCTATGAGGAAAAAGAATGGGGAAATATGCATCTATATTGATTTCTACAATCTGAACTAGTCATCACTAAAGTATAATTACATCTACAAAAAGTATTCCAAAGGTGTTTTCAACATCAAATATCCATCAACCCCAAGAAATAAATTTTTGGGGTTATTGAAGGTAAACTCATTGGGTACATTATGTCTAGGGAAGGAACCACTATTGATCTTGAATGGGTCAAGTCTATTTAGAATCTTACTCTACCATCTAGTAAGAAAGGAGTGCATTATTTCCTTAAGAAGGTTAACTTCTTGCAAAGATTTGTACCTGATTTTTCCAAGAAGAAATGTCATATTATTGATGTGATGAAAGGGAAGTAAATTTCCCATTGGAATCTAGAAGGTAGAGCTACATTTCATGAAATAAAGGATGTAATTTATCATGCTCTAGTCTCAGTCTACCCTGACTATACCAAGGATTTCATCATGTACAGTTATGCTTTTGAGCACACTCTATCTTCCATTTTATTGTAGCTAAATAAAGAAGGGATTAAAACTTCTATATCTTTCATGAGATTCCATCTAAAGTCTCACAATCTCAAATACTCACGCATGTATAAACATTTGTATGCTATGGTGAAAGTGGTTAAGCATTTTAGGTATTACATCCTCAATTTTCACACCATAGCACTAGTACTAGATTATAAAATCAAGTCCATCTATAATTATAAATAATTTAGAAGAAAAAGAGGTAATTAGCTCACTAATATCTAAGAATATGATATGGAAATTAAACCTAAAAAACTAGTACATGGAATTTTTTTGTGTCATCTTATTGCATAAAATAAACTAGAAGAGGTATCTATTTATAAGGTAGATATAGAGGAAAATCTTCCCATAGTCTTGTTCATAAGCATAATGAATGAGTGGTACTCTAGCATTTCTCATTTCCTCACATATGGAGAATGTCTAGAACATTTTTCTTGCAAAGAGAAAAGGAAAATCAATATTAAAGATTCAAATTTCAATCTTTGGGACAATGGTTTGTACAATCAAAACATTGATGGAATTTTTATACTTTGTGTAGACAAAGAACACTAAGGGAAGTTGATGGAATTCTTTCACAACTTGACATGTGGAGGACACTTCTCATCCCCAGTCATATCTCATAAAGTGTTTTGAGTGAGGTACTACTAGACAACACTTATTGAAGATGAATATGCCTAGGTGTGTAAATGTGAGTTGTGCCAATAATTTATGGGGAAACCCAAGTTGGCAGCCCTATCCCTCAAACTAGTGGTTATTGAAGAACCATTTTAACAATGGGTTATTTACTTCATTAACAAAATAAACCCATTATCTAGTGTGGGTCATAATGACGTTCTTATGGCTACTAACTACTTCACCAAATGGGTGGAGGCAATTCTAGCCAAACATGCCACTTTAGAGGTTGTTCACAACTTCCTCAAGGAAAACATCATCTCAAGGTTTGGAGTATCCAATAATATATTAATAGACAATGCTACTTGTTTATATTCCTAGGAAATAACTAAGTTCTATTTTGAATATGTAATTTCTCTATCTCACTCCTTTGAATATTACCCCCAAGGAAATGGTCAAGTTGAGTTGAATAATAAGAACTTGGTCACTGTTATCAAGAAGTTGGTAGAAGAAAATTAGAGATCCTAGCATAATGCATTATATGATGCATTGTGGCCTGATTGAATCACTCCCAAGAGAGTGATTGGTATGTCCCCCTTTCAACTTCTTTATAGTTTATATATAGAGATACCTGTCACATTGGAGTTACCTGCTTTCAAATTGGATAAAGAAATTAAGGATGAGATGTTTGAAAGTTTCATAGACAAGCATATTATGTTCATTGATGATCTAGAATAGCAATGTACAAAGGTGGTGGACCACATTGTTAAGCATCAAAGTCAAGTCAAGAATATTTTTGAAAAGAAATCTGAGACACAAGATTTATAAATTGGGGATATTTTTATTCTATGGGACAAGAGAAGAGAGACAAAAGGAATGCATGAAAAGTTTGATTCTTTTTGGAGGATCTCTTTCCTTATTCATCAACTCTATAGAGAGGATACTTTCCTTTTGGCATACCAGGATGGAACACCATTTTCACTACCCTACAGTGGAAAACATTTGAATATTTTCACTTAGTGAAGTTTTAGATAAGTTTGTACATTTTGTATATATTTGTATAGTCTTTTTGTTTGTATTTCATCTAATTTGTCACCTGACTCTATGGCCTAATGGAGGAAGGAACTTAGAGTTTTGGGATTTTATTTCCCTCAAGCATTTCAAATAATGTTTGAAGAAAATTTCCTAGTCAGAGTCAACTATTATCCTTGAATTTAGATATTCTAATTCATGGGATAACACATAAAAAAACTTATTTATTTCATATCCCTTGATCTCTAATCATGAAAAAAGAATAAAATTAATTGAATTCATGCATTATATCCCCCTCAAAAAAATTTAACCTGTGGTGTAGTCCAGAGAATTTTATTCAAACTCCACAAAGCATGTAAGACTAGAGAATTTATCCACTCTTGAACGTGCAAAGTTAGATAATTTTTGTACCCTTGATAGACCACCACATGGTGAAATTAATGATCATTACTTACAAGGAGGTTATAAATAATTAATAGTGTAAAGTTTTTTTACAATTGATTTTTATTCTTAACTCTTCACTATTTTCAAGCTTGCTTGTATCATTTCTTAGTTTGTCGTTCTTCCTCCAACATGCATCCACTAGTTTCTTCATCATTTGTGGTTTTTGGGTAAGCTTCTTCTTGTTTTATTTTTTCCTTCATGTTTTTTCTTTTTCTTTTCTTATCTTTCTTGAATCTAGGTTTTCTTTTTTGCCTTCCTTATTTATAACCTCATTTCATTTTGAAATCCTTGTTGCATTATTTTGTCTTTTTGAGCATCATTTCAATTTTTTAAAACCTTGTGCATGATAAAACTTAGTGTATTTTTATTTTTTTCAAAACCACCAATATTTTCCAAGCATACTTTTTTCTTCAAAGAAAAATCTATGAATAACATAGTTTCTTCCTACAGATATGCTTCAGAGAATTTATTTTGAAGCACATACCTACATATACCATCCTTCTAGTGGTGTACTTCAGATAATGTATTCCTAAGTACACCCACCCCCTTACAATCTACCCATTTTCTACACAAATCTGGCATATGTCAGAGAATTTTCTCTAACCTACACACTCAAGCCTAAACCAGGATGTTGGTTGGAGATTTTTCTTTGACCTACATCAAAGTATCACATAGGTTAGAGGAAATTCTCTAGATGACATCCTTTCCTTCCTAGCCTATGTAGTCCAAATAAAATTATCTAAACAACACCCATAGGTAAAACCAAACCATTTAGTATCATGTAGTGTAGTGAATATTCATTGAACTACATGAAACATTTTACTACCCTTATGTAGTTAAAAGAATTTTCTATGAACTACATCATTTCTAAATAAATGCATAGGTGAAATTTTTCTCCACCTTTACATATTGCTTACCAAATAAATAATATGCTAACTCGAGAATTTTACAACACACTCATGTTGTTTCTTAATCAATGATGGAGGTTCTCTTGGTAAGAGAGTCATGAAGTAAAAATTCCAAGGAGTGGTTCCTTTGAACCTAGTTGAATCCAAAGTTGACTAGATCAAAGATACTAAAATTTGTCACATAAACATAATGAAATTATTAATGAATCAATTTTGGCTAACATGCAAGCTATCATAAATAGTGTGATTTACTTGGTGGCCCTGTTCTCAATTTCAGTATAGGATTATGAGTTTCTCCTAACTATTGTTGCTTATTTTGGTAAAAAACTAGGTTAGCTAAAGATGTAGTTGGTAAATTTGTCATCTAACTTGATAAGGATTATTTTGACAACATCTTTCATCTTCATGACATAAAAGAATATTTAGATATCACCATGAGATCAACACATGAGAATTATGACAAGGATTCTAGCAAATGGAAGAAGAATATCAATTCTTGATGGCTCAGGACTCCTCAGCCTTCTATTGATAGATGGCCAAAGAAAATATATCATAGTTAATTATTCAAAGAAGTTAGAGATTTGATTACTCTTCTAAGTAGAGTCAAGGGGATCCCTACATCCAACATATTTCAATAGTGGATGTATCAATACATATTGGTCATCAAGAGGGATAAGTAGAAGATTTTTGGAGGGAAATAAATAAGTGATGCCATTTGCCACCAACTCTTTTAAGGTGACTTATTCCCTCAAATTCTATATGACCTCTTATTTAGTGTATGCTATGGCGAACATGAAGACTTTTTGAGGTCTAATTTTTTTTGGTGATAGAACGAAAGTTCTTGTTTATGAATTGTTGATGCAGAAGATTGCACCCTTGGTAGGAGGCCAAGCTCCTGCCTTCTTCACGCAAAAATGGAAACTCCCCTCTCACCTATGGGACTGTCAAAGCTAGAGGGGAGAGTCTCTAAATGAGGGCTAGCTCCCTTTGATGTATCTTTTAGGCCCTGGTTTCTCCTACTTCTAACAAAAAAATTAAAAAAGGGGGGGATGAAAAGGGAGAGAGAGATGCTGAAAACAAAACCTAAGCCTAGAAAAGAAAAGGTGATACACCAAAAAAGTGTGATCTACTCCACTTAAACATACACTTTCAACTAAGAACCAGCTCCCATACACTTCATATGACATGAGAAAACCTTTTGCATTAGTGGGTTAGGGGTCCGTGGAGATATAGGGAGGAAATAACTACTAGAGGCATTATGAGACACACTGCAGTAGCCTATCCACTTCACCTATACTCCTCTAGGGACACTTTCGACAGACCTATAAAAGGAAACTCAAAAAATGCACTAGACATGCTAAAATCATTCTAAAAAAGCATTGAGAAAATGACTTAACATAGAATCAAGGAATAGACACATACTAAAGATGTAAAACTCAGAATGGAGGTAAAAATGTTGTGTTTCGATTCAAGGTAAATTTTTGGCAGCTCTGTCTTACAAGCCTCGAGAGATTTTTGGACAGAGTTTTGCCTTAAGGTTGAGAGTTGATCCCCTTCTCAAATGAGAAGTTTACAATTTATAGAAAGAGGAAGAGAGCTTGGTGCTTCTTGGGAAAGATTGTGGTGCCCTTTTCTGCTTGTGGCCCATGTGCATTTTGAACCTTGGGAAGAGGAAACCACTATTACTGATGTCATTATTTAGAAAAGGCCTATTGGAACCATGTTATACAATCACTAAAATTGACTTTGGCATTCAAACATTAATGTAAAAACATGGCCACACCTCTTTTCTATAAACAAACTACAGTTTGTCCCCTCATCAATGCCAACTAGAGAAAAACAAGTCACGCTGCTCATCTGCAATAACTTGCCTTCCCTTTACCACTTAGATGCTTTTTCTTTTCTACTCCTTATCTTCTTCCTGCTCTTTAAGCTCTCAAGGGTGATCTTCTAGCAGTTCGCTACTTTCCTTGGGTTCTTTTCATGATTTGGTGCTTAGACAGTTCAAAAATAATGGTTACTTCACTGTGTTAAATTTGATGTCCACGCAGCTGTCACCTAACGGCTAGTTCGTCTGCTTAAATTTGATGGATTTTGGGACATCACCGTCCTTGAAAAAAGTCATCAAGTCTTTTCTATGGCTTTTTTACTTCACAAGCTTTTGTTTCAGGCCTTTTTCTTGTGGACAAAAGTCCACAGGAATTGGCCACTCTTTGTCCTTTTCTTTAGGCTCTTTAAATTTCCCTGTGCTAGTGGCCTTTCCTTTGAAGTGCTTGCCCTCTGTAAGGGATTTTAGATTTTGAACTGCCCTCCTTAAGGGCATTTGAACCTAGTGCTGTCCTTCAGCTATAGGACACACCCTTGAACCAAGCCATTGAATTAACCCATTGAACCAAAATTGCTTCAACAGTTCAATCGGTTTAACAGTTCAATCATTGCACACTGAGCCCATTGAATGAAGCCTTTAAACCGATTCATTGAACCAAAAATGGTTTAATGCTGCATGCTGAGCTCGTCTAAATTATTCATTTAGTCCCTTTGTTGAATTATCCATTAAATCGAAGTGATTAAACCAAAGCATTGAACTAAATGATTGAACCAATCCATTGAATTGGTTCAATGGTTCAACGCTACGCGTCGAGCCCATTGAACCAAGCCGATGAACCTATCGATGAACTTAAATGTTAAACTAAGCCATTGAACCAAAGAATTGAACCAATGCATTGAACCAACTAAATTGAACTGAGTGATGAACCCTACATTTGAACTAAGTCTAATTGAACCATATGATTGAACCAATGGCTGGACCAACACGTTGAACTTTGCTGATGAACCAAGCCAAAGCATTGAACTAAGGCTTGAACCAAAGTAGATTGAACTACTGATTGAACCAAGTGATTAAACTAATTCATTAAACTGGTTTAATGGTTCGAAGATGCCAACCTTGTAAATTTCTTCAAACAAAGGGCCAAAAGAGCCTTGTAAAACCTGGAACTCTCTAAAATGATCCTTCATGTGCCAAAGGACTAACCTGTAGACTCTGTAGAAATATAAAACTTGCAGAGTCCATAGATTTAGACATGCAGAGTCCATAGAAATTTTGTAGAGTCCATAAAAATGAATAGATTCATGCAAAATTGAAAAATGAAATGGCCTAGAATAACAGGGACAGAAGGGGACCAATTTTTGGCCTGTTGGGCAAAAAATGGTCAACAAATTGGTGACTCCCACGGGAATCATGCCTGCTATGCTTAAAGACCAGTTGCCTTATAGTCCATTAGGCATAGAGTTAGATGTATCTTTGAATAAAGTTAGCAACCCCAAAAGATCTAAGAATAAAAACATGAAGATTTTTACCCCACACATAAAGGGAAACACACAAGGCTAAAAACACTACCTGTACAAATTACACTTAGGGAAGATAGGAAAGACAATTGAAAACAAACTACTATATACAACTAACTAGGTGCATTTGCTTCCCACCTAGATCAAAGGGAAAATTTCTTAAGTCCCCTTCTTGGCAAGAAGACTTATGGTGATAGACAAGTAGCTAAATGAAAAGGAGATTTGGTGACCTGCTCCTCTTGCCTATCACCTGAGTTGGTTGGTATTCAAGTGGATCAGATTTGAACATGCTCTCAGTGTATGTGTATCCTATTTGTTCTTGGAAGTTTGTTGAATGTTGGTCTTTCATACTGGTGCATTTCACTAAGAAATCAATGGTTGCTAGCTCATCACCATAAGCCCTTTGATTCTTATAGTCCCTCTATAGTGCATCATGGTCTGACTTGTTTCCTTATACCTCATTAAAGACTCTGTCAGACTCATCCTCTGCTTCCTTTTGGCCTTCTTGAAGAAGGGTGATAGTTGTGATATCTGAAATAGAATCATAAACTAATTTCTCATCTCATAGAACATCACCTCTCTATTCAAAGCTTTCTTCATCAAGGCATTCCTCCAGGAAGATAGACCTCTCCTTTTCCTCCTTGATGATCAGGATCTCTATATGTTCAAAGGTATCCTCCTGATCCTCCTCCAACTCAAGCTCCTTAGTGTAGTCATCCTCCTTATCGAAGCAATAGGGAAGTTCATCAAATAAAGGAGGAGGGAGCCCACCATGCTTTTGTTCCTCCTCATACTACTAGAACATCCACATGTATGTGTGACCTGAGTCTTCTCTATTGCTAATGATGTCTTCACAAGAAGCATCAATGATGATTCTACCTTCGTTGTCACTCATGATAGCCTCCTGGAAAACTGTAGATTGGATCTTCTACTCCTCACTCACCTCCTATAGAATAGGCTCCTCCTTGAGAAGGGGTAAAGTGGGAACACCATAAGGAAGAAGAGGCAGTCCTTAAGCTAGAATAAAATGATTCTCCTCCTTCAATTTGGCTAATACTTCATCAATATCAGGTGTGGTTTGATAGCTCTCTTGGAAGTGTGTAGATGGGGTGTGTTCAGACATGGAATGTGCCATTGGGTCTAAACCATCCATCACACATTAGCTGAGGAGTCTCTCTTTAGATTCCAAGTCTGGAATTCTCCTGGCTAGATCTTCTTGGAAGAGCCTTTCTTGGAGATCATAGGAATTTTATCTTTTTTAAGGTTTTGAGTAAAACCTTTCTTTTCCTCTTTCTTGCCCCATGATTCCACTATTTTCCCCCAGTTTAGGAGGGTACCATCAGGGTGAAAGATCTCAAAATTAGAATTTTCCCTTTTGGTTGAAGGGTGACTAGGAGGGCTGCTTGGGGAGATGCCATAAAAAGGTTGAGCTTGATCAAAATTATAGGAAGGACAACAAGGTCCATGAATTTTTATAGAGGGATTATACATACAAAAATAATTTTTGATGTCACCAAGCTTCTTAACCAGCTGATTCAACTCAGAGTCACCATTGGTGTTGATGCAAAAGCCTCTAAAGGCTGGATGGTTGAAGAACACACCAAAAATTCTTCAACTCTATGGACACAACTTGTCCTAGTTAGTCCCATTGGGCATTCCAAAAAATGTTGACGTAGAATATTGCACCCTTGGCAAGAGGCTGAGCTCTTGCCTTCTTCACGCAATAATTGAAACTCTCCTCTCACTTGTGGGACTGACAAAGCTAGAGGGAAGAGTCTCTAGATGAGGGATATCTCCCTCTGATGTATCTTTTAGGCCCTGGGTTCTCCTACTGGTAACAAACAATGTAAAAAGGGTGGGGGATGAAAAGGGAGAGAGAGATGCTGAAAAAAAAACCTAAGCCTAGAAAAGAAAAGGTGATACACCAAAAAAGTGTGATCTACTCCACCCAAACATACACTTTCCACTGAGAACCAACTCCCATACACTTCATCTAACATGAGAAACCATTTTGCATTAGTGGGTCAGGGGTTCATGGAGATACAGGGAGGAAATAACTACTAGAGGCATTCTGAGACACACTGCAGTAGCCTATCCACTTCACCTATACTCCTTTAGGGACACTTCTGATAGACCTATAAAATGAAACTCACAAAATTCACTAGACATGTTGAAATCATTCTGAAAAAGCATTGAGAAAATGACTTAACATAGAATCAAGGCATAGACACATACTAAGGATGTAAAACTCAGAATGGAGGTAAAAATGTTGTGTTTTGATTTAAGGTAAATTTTTGGCAGCTCTGCCTTACAAGCCCTGAGAGATTTTTGGGCAGAGTTTTGCCTTAAGGTTGAGAGTCGACCCCCTTCTTGAATGAGAAGTTTAAAATTTATAGAAAGAGGAAAAGAGCTTGGCACTTCTTGGGAAAGATTTTGGTGCCCTTTTTTTCCAGTGGCCCATGTGCGTTCTAAACCTTGGGAAGAGGAAACCACTGTTACTGATGTCATTCTTTAGAAAAGGCCTACTAAAACCATGTTGTACAATCACTAAAATTGACTTTGGTGTTCAAACATTAATGTAAGAACATGGCCACACATATTTTCTATAAACAGACTGCATTTTGTCCCCTCATCAATGCCAACTAGAGAAAAATAGGTCGCGCCGCTCATTTGCAATAACTTACCTTCCCTTTGCCACTTAAACGCTTTCTCTTTTTCTCCTTGTCTTTTTCTTGCTCTTTTAGACCTCGGGGGTGATCCTTTAGTAGTTCACTACTTTCCTTTGGTTCTTTTCATTATTTGGTGCTTAGACAGTTCCAAAACAATGGTTACTTCACTGTGTTAAATTTGACGTCCACGCGGCTGTCACCCAACGACTAGTTCATCTGCTTGAATTTGATGACTTTTGGGACATCACTGTCCTCGAAAAAAGTCAATAAGTATTTTTTGGGGCTTTTTTGCTTCATGGGATTTTGTTTTGGGCATTTTTCCCATGGACAAAAGTCCACAAGAATTGGCTGCTCTTTGTCCTTTTCTTCAGGCTCTTTGACTTCCCCTGCGCTAGCGGCCTTTCCTTTGAAGTGCTTTCCCTCCACAAAGGCTTTTAGACTTTGAAATACCCTCTGCAAGGGAATTTGAACCCATTTATACCCTTTATCTATAGGACACACCCTTTAACCAAGGCATCGAACCAACCCATTGAACCAAAATTGGTTCAACAGTTCAATCGGTTCAACGGTTCAATCATTGCGCACTGAGCCCATTGAACCAAGCCTTTAAACTGATTCATTGAACCAAAAATGGTTCAAAACTATGTGCTAAGCTCCTCTAAACTATTTTTTGAGTCCATTTATTAAACCATCCATTAAATTGAAGTGATTAAGCCAAAGTGTTGAACCAAATGATTGAACCAATCTGTTGAACTAGTTCAACGGTTTAACGCTACGCACCGAGCCCGTTGAACCAAGACGACGAACTTGCTGATGAACTTAAATGTTGAAATAAGCCATTAAAACAAAGTAATTTAACTAAAGCATTGAACCAATGTGTTGAACTAACTAAATTGAACTGAGTGATGAACCCTGCATTTGAACTAAGCCCGATTGAACTGTATGATTGAACCAATGGTTGAACCAGTGCGTTGAACTTTGTCAATGAACCAAGCTGAAGTATTAAACTAAGGCTTGAACTAAAGCTAATTAAACTTATGATTAAAACAAGTTATTGAACTAATTCATTGAATTGGTTCAATGGTCTAAAGATGCCAACCTTCTTTGTAAATTTCTTCAGATGAAGGCCCAAAAGAGCCTTGTAAAACCCAAAACTCTCTGAACTGATCCTTCATGCACCAAAGGACTAACCTGCAGAGTCCGTAGAAATCCAAAACCTATAGAGTCCATATATTTAGACCTTTAGAGTCCATATAAATTTTTTAGAGTCCATAGAAATGAACAGATTCATGCAAAATTGAAAAATGAAATGGCCTAGAACAGCAGGGACAGAAGGGGACCGATTTTTGGCCTGTTTGGCAAAAAATGGTCCACATGAATATTATCCTCAATTGACCTTGAAGGAGAGCCTAAAGCATTATAGAAGGTTCAATGATGCCTTATTCTACAAGTATATTTGTATTTTTGATAAGGACCTTAATAATAAAAGAGTTTTATATGAAACATGGGAACAAGTTAATAAGATTGGTTGTATATTCTTACAATTCCTAACCTTCACCTACATCAGAGTATGAGGGTTCAGTGAATAACCCTATATGCTACCAATATATCCAAGTGATAAACATATAATAATGGATATGTGTCGATAGATGATGAGTGTCCATAAGAAATATTTAGAGGCTCACAATCCTATATTTAAGTTTCTCATTAGTATTGGTTGGTATACAATGTCTACCACTTCTAAGGCCAAGATAATGAAAGCCAAACTATAACATATTACTCTTAAGAGGTTTAGTATCCAAGATGACTTTATTATAGGAAAATGAAAGATAAACTCAAAATAAACTACGCTCATGTGCATATAGTAGAAGATATTTGGGTTGAGTGTAGAAAAAATGAAGATGTGAGAAAGCTTGACTACAACTATCTCACTCTAGATCATATTATTAATTTGAAATTCACTTATATTCTTAAAGGAATGAAAGATGATGAAAATATATTGGACCTTGTATATGAGAGTAGTCAGGTGGATTCTAATCCTCTTCTACCAATATAATATTTAGTAAAGGAATATACTTATATAATATATAGATTATAACTCATTCTCATTAAAACCAATGCCTGGTTGGTTGGTAATGACATTAGATTAAAACCTTTCTAGACTAGATCAGAGGAGGAATATGATGAAGAAACTTCTAAGAAGTGAGAAGAGATAAGAAAAAAGAATAAAGAACAAGGATGATACTTCATTATCTACATAGAAGGTTAATTTTTTTTTCAAAATTAGATGCAAAGGTAAGGGCACTAACATAGAGAGGGAAAATGCTTAGATGAATGAAGAAGAAAATCCTACCATGAGAGAAACATCAGTGCATCTAGTGACTTCTCAAATAGAATATTTCCATGTGTTGCCTTTTAATCTTCCCCTAGTCACTCCTACTATATAAATTTACCCTAAATCACCCATAAAGACTATTTATTCATCTCCTTGCTCACTCACTAGTGATTCACTCTTTCAATTTCCTTCTCATGGAAGTCTAGAGCAAGTATTTTGATCACATTCTTCCTTATGCAGTCCTACAAGATCATTACGATCACCTTCCAATCCATATATCACCCAGTTGGACACTAATAAAATCATGTCCATTTTATCATATAAATTATCAATAAAAGTCCCATCCACTCCCATGTCTAATATGCCAGTGGGAACCAAAACTTCCACCATATTTACCTAAATACCACCTATCATTACCATCACTCCATTAGTATCTACCCCATTACCAAATACCTCCATTATACCTTCCATTATACCCACCTCACAAACCATTAATCCTACACCATTATCTCAATACTTACCATCATTATCATAAGAAGATGCATCTACCCTTCCACTTTGGCTAATGTCTCAAATGATAAAGAGGACGAATCTAGATGTGTCACTAGATGATTTTGACTTTGGCCAACTAGCTCCAATGAATCCTAAATTAGAAAAGAATTCTAAAGTAATATCAATGGTAATTTTTGATTCATATAGTAATAAGTATTTTGAGGTTGCATTTCCACCATAATAAAAAAATATTAAAGATATCCAAACATCTAACTATGCAATTGGACAAATAGAACTTGGTAAACAAATGCACAAAGGTAAAAAGAAGACATGTAGGCAGAAATGGCATCTTTGCTTGAGAGGTATGACAAAGATAAGTTGATCAAGGATTAGCTTAAAATTAAGGTAGAAAATTTGACCTTGGTGATATTGAAATTTACTCAATCTTCTGAACTAGTAGAGCCCATTAGAATTGAGGTTACTAAAAAAGCTATCCAACAAGTAGAGAAGATTAGATCATAAGGTCAGGCAATTAGTGCTTAGATAGAAAGGTTTTTAACACAAGGTGATCAATGGATATGTTTTACCATTTAGATTATTAATAATTTGAGTGAAGTGAAGATGGAAATGCAAAAAAACACTTGATATACTCTCAATACTTGTATTTGATAGATAATGACATCTATACATGGACCCAACTATGTCAAATCAAGTTAGAAATTTTGGTTAAACAAAATGTGATCCAAATAGGAAGATGTTTGTGGAATACATGGAGGTGATGAAAAATAAAAAATGGTCCTCCATAATTTGATCAAGGATCTCAAAGAAGCCTAAGACATGTGGATAGATAAGGGTATAGATCTTATAGATAACATTGGGGAACTTCTATGCTAGGTGATGGATGACACTCAAAAAATCCTACATGTAGATATAATTATACAAGAATTAACATCCTTAGTTCACACTGAAGTTGAAATACAAACATTCAAATTGGAATCTATCGACAAGATAGTTGAGTTTGAAATAATAAATGATAGATTACAGATAATTTTGGATAAGAAAAAGGCATTCCCATCAACAATGTGGAATCCATCACCAGATTCCTCACCATCTCTAAAAACACATCAAGGCTAGACAATAATAAGGTTTAATCAGCCCTAAAGAGATATGAAGCCTACCTAGAGAAGAATAAAAAGAAAGAAATTTGTGTGTCTACAGACACTTAAATTATTTTCATAGCTTTGCATATGTAGTTTTGTTGTATGTAATTTACATGTAGGAAAAGTATAGAATCCTATGTAAAATTGAACTCTATCTAAGAATAAGTCAAGGTATTTATGATTTCCTAAATTTTGTTCATTTTTCCTCTTTATAAATAAGAGGATGAACTTTTGTAAATGGATATTTTTTATTTGGTATAGAAACTCTTTTGTATTCAGAAGTAAATTTGAAACTTTGTGTTAAAATTTTAAATTTTTATTCAATTAATATAATAAAATCAAGTGGCCATTCAATCTTTGTGTTGGAATAAGCTCATGGTGTATTAGGAATGTTCTTACTTCTTTTCCATTTCATTTTCTTGTGCATTTGATCGAATTGTGGTGTGAATCTAAATAAATTGGAAGGTGCTAGAAATATGATTTTGAAGTCTTTGAGTTATAATATCATTACTAGATTTGTGTCTTATGTTTGTGATTAGGAGTGACTTTGAAGACTTTGGGCTGTGAGTTACTTTCCTTGATTATTTAATCTTTATTTTAAATAAGGTGAAGAATTTGGGATGCACTTTGTTCCATCCATTTTCATGTTTCAAATAATGTAAGAAGCAACAAATGATTTTGATCCTTCATGGGTTTCTTGTGACACACACTTGATAGTATTATTCTAGTTATTCTCACATCTAACTAATCTGAATATCAGTTATTATTGCTCCAATAAGTAGTTTTATGTTTTCATGATACATTGTAAGAATTAGAGGGCTTATAGTATAAGATTGTAAGTGAACGTCAATTTTTTTTTTAAATTAGATGATATGGAAACACCTAGATGATAAAGTTAATATAAATAAGTGTAATTAATTGCTTTTTGTTTTAGTTATAAATTAAAATGGTGCCTCCCCTTTCCTTGAGGAGAGATTTAATCTCATCATACTATGGTTGAAAGTATCATTTTGTCAGTGACAAAATATTCACCCAAAATATTTATTACTAAGTTTAATTTAGTTTTTAGGTAAAAAATAATAACTAAAATTATTTTTAAATGCATTAAAAAAATTATGGTGATTATAGGATGGAATCATTTTGGTGTAACATTTTGGTATTAGAGCTTAAGATTTAGCTGTCAAACCTAATGAGTCCAGTAACATAAACTTTAATTCTTCTAATTTTCAAGAAAGGAGAATAATGAGAGAAAGGTAAGTTGATAAGGGTCCTTATAATTCAAACCCTCGATATGATTCTATTACTTATTAACAAAATAATATAAAAAAATTAATCAAATTCCCACTGTTAGGAACTAGATACAAGACTATATAGTATCTATTGAATAAGAGGTTTATGGACTAGAAGATAAAAATGAATAGGAGGTACCTAAAGAATACTCTTTTGAACATGATATTACTTAATATTAAAGGCATGAGGTAGGAAACCAATGTTCTATAGCTTGATTAGATGTATAACTAGCATGAGACATGAAGAAAGTAAATCCACCCAAAATTTATGGCACAGTTTTGGGTGATAGATTTGAAGCTTGCTCATAGAGATGGAAAAGTACTTCAAGATTTGAAATTAATTTGAGGTCACTAAAAATATATGTGGAACAAAAAAATTATCTATTGAATTATAAACTTGGTAGGGTAAAAATAAGATTGAAATGAATTTGAATTCAACTACAACCACATTGTAACAATTTTTGACTCTTTTTAGAGCATAGTGGTTACCTCATCTTTACTTCAACCATAAGTTGATAGAATTTTAGAATTTAAGGTAAAGAGATTTATTAGTGAATGAGTGCTAGGAGTATTTTACCAAGATCTTGAAATATTTTCCATAATATCAAAAGGATGATAATTTTTATATCCAAAAATTTATTATGGGCCTAGTACCCCAAATTGGTTGTGAAGTGGATATATATGGACCATCCACTATGGACTTTGTATTTCAAAAGGATATAAATTAGGAACAAATATGAAATATCTATTAGATGTTAGAGATAAGTATAATAAAAAAAAATTAAGTTAAGAAACACATTTTAAGAAGAAGTAGAAATAGAATGGAAATTCTAAGAACTAGTTCAACAGTCAAAATATAAATTTTGATAATACTTTAGGGAACAATAAACCAAGAGGAAATTTTAGTGAAGGTTTTAAGGGTGAAAATTATTTTGAGAGGAAGATAAATATATGATGATGATTTACTTATGGAGGTGATTATTACATCAAATATTATACTTGGTGGAAGACACATGACAAGATAAAGAATACAAATCTCCTATTCATAAAATGGTAGCAGATAATCGATAGGCTAAATTCTAGGACTATCATATCAAAGTATTGAGTGTAGAAATCCAATTATTGTCACTATTATAATGAAATTATAAATATAATTGACATTTTTTAACAACACACAATTTGAACCAAAATCACTAAAACTCTTTAAATCATCTACACACATCATGTGTAGGTGTTATTTTTTGTCCATTGTTCCATGTTTAGGGGAAAAAAATTATAGAATCATTATATTTTCCTAATTCACTTTAAGTCAAATTATGACCAATAAAAATGACATCCTTGACCACTTAAATCTCCTAATTTAGTCATATATGTCATGTGCATGTGTTAATTAGCATCTATAATACCCTAAATAAGGTACTACCCTATACACAAATAACATCTTCTTTTTATTCAAATCTAGTCAAATTACAACTTAGTAAAATGACAGTTCTAACTAGTTTTATTAAACGATGACCAATTTCAAAGAATTGTAAAATTATTTATTAAATACATTAAGAAAATCAAAACCGAATTAGGAGCTTAAGTAGAAAATACATAGAAAGTATTGAATATCTATTTATTGGAAATTCGTAATTGGAAATATCTCACCCATGACATCACGATGAAAGAATCAAAGGGGTGTCAAGCACCAGACATTAATGAGGATAAATATTAGGTTTAAGCTCTCCCATGCCTCATTAACACTCACTTGTTCCAAAATATTTTTTACTTTATCCTCCAAAATTGAATCAATCCTTGGCCACACATCTTGATATCAAGATGGATGGTCGTGGTTGATTTTGAACATTCCTAAAAATTTATAAATAAGTGATCCATGACATAACTTTTAAGCTTTAATTATGTAATGATATCATGCAGAAATAGCTGCAAACAAGCTCCAATTGTTAAAATTTATTATGTAGAAATAATTTTATATAAGCTCAACGCATTCTCCAAATTTACAAATCAAGGAATGAAAGCCATTGGTGAACTAAGAAATAATAGAGGCATATGCTATAATTTATTGACAATATTTAGAGCACCAAATATGGCATAAGCATGTTTATTGACCATTTTTGAAGGAGAGATACTACTTGGAAGGTATTTCTTATCTTATTTTCATAATTAGTTCCTTTAATTCATTAACACCACCCCTCAAGTGACTAGGATGAGCATTTTGTGTTCTTTATGATAATTTTGGGTTTTATCTACTAACACATAGACTAACTTGCTTGTAATCATATTCTAAATTTTGGCATGCCTAATGGGGATGCACATCTCACATACCATTTTATCCTTCTAATTGTGTATTTAGACCCTCTTTTGAGGTACTTTTGATCTTCTTTTCTTCTAATTTTCACATTTTATGTCTTATCAACCAAACAAAGAGATCATCTTGTAAATGGTAAATTCATCTTGAACATTAATTAAATTTAATGATGGAATGGTGAGATTGAACTAAACAACAAAGAGTTTGCACACATAAATAATGAGATTGACTATTATGTTTTTCAATTGTCTATGTGATTTTTGTAGATTGATGAGATCAACCTATATAGGAGTGATATCAACATGTGGAATGGTGGGGTCATCTAATCATAAATAATATCATTTTTAAAACAAATTTATAGTAGGATCACTATTTGAAATGGTGATATCACCTTGTGGAATGGTGGTATCACTCTATAATTAGTGAGGTCAACCTAAGGAATAACAAGATCACTCTGGAAAATGGCAAGATAACCTTGTGTTAAAAATTGAGAGAGTTAAGATTAAGTTTCAAAATTTCTTTTGATATCCTACACCTTTACTAGACTACTAACATTCTATTTCATTGAACTAAGACATTTCACTACTTTACATTCTTACAAAAACAATGTTAAACTTTAATCACATTTGAATTCAAGCTTAAAAAAATAATCATGATAACTTAGAACTCTTATGAGTCTTTCATTTTTTTTCATTTATTTATTATTTAAACTAGTTTCAAATTTATTTGACTTGATTTCTATTTTTTCAAACCAAGATTAACACGTATGCTCTCCCTCTAACCCCTTTAGGGATCTTGGGTAACCAAAAACACTTCATTTATTGATTTTATTGCTTAGTCCAAGCATAAAAGGAACGTAAGAAAGGCACTCCCCAAGATCTGAGTGAGTTGGTTGATCCCAAACCAACCTTTAAAGTCCTAATTTTTATTTTTTTCATCTTGGCTTAGGGTGGATTTCATCACGTCCCCATAAGTTCTTTAGGAAAATAATTAGAAATTAATCTCCCATTATCATTTCAACCCCACTCCATGGTTGGGTATATAAATTGAGTTGGTGAATTAATATGATTTTATTTTTTAGCAACTAAAATTAAACTCATTAATAAGTGATAACCTTATAAAAATGGCCTAATCTAGACATCACACTACATTGAGAAATTGATAGATGTAGTGGTTGTAAAAAGGGAAAGGCCTTTTTATTATAAGTTTATTAGCTTGTATCCAAAAGATGTGTTACACCCTAGTGTTAATCACACATATGGTATCATTTAAAACATGTAAAAATTATATTTTTTTGATAAACCCCATTTATTGTAGAGTATTATTGGTGTAGGTAAAGTAGCCCAAAGTTCCATGTCGCCATACGATCTATTGAGAAAAAAGGGGGCCTAAAAACTCTAATTTTTATGTGCATCTAAATTTATTAGATTAACAAATTATTTCTTCTCAAGGAGTATATTGACAAAATCCAAGAGTACAAATTGACCTTGATAGTTTCTAGAAGAGGATGTACACTTCAGTGTTTTTCTTGTTTTTGTTTACTTACATTGTCTTATGAGTCTAAACTTATTTTTTTGTGTGAACCAAAACATGTTAGATAGAATTTATTTTGAACAAATAGGTGTTACTTTGGTCAAACCAATTCACAACATTTTATCCTTTTTAAAAAATTAATCAAATCATTTGTGTTTATATTTCTAAAAATCATTATTATGTTGTTCATTTGAGTCTAGACTATTTATCACTTATAAATATAAAGTTCATTTAATCTAAACTTGAAAATTTACCTTTCTAAGTTCTAATCCAAAACCTAATTGGTCTATGATAGGGTCTTTCCTATAACTTGTGCTTGGGTTGTTCACCTTTTTTATTTGGTTTGAGTAACTTGGGTGAATTTTTATGTTTGGTTTGAAGGTTATTGTCTAGACATTTCTCATTCTATTCTTATTTGAACTTAGGTTATCTTGAGTTCACTCATGGTCTAAGTTCCTTAACCATTATAATTTATTTTCTATGGTTCATTGTTGTGCTACTTATTTTTTTTGGGTTTTATACTTAGGATTTCCTATGTTAATTTATATCCTAAGTTTGTTAGTTCACATCCTAAGCTTATTAATCTAAAAATTCTACTTCTATTTTTTTATCATTACCCACCACAGTTGTGATCAAGTTTTTATGATATTAACATACTTTTAACTTAGGTTTTCTTGTGCTATTCTACACCCTAAGATCCAAGGTTGTTTTTCCATCTTCTAAATTACAAATTTTGACCAAACAAGGTCAAGTATTCTCATGTGTTATAGTAGTTTTTCATTTTTTTCCTTTAATTTAATAAACTAATCTCATGTGTTATAGTAGTTTTTCATTTTTTTTCCTTTAATTTAAAAAACTTACTAAAAATTTAATGATAATCATGGTTTATGATGAATACCTATAGATTAGGAGATAGTTGCACATTGCTTAAATCCAATGACTAAAAAAACTTGTATTTGGCTAGGAGGAATAACCCACAAATAAATAAACAACTTGAAAAAAATAGATTAATAGATAAATGTGTGAGATTATTGGTTAGGAAATATCTTGACAAAGTTGTGAAATTCCTAAAATGGATGTTAGCTTACTATTTTCATAATTAAGTGGATAAATAACACTTAAAATTATTGACTATAAATATATGATAATAATAATGATTATGATTTAATATTAATTTAAGTTATCAATGTAAGAAAAATATTCATCCCAATAAGATGTAGTAGTGTTCACATCTTCTTGTATGAAATAAATTTGGCTGGTAGTGGCTTCACAAGAGGGAAAGTAAATAATGGTGAAAAATGATAGCTCAAAGACTATGTCACTCTGATCAATAAAAAGGGGTTGGAATACTATAGGTATATCAGTGATATTAATGACATCATACACAATGCTTAATAGATTCATCTACATTACAAGGTCATATTTAAAATGATATAATGTTAGAAAGAATTAAAGGCATGGATATAAGATTAAAGGCTCGAGTTTTATAAACTAAATATAGTGGATTTATGCCAATCTTGTAGGATTGATATTGATTATGTCTAAAACTACACTTAATTAAAATAGGGATTAAGTTAGATGATAGAGGCTAATAAATAGTCATAGAGGGATATAGGTTGTAATATAAGAACTGGATAATTAGATAAAAGTAAAGAGACTGATGAAAAATGAGATAAATAATATGATAAATTACCTTAAACTTGGAATCAAATAGATTAAATTATTTCTCACAAATACAGGTAGTCTTTTAGGCTTGTGATGATGGGTGTAGACTATATGAAACATAGTTTTAGTAGAGTGATGTTAAGGTATTCTTTAATTCTCCAAAAAATCTAAGCAACACTTTGAGGTTTAGAGTTTCTCATACTAAAGCCAAAGGTTGGAGTAGTATATATAGATCGATGTTGATCCGAAGAATTGGTACTGATCATGGGTAAATCAACATTGATTCACCCAAATTAATAGTTGAAGATCCTATCCATATTAGTTTATTCCAACTATGCTAAAATTGGATTTTTTTATCACAAGGTTGTTAGAAACAAGGTTATATGGGGGTAACAATGTTAAAATCTAGATACCCTAGGTTGTTAATAGATTTTTGTGGTTAGGTGGGGTAAAAAGGTAATATGTAAAGGAAAATTACCAAGTTAGTGATAGTAAATATACTAAACCTTAGGATATGGATATTAGAAGATTAAAATAATAATAAGGGCCTATGAAACCTAACCAATCAAATACAGTATATGAAATTATAGTGTGTACATTTTCCCCTTTTTTGGAGCAGTATGAAATTTGTGTTGTGAGATAAAAACTAAGAGAGGTCAAATGCCCCAAGTTTATGTGAGGAGGTATCCCCCTTCAAACTGAGAGATTGTGTAGGATGAGGAGTGGGAGATGGGTTTGAAAAATATAATAGTGGATGGGATGGGATGGGATGATAACAAGTAAGATATAATAATGAGGATGTAAAACATGAAGTATATGTTTTTACAATGATATGATGTAAAATAATACAAGCAGAGATACCCTGAGGTAAATCCCATGATAAAAATCCATAACTACAAATAAGTGGGCTCAAAGGAAGGATAAACAAGAGAATAAGTGATATTACTTGGATGACCAAAGCATCTAATGTGTTATATAGTCTGTGTGTGTGTGTGACCTATAGACAGTTGCTCTCAAGATAAAATAAACTCTTGAGTCCCATGTAGGGGAGATACCTAGAAGAGGACATGTCATACATAGGTTATGAGACCAATATGGTGTCTAAATCCATAAACTTGAAATGGTATAGGATAAATAATAGGGTATGTATGGAAATGTACTAGGATGAAGCTAATGATCAGTACTTGATGCATTTAAACTATAAAAAGTGAAAATATGGGAATATAAACATTGATCCAAAATGAAAAAGTGTCAATCCACTGAATCAATGACAATCCAAAATAGATTGGTACTAATCAAAAGTTGGGTATATAATCAAATATGATGTTGAAAAGGGTTCATTTCTATTTTGTAAAAATGAAATGACACTTGAGAGATAAAATGATGATTGTGACATGAGATAAAATGGAGGCTAGTAGTAGATTAAGGTGATGACAATGATAGTAAGATGAGGTAGGACCCACTATTATTTTAATTTTGGATTTTTTTTAAATTTTTGGCTTTTTAGGATTAGGACACATGCCAAGAGTAGGGTGGAACGGTGTTATGGAATTGGCACTGATTCCCATAAAGTAATAAATATTCACTCTGAATCGACAATGTTTCACTAAAATTATGCCATTATTAATGAAGTCACATTTATCTATAAGGGATCAGTGCTGATTCACACAAAAAGGTGAAATGGTAGATGAGAGTCAAGGGATTAGGCTAAGTTAGAGTTTGTAAGAGAATTTAGGTTTATAGGGGATTCTAGTGATATGTACAGACTCTACTATGAATGCAAGATCGAGTACCACCTCTGTTAGAGAGACTATGAGGCCAAATTAATGATGATGACTAGGCACATGTGAAAGACATAGGCCTAAGAGGAGTACATTACTAAAAATGCATTTAATGAGATACAAGTTTGTTGGTCATCCTGCTAGAGCACTAAGACATGACTAATAGGACATTTTGGCTACCTAAAAAATAGATGATGATTATAAATGAGGATATCTATAGGATTTTGTGACTTCTAATGCAAGGAGTGGCTATAGTACCTATGGATGACTAGGGATATGGAGTAACACTAATATATTTATATGGTAGAGATGTTATAGTATCACATTTATTATTGGAGGCTTTGTGTTTGAGCCTCTTTATGAGGTTGATGTAACAATGAGGATTATACTAACCATAATGTTGTTAGGGATATCCTACTATTCACTCCTAGACTCAAGAGGAGGTAGGTTTCCATAGAGCCTGATAGGTGTGGTTGAAGATATACTAGAGCATAGGATATTTTTTACTTGGGCATATACCTTCTTATCATAGGTCTACATGGAGCTGTAGGATTGAAGGACCCAAATGAGGTATGGATTGGATGTGATCATAGTGTTATAATGTTGGTCATATGATCTCTTTAGGGTGGTGCATCCCATTGCTACCCTATGGATATGGTGGTAAGAGATCTATTATAACATGGCCTTCCTACTGTGGAAGGTGGATTTAGCTTGAGACTTCACAAATGGCATTATCTACAACCTCAAGTATTACTAAGAGGTCCTTGAGGGGTTAAAATATGGAGATATAGTTTGAATACCTTATCTCAAACTTATTATACGAATTGAAGTAGTGGTATATATTTTAGGAACTTGGAGGGAGAGGTGGGTGGTAGGGAGGAAGATAAAGTACATAGAGTACCTCTATTTTGAGTGAGTGTAATGATAGTTTATCTTGGTATAGGAGATTCCATGGGCCCTACATTTATATAGATAGGATGATATAGATTAAGAGATCTTAGGGATAAACATCACATTTTTCCCAATAATAATGAATGAGGAGGAAGAGGAAATGAGATCAGATCTAAAAATATGTGGGGTGCACTCTAACATTTCTAGCTTAGTGGGTGGTAAGGAAAGAGAGGGTGGTGTGTTTATATTAGGAGGGAGTTGATAAGGAGATGGAGGATGCTGAGGAGGATAGAGGAGGAGATGATAAGAAGAGGATATGGGAGATGAGGGGGAGAGGGGAGGGGATGTGAGAGAGGAGAAGATATAGGAGGAAGAGATTGACATTGTTGATATCATTAAAAAGAGGGATACATTGCAATCAAAGTGTATTACTTTATAGGGATAGGTGGATGTGATATAGGGGACTCTCACCATAGTGAATATTGAGGAGGGCATAGTCTAGACCTAATTGGATACATTAAAACTAGATTTATACTCATTATATCTAAGTCATGATCTGGTAGTGGAGGCTCAGGATAGATACCAAGTAGAGAGAGATAGTCTAAGGAGTAGGTATGGAGGTGCATCAATTTAGATAGTTGTAGGGGTGGTTGGGCCTAACATAAGGTATGAAAGGACTATACTAATTTATAGGTATAGGGAGCTAGTGGTAAAGATGGGATACTATGAGTAGATCACTCTACATATACATCCAAAGATTCTCAACTATACTACCCATCTAGCCACACAAGGTAGGTCTTTTAGGCACACTCACATAGGATCAGTGAGCATGGGGAATATATCTAGGAGGATAGATAGAGATATAGGAGGGGATGGGAGTGGAAATAGTGGAGCTCTTGGGAGTATCCACCTAAGTAGGATTCATTTTATAGAGTAGTTATTTATTATATTTTTTTCATTATACTGGCTAGAGAGCCACAAACTTGTATATAGATATTTGTGATGTATGTTTTGATTACTATATATATGATTCATTATTATGAGTTATGATGCGCATATGGATCTTATTTATGGAATATGGATGTTTTATGGGGTATGTTACCATAGATGTGATTTTGAATATGTGATAATGGATTTAGCTTATTTAGATGATGTGATAGATTATGATTTGTTACATGTTATGGATTTATAGTGAAATTTTTATGGATTATGGACATTATGGATGTGAAATAGATTAGAGATTATGGATTTATGTATTTTATGTGATGTGCTTATGGGTTTAGATTATGGATTTGATCAATAAAACTACTATAAAATTTTAAAATGTTTATGGATTATGGTTATATTATTATGTATATGATTTAGATTATGTAATATATGGAATTATGTGACATGATTATATTAAAATGTTCATGTTTAACTTATTATGGATGTGATTTGGATTATGTGATTTATGGAAAAAAAAATTATGGATTATGGATGTACATTATATTATTGATTTATGGATTATATATTTTGTGTTATGTGATTATGAATTATGGATTTTAAAATTTAATGAAATGTTTAAAATGCCTATTAATTATGATTATATTATTTGTGGATGTGAATTAGATTATAAATTTTATGGATTATGAAAAATGTTCATGTATCATGATTATTATGGATGTGATTTATAGATTACAGACTTCATGTTTATAGATTTTTGGATTACTATATTTGGATATTCTTTGTTATATGCATAAAATATTTATTTAATTAGCACAAATTTGATTTAAGAAGGGGTTTATTGCTTGTTATTAGATTTTACCATGACCCAAGAAAACCACTTAAAATGAATGCATGTGTATCCTTAATTGAATGCTAATAAATAACCTAATAACCTTAGGTCAACTAAGTTTATGATCTTATTGGTTTGAGATGGATATTTATAATGATTTTATTTGATATAAAGTAGATTATTTTAAGAATAATATGATTTAATATTTTATACCCAAAACTAAGGTCAACCTTAGAATCCTTTTGTGCCAATCCATGTAGACTGATCAAAGTGGGAAGTCTATTAAATTAAAGAAAGTTGATCAATGCGGGAAGCTTTTTTGGGATATTTTATGTATGATAGACATCCTTCAATGGAGTGGTATATATTTTGATAGATGTTATTTAAATTATCTATCCTTTGGGGGATCAGTCTACACTTTTGACATTATATATATATATATATATATATATATATATATATATATATATGTATGTATGTATGTATGTATGTATGTATGTATGTATATGTATGTATGTAGATTTTTTAGATTTTATGGCTATCCTTCAAGGGATCAGTCTATTATTTTTCTATCTTGTAGATGATTTTCCTTTCTTTTGATCCCATTGGTATTATTTATTATGGATTGGCCTTATGTATCCTAGGATAATTTCCCTAAACTTTGTTACATAATATAATACACTTATTCTCAAAATTAATTAGTGATAGGGAAGGATTTTAGGGAATAATGATTTGGAGTTCCTTCCCATTATAGGCAAAGATTATCTAATTAGAGAATGTTATGAATAGAGAGATGATGTTCATATTAAAGGTTAAAAATGGCAAATGATGTTGGATAACCACATGTCTCTACATATCATTATTTAGTATAAGAATAATAGGGATATGGTTTGGTTGAATGAAATCAAGAAATTAAACTAGGTAGACTAAGTTGATTAAGACTTATTAATAGTAAAAAGGATGCAAATTCAATGCATTAAGATGTTCTCATTATGATTTTCCATCGAGAGAGGCTAAGCAATATGACCCAAATCCATAATTTTAGGTGATAATAAATGGTATGAGCCAATTTGGATCAAATTTCCCCCTTTTGTTTTTCTTTATAACTAACATGTTGATTTTATTTTAAGATAAGGTTTTCAATATTAAATTCATGTTCTTTTATATTTTTATTATAGGCACATTTTAGTCATTCCTGATATACATGAATATGGTCAAGGGTACCCAATTGATGCTGACCTAATTGTTTGATATAATATAATTATTACTCATGAAAATCATCCTTATAAATGATATATTTAAGAGAGATGCAAAGAGAAGGAATCTAAACATCAATAAAAAGTATAGCTTTGGTACCATAGACTAGGGAGAAAAGGTTAACACCTATAGGGGTTTGAATACTAGTATGATAAGTCCATAAGGCAAAAGGAACATGAAGATGTTAGTTCTTTCTTTCTTCATTAACAACTTTAGTTAGGATTTTGATAATTTTTTTATTGGATTCTTCAGTCTATCCATTATCTTGAGGATAGTAAGGCAAGGAGAAGTTGAGCTTAATGTTAAGAGAATCATAAAGCTATTGAACCATTTTATTATTAGAATATTTTCCATTATCTATGATGAAATCCAAAGTGAAAAATAATATGATGACTAATGAATTCCATAATTTTATTTGCTTTGGTCGAGATAGGGGATAACCTCCACCAACTTAGCAAAATACTCAGTGGTGGTATTGATAAATCTATGATGTTGTGAAAATGTATGATTGATTTGAATTATAATATCAAACCCCCACTATGAAAAAGGTCAAAAGTCTTGTGGTACCTGCAATGCTTGACTAGGGACATGGGATAGGTTGGCATGCTAGGATAGGTTGGCATGCTACTGACACTTTACACATTTATTAATGTATTTGTATCAATATTTTTTTAAAGTGGGCCAATAATAACCGAATCATAATATTTTATTAGAGATGGTTCTACCACTATAATATTCACAACATCACCCATCATGAGATTATTTGATATCAAGGGTAGATTCATAATTATGGAGAAAACAAAGAAGGATACCATCAAAACCATGACTATGGGGAACACCTCTTAGTATGGAAAAATTCATGATCTGATGATGGAAATCTCACTTTTAATTTATAGATAGATCTAGAGGAACAATCCCTCTTGATGGGTAATCAAATATCTAAGCATACCATATATCAAATGGATTTTCCTCCACACTATTGATGGAAAGAAGATCATTTTTGGTAAAGTAAGGTTGATTAATCTTGTGGATGAGGAAAAATAATTTATATTCTTGAGATGATGATGGGATAGAGGATGCTAAGGAAGCCATAGTATCAACAAACTTGTTAGTTGACTGAGTAGTGGCTTGGATAGCATAATACTTGAAAGTAGTTAGTATCTAATTAGTGAAGGTATTATATTTCTGATAGATTCCCTTAATATGATTAATCACAATCTTAAAATCACCATATATATTAAGTATTTTAATACCCAAGGATAAATTGGTTTGGAGACCTATGATCAAGTCCTCATATTTTTCCATATTATTAGTGTAGTTAAAATAAAGCTTAAAAGATAGAGGTATAAGTGTCTCCCTAGGAGGGATTAGGATAATTATAGTTCCCCCACCATACTCAAGTTTGGATCCATCAAATAATAAAGTCATTTTATATTATAGATCTACTTCAGACATGGAGACTATGGATTCTAGGAATTCATAATTAATTGGTTGGTTATTAGCGAGAGCCAACCTCAACAAGTTGATCAATAATGATTTGACCTTTAACTAATTTTTGATGGATAAATTCTAGATTGTATTCTACCAAAAACATGAGCCATTTGGCTATTTGATAATTTTGATAAGGCTTTGAATGCATAAACTTTAGGGGATCAGTGTTTGTGATCACATAAGTTTTATGATTAAGTAGATAATGGAGAAGATTTGTAGATACATAGACTAGAGCCAGTCATAACTTCTCTACGTGTAAATAACACATCTTGTATTCAATGAATGTGTGAATGATATAGTAAAATCCCCACTCTTCATGTTGCTCATCATGATGGGAAAGCATGGCCCCAAGCATATGGTCCATAATGGAAATATGTAAGAATACTAGTTGTCCTTATTTCATGGGAATGAGAACTGGTGGTGAAATAAGGTAGATATTAAGAGTATCAAAGGCCTTATGAAAACCAGGGTCCCAATCAAAATGGATATCCGTCTTTATGAGGTGATATAATGGTTGACATTAATCAGATAGCTGAGAGATCAAATTATGGATAAATTATAATATTTCCTATAAACTATAGAGATACTTAAGATTATATGGGGGTGGTATCTCTAAAATAGATTTGATCTTAGCAAGGTTGAATTATACCCCTCAAATAGAGATAATAAATCCTAAAATCTTACCCATCAATACTCTAAAAATACATTTCTTAGAACTTAGATAGACATAAAATTGGATTAAGTGAGCAAAGATTACCTTTAGGACCAAAAGATGGTCTTTTTGTAATTTTGATTTACTGAGGAGGTCATCCACATAATCTTAAATAATTTTATGGATGATATCAAGGAAGATATAAGTCATGGCTCTTTGATAGGTGGATCCTATGTTATTTAGGCTAAAATTCATAAATCAATAGCAGAAGGTACCCTAAAGAGTAATAAATTAAGTCTTTTTGTGGTTTTCTAGTGCAATAAGGATATGATTATATCCATATAAAGCATCCATAAGTGACAACATTTCATGAACACCTATTGAATACACTAATCATTTAACATTAGGGAGAGGGAAATAGTAATTAGGATAAGTCATATTAAAGTCATGAAATTTAATACAAAGGTGTAGTCCCCCTATGGGCTTTATGACATGGATAAAATTAGATATCCATTGAGGATAATCAATAGGATGGATAAAATTAATAGATAAGAGATGATGTAAATCTTTATTGACTAAGAGCTTAATGTGAGGGTGTATTTTTTGAAGCTTATGTTTTATAGGTTTGACATTAGGAAACATGATAATTTTATAGATAATAATAGCTAGATCTATACCAGGAATGTCACTATAGGACCAAACAAATGCCTCACTACGATTTATTAGAAACATAGTAAAATCTTGGTGCTCCTAAAGATCTACATAGTTTATAACCTTAACTATTCAAAGATTGTCATGATATCCTATGTTAATGTCAATGGTAGCCTTGTTTAATAGACTAGAGGTTTTAGATGGAAGGGATTTACATAGGTGGGAGTTCTATATGACTAAATGAATTAAGATCAACTCATTATCTTGGCACTAACGAATAAGGATTGTGGGAAAATACAATCCTATCATGTTTGGGTAGGACAAAGGAATGGTTTTTACATCCCCATCATGGTATTAGATGAGATGTCCTATAGTAATGAAACTAACTAGAAAAACATTTTGGGGAATGGATATGACATTGTCTATTAAAGAAGGGGTGATGGATGGTGAGGATGGCATGTCCTCTTCAAGGATTAGGAAGGAGAGTAACTTCTAGGGTAGTTTTGGGATTTTTTTGAAATAAAAACCATGATTTTCATAGGGTTTTCTAAAATATCCCAAATTAATCTCATGTGGACATTGTCCATAGCATCTTATGTTGAAACCCTTCCAAGCACACCATTTTAGGAATGTTTTTGTAAAGTGGGGGTTATTGAGGAATGAAATTTTTTGGGTAAATGTTTTAACATGGGTTTGGTTGGAAAGTCTTAAACAAGGTTGATCAATTCCCCCATAGATCAAATGGGAGTGGACGAAAGGTGGACTTAAGGGAATAATTTCTCCTAAATTTAAAAAATAAGCATGATGTTTGTCTAGATACCCACATATTTGGGGAGTGGGGAGATTATTTAATGTAAATAACTCATACTCTCCAACCAATAGCTACTGAAACATGGACTCAATGGACTTCTTTCCAATACTTACTGCAAGGATTGTTATATTAGAGGATTCCTTGTTGGATAATGATGGGGTAGCATTTTGTAATGGAATTAAAATGTCAATAGGTTGAAAGGTGAGGTTGGAGGTTTTAAATGGATGAATATCTCTAGGACTTTATGGATTTTAAACTCATTTTTGAATTTAATAGATCAATGCAAGGTAAAGGGGATGAAACACATAGCACATATCCAAGGATGACCTAATAGAATGTTATATTAAAACTCCCTTTCTATTACATAAAATAGTTCAAGTAGAACATACACACCTACTTGAATGTGATGGATAACCATTCATAAATTAGGGATGATAGTATCATTAAATACACATAAAATGATAGGGGATTAGGCTATAATAGTTTTAGACAAATCTAGTTTTGTAAATGCATGAGAGGAGATGATATTTATACTTGTACTATTATCAATCATTACTCATTTTATTTGAGTTTCATCAATTTGGGTAGTGATAAATAGTGTGGGATCCTAGTCATCAAGATGTAATGATGGTATTTATGAATCATGGAATGTTATGGATAATATATTTGGAAGCAATGTAATGGAAGTTGATAGAGGCTAGGGTTCATCATCTTGTAACTTAGTATCATGTAAGGCTTTTATCATAGCCTTGTGGTATAGTGGAGAATTTTGTATAAGTTTATATAGAGACATCCTGAACAATAACCGATGAAGCTACTTTAGAATGGATATCTATATGAGTTGTGAAGCATTATTATTTTATGTTTTCTCTAAAAATAGATATTTTAAGTTTTGGAGTAGGCATTGTAGGATTATTTATGGTAGGAGTTGGTGAATTTAAGATGGTTACTTTGGATGTATCATGATTATGGGACTTATGACCCTAGGTTTGGGATTGTGTAGCTATGTGAGCTATGTTTATCTAAAATAAAGGAGGATTTGTCATGTTCTAAAACTCATCCACATCAAGAGGATTTATGAAGGGTTAATATTGAGTTCTATCAAAGGTTTTATCTTCTTTTACAACCCATTCTAATATTATTAGTAATATGCTACTTACCGATGTTGATGTGACCCTAGTAGTTTGACTATGGGTATGGTCATGCTATATCTATTCTATTAAAATACATCTTCTTATAATAGGTTTTAGGCCATAACTTTTAGCACATTACAACTTTAAGTATCATGACCTACTATGTGATGATACGTGCATTTCCTACATTCTTGATACCACACTAATTTTTGAATATAAGGGTAAACAAGATTTATGGGTGGTAGAGTGATAAGGGAGGTTTTGAGAAGTTGATTGAGGATCTTAGAATAAGACCCATTCAATGGATCTTGAGTAGGTTTTCAATCCTATGAGGCACTATTAGGGAAAAGGTATTTGAATTTCAACCCTAACCTTTTAAACTAGTTGTTTGAATATTCCCTACAATAGGTACTTTGTGCTTAGGATAATCCCTTACACCTAAACCTTGAGGATAGTAGTGGTTTAAAGGGTTATGTATTGGAATTATCATGTTGGGAAGATCCCTTTATGATGATACATGATCTTTAGTAGAGGATTCTATAATGGTGGATTTTAGTCTTGCTAAAGGATGTGGTCTTAATATAGATGCTTTTATTCAAAATGGTGGTAATGGTGTCTTCCTTTATGAGTATGATCAGGGTAGTAGGGATATCATATTTAGGGATTTCAATCCTAATGGGAGGATGTTACAAGGATTTTATTCATGAGACTCCAAGATTTTTGGTTTTTCTATTTATAAATTATTCTTTGATTTCTCTAATATTTATTTCCTCGCGAGCAATGGGGGAAACTAGTATTGAGCTAGTTTTAGGTAATGTGATAGTTTCTTTAGGGGGTAGTAAGCTAGTGGGGATAGGTATGCTAGATGTAGGTATTGAGATGACATGAGGAATGGTATGTTATTTTTATATAATTTATAAGCAAGAATTTTCTTTAATAGCTTTTTCCTCTTTTATTTCTAGTTGGTCATCTCAAATGTTTTTCAATATTGTTTCCTTAAGTGAACCCCAAATAATGAGATCTAGAAAGCTTGAGGAATTTTTTGGGATAAATTTACTTAATTTAGATGGTTCAAATTAATATAATATAAGGATAATATGGATATAGGAGGAAGTTAATCATGGATCATGCTAATTACATGAGTTTCATGGTTTGAGGTAGATCCCAAATTAGCTTTCATGGAATTAGACAAGGAAGGATGATTAGGAAATGATTGCCTAAAGATGTCTATAGATT
This sequence comes from Torreya grandis, assembly GCA_037957365.1. Taxonomy (NCBI): domain Eukaryota; kingdom Viridiplantae; phylum Streptophyta; class Pinopsida; order Cupressales; family Taxaceae; genus Torreya; species Torreya grandis. Next base: position 1,302,963 of record JARHVA010004847.1, on the reverse strand, counting down.
TATTAGGTGGTATATTAGGGTTAACTAGTTGTAATTCCCCTTTTTCAATAAGTTTTTATACTAAACCTTTGAATTAAAATCACCTACTGACATCATGGCCTATCACTTGGTGAAATTTTCAAAAATCATTTTTCCTTAAACTAGCTAGGCTTAGGGAAATAATCATTAAGAGGTCTCACCAAAGGAAGTTTGATAAGATATTATCCAAGATATAATTGTAAGACTCTCCTAAATGTGTATACTATTGTTAAGGAAAATGATTTAATGGTTTTTGAGATTATGTCTAAGAGGTAGAGGGCTTAATTTGGCTTTTTATTCATGGTGGTGCTAATTTTACAACTATGGCATTAACAACTCCTTTGGTTTTATTATTTTTAGTCCCTTATAGGGATCAATTCTTGAGTTTTTAATCTATAATTTCACTTTCCCTTCTTCTATAGCTCTAATTTCCAATTTTTAGGCCATCAAAAAGGCCTCATCAAAGGTTTTGAAGGATTGCACCTATAACATTAATGAGATATGTTTAACACATGCTATTACAAATAATTCAATTAGTTTGGGTTCTAGAAAGTAAAAGGTGTGCTAGTTTATGAGACTCCTCCATCTAGCCATGAAATCAGTGATATATTCATCATCAAACTATCTAATGGAATAGAGGTTGTTGATAGTCCCTTTTCTTGCAATGTTAATATAAAAAATGATATAAGAATATTTAAGATAGATATAAAAAAAATAATAGGGAATGTTAAGGAACTAATTTGTACTAGTAAAAGCTATGTAGGTCTAACTTATGACGTGGGAAAGGTCCTATGAATAAGAATGTCATCATGATCTATAAGATAGTAACCATGCCTAAATGCTCAAAGGTGTTGTTGAGGGTATTCCTTGATTTAAAACTTCATAAACTTAAAAATCGCCCACTATAGAGGGTAATTTCTAATAGGGATAGTTGGGTTAATAGGTATATTATAGATTTACTTTTAAGTGAGCATATTTTTTTGATTAGAGGTAGAGGATTTCAAATTGGCCATTTTATTCATAAGGATGATTATAAGGTTTGGTTGGGTATTATATTGACAAATACCTCCCAATAGATTCTTGTTTTGGAGTTGATAAGTAGAAAACTGAGTGGAAAATGGTTGGGATAGAGGATAACCAACTGAGGTAGTCATGATTGGCTAGGTTGCCACCACATACTATGGGCCTTAAAAGAGGATATAAGTAGACCAGAGAGCTTTGAAAGGAGATATTTATTTAGTATTCAATGGGATATATTTGTTGAGGTGGTTGGCTTATAATAACTTGTTGCAAAGGTTGAGTTTGGGGATTTAATGGTACACTAGTTTAGATTAGTGGAAGTGTTGTTGGGATTGAGATAAGTAAATTTTGAAGTGCCATGGTAATATTTAGAGTTGACATAGGTTGATTTGCAATGACATTCTAAGATTAGGTACTAGTTATGGATGGAGAACTAGATGTTACCAGAGGTAGATTACCTAAAGGCTACATAGTGTTGGTGTTATAACTTGTTTAGGGGAGATTGTTATGGAAAGACATCATAGCAGTGGTAAACCATTTACTTTCCTCTAAATTCATGTCATAAGGGTTCTTGGAAATAAACGTATGGGGGGAAGTGAGATGCATATAGATTGGGAACTAAGGTAATGGTTAAGCATAATTAGATTACTATCTAATAAAGTGGTGAATTCAAGATTGACCTAAGTATAATATTGGGGAATAATTTCTACTATAGAATAAGGAGAAGTATGAGGACTAGGAGAATTCTACATGGATGTGGATGAAGATGGGGGTTTGGTCTACTTTAGTGATTGTTATCACATGCAAACCATGTAGTGATGAAGGAAAAAACAATAAATAAAAGCAAAAATCAAACAAAAGTCTTTTTGATTATCTCATATTTAGTGAAAGAGAAAGGCACACACTCTAAAAACATACCTAAAAATATTTTAATTTTTAATTTTAAAGTGTGATAGAAGAAATGAAAGGTTATCAAGGGTCTTAATAAATGGCCATCTAGGGATAGTTTCAAGTTTGTTTGGGTTCCAAAAGATATCTATACTAAAATAGATAATTGGACTCGTATTAGGGCCTACCATGTCACTTCACACACCATAGTGTAAGGGTGTTGAGTGTTAGGCTAGTATATATCAAATAACTAGGGTTTATACTCAATTATTATACTAAGTTGGTTCTCCCCTTAGTGATTAAATCTAAGTACGATAGCTAGGATGAAAATTACCACTAGGTGATGAAATCCCAGTCAGTTCCCTTATGTCAATATTTGATGGATTTTTTATGTAAGTGGTTTGGTATGTGTGTGAAATAAGTGATTTTTATGATAAATTAACCCACCTAGGTTATTCTATATGAATTACCTAAGCAAGCAAAAATGGAAGTAGTTATTTCTAAACTTTAGAAAAGAAAAAAAAATTGTATTTTCTTTTGAATGAAGATAACAATCAAGAGGAAAGGAAATAAATATGAATAAATTCACAATGAATTCTAATAAGAAAAATGAGACCTTATGGGTCCCACTAGGCATGCTAGAATGTTATAGTAGTTTTTTTCCCTTTAATTTAGTTAACCTACTAAAAACTCAATGAAAATCAAGGTTTATGACTAATTATTGGAGATTAGGAGATGGTTATGCACTGTTTGAATCCATTGACTGAAGGAAATTCATTTTAGTTAGGAAGAATAACCTAAACACAAATAAACAACTTGAAAAAAAATATATTAATAGATAAATGGGTGAGCTACTTAGTTAGGAACCAGCCCTGGGAAATTGTGAACTTCTTCAAGTAGATGTCAGCTCACTATTTTTATAATTAAGTGGATAAACACCACTTAAAATTACAAAATATAAATATATGATAATAATAATTATGATTTAATATTTATTTAATAGATCAATGTAATAAAAATATTAATCCCAATAAATTGTATCAACTATCACATCTTCTTGTATGACATCAAGTTGGTCGGTAGTGGATTCAAAAGAGGGAGAGTAAACAATGGTGAAAAGTGTTAATTCAAAGGCTATGTCACTATGATTAGAAAAAATGGGTTGGAATACTATAGGTAGATCACTAATATTATTGACATCATGCATAATTCTTGGTAGAGTCATCTACATAAAAAGGCCATATTTAAAATGATAGAAAATTAAAAATAATTATTAAAGACAAGGATAAAATATTAAAGGCTCAAGGTTTAAAACCTAAATAAAGTGGATCAATGTTGATCCTATAGGATCAGTGATGATTTTATATAATTATTTTTGATTCTAAATGAATAAACATTGATTCTTTTTGAAATTAAACTTAATAAAAATAGAGACTAAGTTGGATGATAGAGGATAATAAATAGTCACAAAGGGATATAGGTTGTATTCTAAGGATTAGATAAGAATATAAAAGTAAAAAGACATGAAAAATTAGATAAATAATAGGACAAATCACCTTGAATCTAGTTATAAACAAAATAATTTCCTTCTCACAAATACAAGCAGTCTTTTAGGGTTGTGATGATGCGTGCAGATTATATGTAGCATAATTTTGGTAGAGTGACATTAAGGGCTTCCTTAATTCTCCAAAAAATCTAAGTAGTAGTTAGAGGTTAAATTTTATCATCTTTAAGCCAAAGTTTGGTTTAGTATATATGGATTGGCACCAATCCAGAGAATCAACATCGATCATGGGTGAATTGAGACTAATTCACCCAAATTGGCAATTGAAGATCTTATCCATGTTGGTTTGTTCCAACCATGGGTAAAATTGGGTTTTTCTCAATGTGAGGTTGTTGGAGACAAGGTTATATGGGGTAAAGTGGTTAAAAATTAGATTTCTTAGGTTGTTAATAAATTTAAGTGGTTAGGGAGGGGGGTAAAAAAGGTAATTTGTAAATGTAAATTACTAGGTTACGAATGGTAAATATACTAAACCTTAGGATATGGATACTAGGAGCTTAAAATAATAATAAGGGCCTATGACACCAATCCAATCATATATAGTATATGAAATTATAGTGTCTACATTGTGACTTCTTTTGTAATTATTAAACCAAATTCACCTTGTATTTATTTGATCAAAGAGTCCAAAAACACCTTTTGACATTTGTAAACCACAATTCAAAACACTTTGTAAATGTATAAATACATCTTCTAACATACAAATATATACTTGGAGTGGAGTCTCTTACAACCCTAGTTAAGAGGGAAAAAAATTATTATGATGGATAAGAATACTCCATCATGTTCGATAACATCCATAATATTGTAGGACCAAAACATGATTATTTTGAATAAAAACCTATAGATGAAAAAGACAAATCTGTCCTTAGGTTAATAGAATTATAACCTAGACTTCCACCTAATTTCTTAATTGAGTAATTTTACGCACTTATTTAAGTAGAGGAATAACTACTAGAACAATGTTTCACTCATGTCACAAAATCAAATGTTGACTCCACTATTAAAGGGAAATAATCACTTGTGGAATCCTTAAATTAAACAATGATGTGCTAATCAACTCATCACAAACCTAACACTTTATTTATATATGACTTCAATAGATAATACCACTTTTAGGGAGAGATAATAATAAAATTAGACTAAACACAACAAGCCTTAGTTGATCTAACATGTGATATGATGTGAATCTTATTGCTTATCCTAAGAAAAATAAACCTATAAACACGTTGCAACAACTTCTACTTGATAAGGATCATAATTTATTTAATGATCAAGAGACTCTTGCCCATTTATAATAGCATGTTATTCAAGACTCATCATAATCATAAGTTAGGGTTATTTTAGAAAACACTTTATAAATTTCCTCTTAAATGAAACAAGTTCCCCTTGTGAACTAGTAATAGAAGCACTAGTTGGGAAATAAAAAATAATTACCTAAAAACCTCTAAATTTAATATATCTCATAAGAATAAATTCCTAGCAATCAATATCAAGAATCTAGTAATCTATAACAAAATATATCGAATGAATGATGTCAGACCTATTCACATCAAAGGATAAACCAAAACCAAAATTTTGTACAAAAGGTTCATATCCTCAATAAGACCATGAAAAGGGGGTACATTCCTATCTAGATAAATTATATTTCACCAAACAATGCACCAAACATGCAAGAGTTAAATTTGATTAAGGAAATAGTCATAAGTCTTGAGACATGCAATCAATTCAAGAAATACAAGTTTGATGAGATATATCCTTATCCCTTTGACTTAAGGATTACTCAGGTAAATTTTCAAAACCATTTTTTAGGCAACCAAGTTTGATAAATACAAAAGGAAAGGTGACCCTAGAGAACACATTCAAGCCTTCTTTGTTTTGTGCCAATAGATAGCCTAAAATAATGTTTATTTGTTACACTTATTTTCATGTATCTTGGATGGAGAAGAATTAGATTAGATCCTTAAATTTCATAAGGAATTTATGATAGATTGGAATATTCTACCAAAAAATAATTTTAACCATCTCCATTATATTATTAAGGATGAGCTGATAGTGGTTGAATTATGCAAAGAAAGGAAAAATTATGGAGAAAGCTCTATGACATACATAAAATGGTAGAGAACACTAGCTAGTCACTTTCAACACATTTTACCATATAGGATGTTATCCAACATCTTTGCACACAACATACACCTTGAAGTAGCTCATAATCTATTACTTGCTTACGCCAACAAATTTGAGGAAACCATTGAAAATGGTATGCATATTGAGAAGACACTTATAACCAAAGGCCTTATGAAAATATACTCATAGGTTCAAATGTATATTCAGACTTAACCATATATTCAAGCTACTAATACATGAAAACCAAAAGTTTTTGATAAGAATAAGAATATGGTGGGTAATGGAGTAACAGAGTCATGACATGTGAAAGTAGTGTAGGTTTTACTGGTTCTAAATATATAACCCAATCCACTAACCATTTTGACAATTACACCTCCACATAGAGTGTTCAATGAATATAAACCATTCAATAAATTGGGAGAACCTATTAAGGTAGTATTCTAGAAGATAGTGGTAACAAATTTAATTATATGGCCTACAATAAAACTATTTCCTGAGGATCAACCTAAACCTGACTAGTATTAGGAATATGAGTTTTAAAATTTTCATCATGTCATTGGCCATGCCATTTATCAATGTGTAAAATTGAGGCATATTATTGAGGATGTGATTGAGAGAGGAAAAATTGAAGTGAAATAAGTAACATAGAACACAAATCAAGATATTGGAGTTTATAAAAACCCATTTCTTAAGAATAATTAATAACAATAAAAGAATAATCAGAATAATGTTTAGGGATACTATTAGCTAGGATAAGGCCAGAAACTGAATCAACATAATCATAATCAAGATCATAATACCTAGGCTAATAACCTAGGATACAACACTATATCATATGATTATTATACTACCATAGGTGTATTTACGGGAATCACATTGCTACCATTATAATCAAAACCTATGAACCATATAATGCTTTTCAAAGAATTAGTCCCTCTATTTTAGGGTCGACACCTTCTTCTTCATGTAAATTCACATTATTTTCAAGTAATTATATGTCACCTTGGTTTCTACAGGTTAATACTTCTAGACCATTACCCCACTCATCTAATTGTAATGACTCCTTCTCGACTCAAAATTATAAAATCACAACTAGACACTCATAAGTTACCCTTCAACGTCATTTGACATCTTCTAATGCTAAGAATAATTTGAACCATGTGCCTTTCAATACTAAATTAAAAATTGTACCAGTCAAAGCCAAACCTTCTTGTCCTACCATTGAGAAGCCATATAGTATTGAAGGCCACTTAAGAAAAACTTATGTGCAAATTTACGTATTAGATCTCTTACGTACATGAAAAGTTCATAGGATAAAACTAAATGATTTCCTCCAATAGTCCAATATTACTAAAGACATTAAATCTACCCAATTATAAAAAATTATGGGAATCTATATCTGATATAACAACTCACTTTTGATCAATGAGATGTCTTCCCTTGGTCCTAGCCATAATAACCCCATGTATATTAAGGTTGTTATTTTCCACCACAAAATCATGTGGGTTATTATAGAAAATGGTTCAAGGATTAATATAGTGTTTCTAAAGTTGATATAGTGGTTGGGATATACTACTAAGGACATGAAACCTAAAATAATCACAATTTAAGCGTATGTCAATACTGAAATAGAGTCTTTAGGGACCATTTTTTGGTTAATAATTGTTAAGATAATAACCCATGATGCCTTGTGTTATGTGGTGTACATTGAATTACCTTATAATTTCCTTCTAGGTCATTGTTATATCCATGAAGTATGAGCCATCCTATCTACCTTGTATGACTGACTCAAGTTTCCCCATTAAGGGATTGAGGTCACTATTTATGTTGATCTATAGCCATACCAATATTGTAAACATCTAGAGGATATATACAAAAATTATAACTATTTCCCTAGTTGTAAATTTGTATCCAAGAAGAACAAATCAATAGTTTTTGAACCACCTAAGTCTAATTATCTAAACTTTAGTGGTCTTGTTTCCATTTCGATGGATCCATTTCCTATAACCTTTACAAACCAACTTACTATTAAGGACATTGGCATTTCCACGTACCATATAAAACATGGTTTTCATATTGGAAAATTTCCCAAATATCCCAAGTCCTATGGCATACCCAAACCTTATACTATCCCTAATAGGCCCAACATGATTTGGTAGAAGAAAAAAACATAAAAGTAGCTAATGGTATTTTTACCAATCATTTCATCAAATCAAGATCAAGAGGCCTTTACTAAAAGAGATTAGTTATATGCTAATGTAATTTTTAATTGTTTTTATAATCCTAAGTACCCTATCCATAATAAAATTATGGATAGTTTGAATTATGCAGGTAAAGTACTAGGGCCATGTGAGCAATGTATTCTTGAATATTTGTCTGTCGAAAAAAATACTATGATCCAAGGTTTTGGATTTATACTGACTTAGGGTGACCTCATGTATTTTGATAGTGATTCCTCTTTATCAACTAATGAATAAAATCTTGGTAGTGACACAATAGCCCATTATAGCACTTACGATGAGATATCTGACACTAACTCATTTTATTCCAATTCTATCATGACTATCATAGCCCATTATCCACTTACCCTTTTCCATCATGACCTTATAAATTGGGACCAATAAAATTATATTATACCCCTTGATGTGTTTTAAAATGATTAATCTATTATTGAATAAATGGACCTTAGATATGGATTTCCATTTATCCATCACAAACAAGGTTTCAACTTCTCATTAGACATTTCCACCTAATTTGGAGAATATGCAAACTTTTTTGGTCATATAAAAGATAAAATATCAATATATTTAAGTGAAAACCTATTTGAGGTTGTCATTGATTAGGGAAGTAGTAAATAAAAAGATAATCCATTGAGTCAAAACCTATTTTAGGCACGCTTGGATGGAGAAGTTTGATCATCTTCATATGAAGCACAGTCCAAGCTCTACATCTAGTTCCAATATTACTTCTAAATAACATAAAGCCTTTGAGCATCTATCTTTAAAAATTTTAGAGAATTTTTTCAATTGGACATTACTAGAACTATTAAAATCAAACTCCTCTCATTATAATGAGATTTCAGACTCACAACCATTGATTGAAGAAGAGGACTAGTATCAAACACTGGCCACTCTTTTATAGGATGGTTGTATACTCCTTGAAGAGAATACAACATAAATGAACCTTATAACCTATGATTATCCCGAGATTGTTTATCTAGGATCATCCCTCACCTATTAAGAGCATGACTATATTGTCACTATTTTGAGGGCTTTTCTTAAAATATTCACATGGGCTTACTTAGACATACGAAGCCTAGAGTTATACCCTACCTTAGTCATGCATCAACTTTTAGTACATCTAGATGTTAAGATCATCAAGAATAAATTGAGAAAGATGGGTCCACATATTTCTATATCAATAAAAAATGAGGTATACAAGTTATTAGGAGATGGATTCATTGAAACACTAAAATATTCTAAATAGATATCAAATATAATCCTAATTAGTAAAAATACACATTACAAATGAATTTGCACTAATTTTGAGATATCAAAAAATCATGTCCTAAAGATGATTTACCTATACCAAACATTGACATGATTATCAATTCAACTATAGGGTATGAGAAATTTTCCCTTATGGATGTCTTCTCTAGGTACAATCATATCAAGATAGCTCTAAAGGACCAGTACAAGACTCTATTAACCACACCATAAGGAAATTTTTTCTAGAAAGTCATGCCTTTTGTATTGAAGAACATTGGTGACACCTATCAACATGCCATGAATGTCATATTTCATGAAATTATATATGATATCATTGAGGATTATGTTGATGACATCTTATAAAAATCAAGAACCCATGCCAAACATCTTAACATTGTGTGAAGAATATTTTAGATAATTAATGAATAAAAGGTTTGTCTCAATCCTAAGAAGTGTGTCTTTGACATTACTTCAATAAAATTTATAGGATTAATTGTATCACAAAGAGGGATTGAAGTGGATCCTACCAAGGTCAAGTCCATTATGGAAATGCCTCCACCTTCTAATTTGAAAAAGCTCCGTAATTTATAGGGAAAAATTCAATCTATCCATAGGTTCATATCACAACTAATAGAAAAGTATCATTAGTGGGATACTAAATGTCATGAAGAATTTGAGAAACTCAAGACATACTTGTCCAACTACCAACATTGAGACTGATAATAACTAGACAACCATTACTTATTTATATCTTAGTAATAAAACATGTACTAAGGGCACTCTCAACCTAGTATTATGACCAAGGCAAAGAACACATGGTCTAATAACTAAGTATGACACTTATATTATATGAGCATAATTATAAACCTATTGAGAAGGCTTATTTGGCAATGGCGTTTGCTTTCTAAAAATTTTCACACTAAATGTTGAACAATAAAACTATTGTCATTGCTAAAGTGGACCCTCTCAAGTACTTATTATCTAAATTAACTCTTAATGGAGACATGGATAAATGTGTTATGCCTATGAGTGAATTTTTAGTTGAGTAACAAAATCAAAAAGCTATTAAGGGTAATGTCATCACAAATCAAGTTGTTAAATCTCCTATCATAAATACTCAAGAACTCACATTTAATTTTTTAAATGACTCTATCATGATAATAGAGGAAGTGGCTCATGAAATTGACTACTATAAATTATATTTTGATGCCTCCTTCACATGGATCTATGGTTATAATTTTACTAGTAACACCATAAGGGGACTTCATCTCTAAGGCACTTCATATCAGTTTCAACTGCACCAAAAACATGGATGAGTATGGAGCCCTTATGGTGTTATTAGTAAAATTATAGCATGTCTAAGGCAATTCATATCAGCTTCAACTACACCATAAACATGGATGAGTATGGATCCCTTCTTATAGGGCTTTATCTTGAAATATAATGAGATATATAATAGTTATAATTTATGGTGAATCCCAATTAATCATTAATGAGATCACAAACTAGTATCAAAATTGAGATGAAAAGCTTGTACCCTACAAGCACATTGGACAATCTCAAGTCATATTTTAGGTCCCTACAATATGAGTAGGAACCACATGTTAATAAATAATTAGTTGATGCATTGGCAATAATTGGATCAATGTTACAAGTTACTATTGATGTCAAAGAGTCTCATTTTTTTTGTCAAGAACCTTCTAAAGCATTCTAATTTACTATCAAATTTAGAGAGGTTTTATACTATTGTTGGTCTTAATCTCCAAATTAAGCCTCCTTAGTACCAAGACATTTATAATTATTTTCATGACCAAGTTTTTCCTCTTGACCTTTCACACAATAGGTTACATAGATAACTTGAGAGAATATTAGAATATGTTACATCATAACTATAAAAAACACATTCTCCCTTGGCATTTTCAAATTGGTAACTTAGTATTGAAAGAGAATAGAAATAACACAAATGTTGAATTCAAGAAGGGTGTGTTTCAAGTCATTTGTCTAGGACCATATATGGTTATAGTAAACTATAGCTCAAGGGCATATCGATTGGATACTAAAGCATGTTAAGAACTCCCAAAACCCATGAATATTGTAAATCTCAAGCATTTCTATTCTTGACAACCTTTTTTGACTAATTATCTACAAGAGCCCTTACTTAAGGGTACCTTATGCCAAGATTATTTATTTTTTCATTCTAATTATAATCTAGACCATTGTAAGTCTAGACTATTTTACCTTGAGCTAGTGTACTTTGTACCATTTCACCTTAAACCATCTAACTCTATCCCATTATAAATTTGGACCATTGTAACCTAGACCATTTATATTCCACTATACCTAGATCAATTATACTTTCACATAGACTGTTATAGCCTAGCACATTATAACCAATACCAATTATGATCCTAATTATGATTCATCGTCATTATACACACATTCAGATAATGTTCTATGAGGTAGTTTAGACAAATTAGTATCTATAGATTATTTTATAGATAAGTGTACTAGGGTATATTAATACATGGTTTTTTCCTACTATATTGTTATTTGGGACTTATTTAACACTAAGTACTATTATATTATTATTTTTTTGCTACTTGGTCTTGACTACTAACTTCATATGGATCACTACCTATTGCAATTAGTTTAGCTATTATTTGGACTCTTAGTCATGGAAGTGAATATCCTTAGGTAGGTAGTTACTTATAACTTTCTTCATATTTAACATTTGTTTCTTATCTAAAACATACAAAAAACATTAGAGAATGATAAAATAATAAACCAAAAAAATTGTAAAGTTTTGATCCTAAACACTCTCACCATTTTACAAGTCACTATTGCATGTATTGTTCATTTGCACAAGATAAATTATTGCACCTTTGAATTTTATTATGTTCTAAATGTTTTTAAAGACATCATTGTGTGCATTACTCATTTGAACAAGATACATCATTTCAAATTTGGATTTTCTTACACTCTCACCATTTTGTAAGCTCTTTATTTTTATCAACCTTAGATACAATACACACTCTGAATTCCCAATTAAATTCTTTTGTGGATAATAGTCTCTTGCCTTTTTGTATGGTTTCAACCTAAACCATACTTTTGTACTTCCATAATTTTTTGTTGTTGAAAATTTCATGATTGTTAATGTCATCCCCCTTTTCTCATGTACTCATCATTTTACAAGGCCATTACATTATTCCTCCACACATTAATCATGTTTCTTTATCATCAATTTTCTTCTATCCCATATCCTAAGAGAATTACATTTGGATAGAATTTCATGTTGGATATTGCATTCATGGAACTATGTAATTAGTGTCCACTTGCCTTGTGCATCAGGGAGTTAGATCGGCTACCCATTCCATTTCTTTTATCCCCCCCCCCATTTTACTTGTTTTGTTTCATTGTCTCATATACCCTAGGGAAATGTCTATTGTCTTGTTTGTGTCATTTCTTTCCTATAACCTAGGGGCAAAGTTGTGCCCATTGTTCATATGTTGTTGTAATGGTGTTGTTATTACCTAGCTTAGGGGTCACCCTATCATAGAGCATAATGCCTCTATTGCACATTCATGAAAAATTTATTTTATGCCTACACTAACAATGTGATTAACCACTATTTGTGTGTCATTAGTATTGTTTGCTTACTTCATTTTTATTATCTTTGGATTGTTTAGTTGTTTTTATTATGTTTTTCACTTTTTTTTTATTGGTGTTTTGTTGTGTCTTTATTAGTATTTTATTGTGTTATGTATTTTTATTAGTATTTTATTTATTTATATTAGTGCATTGTTGTGTATTAATGCTTTTTTATATTTATTTATTGTCATTTTGTTATGTTTTCCTTCTTATCTTTTGTTTTACTATAATGTGTTTATGTGTGTTGTATTTTATTTTATATATTTAGTTGCTTGTTTTTAGGTCATGTTTGAATACATTTTGTAAACCTTTTGAGTTTAGAATTACCTTTGGCTTGAATTGTTTACATTTATATTTAAAATATTTTATTACTTGTTTATTTTTAATCAATCCTTATTAATTCATGGTCCTTAATTATTCATATCTTGATTCCAGGTTATTTAACAATCTATCCATGTTTTTATTTTATTTTATTTGTGTTTTAGTACATTCTTGTTCCTCCTTAAGCATTTATGTTTCATATCTTGATTTTAAGGTTAGTTAATTTTTTGTATTTAATCCTTATTATTATCTTTTTATTTCCTTTGTTTTTTGTTTAAACGTAAATATTTACAACTTTGGCTTTTGTATTTTTATCATTATCTCTATTTTTAAGAATATCACATTTAAACTGGTTAATTAGCAAATGAAATACAATGTTATTATAGGTTATTCATACTTATGATGCATAATTTAACTTGTTAAAATAAACACCAAGTGATCCAAAGTCCAATAGTCAATGTGGTACTGAAGAACATCTCTAAAAGCACTATCCTACACATCCACTAACTAAATAAGATATCCTAAGCCAAACATTATAAAAAACTAAGACACTATATGCAGTACGCGCATCTCCTAGATTACACATTAAGTCATGTTGACTATTTATTTGATTAGTTTGGGATTTTCATCTCCTAAATTATCCTCTATCATCTAGTCCTACATCAAATATAGCAATAAATACATCAATATCCATATGATAACTATGGATGTGCATCTCATAACACTAGCATATGCCATCATATCATAACAAGATAAAAATAAATGTAAATGTCATGAGACACAATGAATATTAAAATTCCATGTATAAGTAGAAATGAAACAAAGAATTAATGTCATATATATCTCCCCTACGTGTGAGATTGTGAACAATGGTGTAATATGTTATGTTATATATAGATGCATGTAGAGATCTAGCTTGTAACTTGAATTTTTTTTCTCATGGGTTCTACTTTAGATGATTCAAACCTTTTATATGACTAATCTAGTGACTGATATAGAAATAGGGATGAATAATGAAAAATAATTGAGTTGTGTGATTTATTAAATGAGTCTTGATAGGTTATTTATTTGTTTTTTCTAGATCATAAATGAGAATAATTAGACTTGTATTTACACCACACCTTTTGAAAATATCACATAGTATAGTTCAGTAATAAAAATACACTAGCCCATAGGTTTCAAATAGTTTTCAATTTGGATGAATTTTGAGTAATGGACATCACATAATGATCTAGACATTAACATCAATGTTAGTGTCCCTTTGTGGTTAGTATCATATAGAAGGATATAAAAAAAGTATAGACCTATAACTAATACTAAAAGATGTATATCAAGTTTTAATATTTTTTATTTTATAGGTTATTTGTGTCATTAGAATGATATGAGTCAAATTATAAGATAATAATTTATGTACAATGAGATGGGGAATGTGAGTCTTTCTATAATAAAAATTTATAGGACTAATGGATAAATATCTTATCCATATTTTTGAAATTTACAAGACATAGATGGTATAAATTTTTAGTTTTAGTACCTAAAATTTCCCACCATTTAAAAATAATAATGTATAAGGATGAAATTAATAGGTTAAAGGAAATAAATATTCACCTTAGTGTGTACAATACACCTTTCCTTTATTTTATCCCACATTAAATGCTTTGATGGTGTGTGACATGTAACTAAGAACATGTTATATTATATATCAGTACATAAAATCTAAACTTTTAAATATTTTAAATACTTACAAAGAAAGAGAGTAAATAAAGAGTACCCATGTGTGTTGATGAAACCATGTTTCCCCTTTTATATTATACTTGGTAGAGATGATTACTTATGATGAATTAGATATAAATGAAGTTTAGACCTAAACCTTGGAGCTTTTAAGATGGATACTATAAGCTATTATGTCCCCTATCCAATTTAAGGGTGAGTTGTGATATGACTATTGATATCACTATACCTCAATCCCATAATCAAGTGTGAATATATAATATGGTGAGGCTAAGTAATATAATAAGATCATCCTATAAATATGGTGATATTTTCTAATTTAATGAACCCAACATATAAATTTTGTGAGGTTGAGTGATTTAATAAATTAAACCTATAAATATAACTAACTGCTAAAGATAAATGGTTTGGATACAATATTTCTAGTGTAATTAGTTCTTCATGATGATAGTAATCTATAAATATAATTTTTAAACTTTATAATTTTTGTTGAAATAAAAATAAATATTAACATATAGTATTTCTCAACTAAATTATATATTTCATATATATAAAAAAAATCTATTACAAATTTATGGAAAATCAATGATACATATAGGATTCTGATCCAAGTGTATATCTAAATCATGTAGATATATTGGAGATTATGAATTTGTGAATTTAATTTATTTTTTCCATGATCCCACTTAAATATATAGATTATAATAACTAATTAAGTTTGGAGGTCATGTATTTAATATTTTCCCACACTAATATATAAAACTTGTGTAATTGTGAAGGTCATGCCTTTGTGACATGCCACCACTACTATTACCCCTAAATTAAAGTGAGTTAAAAATAATATGGTAGGTAACTTACCTCAAAATTATAAGGTAACTATATGATCTATGTATGAATCATGTAGCATATAGGAATACCATATATAAGTAGATGTATCAATGAAGCTCATAGTATGGGATCACATCAAGCCCTAATATGCATGATATGTGTCATGAAAATATCTAGAGAGTAAAAATATAAGGTAATAAAATAATCAAAAAAACATACAAGATCTCTCAATGTAATGTAAAAATATAAGGGGCATATTTAAATGGAACATAATAAAAAAGAAGTGACATATTCAAATTTCATATCAACATTGAATGGAATATTCAAATGTCCATACAATATAAAATGTGTTAAAATAAAAATTAATGGGGGGTTAATCATTCTTAAAAACTTTTATAACTTTAGTTTATCATTTATGAACTATCAAAACAATATAGTGAACTAGTAACACATTAAGAGCCATGAACATGAGACAAGAATATAACACATAGAAATAGACTAAAATACTATAATACAAACCCAATGATAATTAAAATTGACTAAAATCCTATAACACAAACATAAATATTTATTAAATCACCAACTTCACTTGAAGCACTAACCCCAACTAGCCAAGCACCCATTTGACTAGGCTTTAACAAGCACCTACTTGTAAGGAGGCACCAACCCCATAGTTGAATTAACAAAAAATGAATAACATTAAACCCTTGATAAAATTTAGAAAACTTTATTTCTCATACAATATATTATGATCTCCTTCAAATATTCTCTCTCTTTTATCCCTCTCAAACTATCTTCTAAGCTCATTTGCCCAACTAGGTCTCTTCAAGATAGATTAGGTCATTTAACCTTGATAAACATATACATTATCCATTTTATATATTTATTATAGTTTATATACATCATTACGATGGTCTAAAATACATCCTTTATCTCTTAAAATTGGTATACCTTCCACTACAACTCTCATATTCCCTAACTAGCAAATTAGGCATATTAGGACTTGTTCTTATACTAAGCTCTTGATCATATACCTATTGGTAAAAAATTAAAAAAATTAATAATTTATATTTAAATAAAATAGGACTTATGACATGAAAAAACATTGATAAACCATTACAATAGGTTTTTCATAGCATATAAGACCAAAAACCCCTTTTAGGCCTTAAGGAGACCTAATATAATTAGGCCTTCATTAGCACACGTTGCCCTTTGAACTCCTTCAAACACTCAAAAAATTATAAAATGGAAGAAATATATCATATTTAATTTAAAAAAAACCCTTATTTATCTCATATTAGTTCCATGACACCTTTTATCTCTAATCACCACTTGAAGCACACCATTAGTATTGTTCACAATTAGACCTATGCATACCAAAAAAGTCTATCTTGAACAACTAAAGCATAAACAAATTTTTTTATGAAAAAAATGGAAATAAATAACATATTAATAATATAAATTACCTCAGTTTCATTAAAATATTATTTATACTTCACAACTCATAGCAAAAGGCCTCAAACCCTTCTCTGTAAAGAACCCACTCAAAATTGCCAACTAGCCTCAAAACACAATAACTGAAACATGGACCTATGAAACATTAAATATAATAATAAATAGTTTAAAATTCATTAATATTATCTTTAAAAATACTCAAAAATACATCCAACAAGTAGATCATACTATCTAATAGCAATATTGGTCTTGTAGACCAATCTCATGACTTTAGTATACACAAACCTCACTGAGCTAGACAAGTCAAACTGAGAGAAAATTTTTGATATATAAAATGATATCTAAATATTATATAAAAAATTAACATGTATTAAATGTCTTGAAAAAAATATCCATGTACTTAAATTCATCCCTAATCCATGATAACACATCCCTAATCACCTTCTCACTTCTGCCTGGGTTTCTCACTAATTTCATCATTAGGCCTATTAGTGACAGGTCAAATTGTATGAAAAATTTAACATAATTTAGGGATATAACATGATTATAAAATACCATGTACATAATTACAAATATCAATCTTAAATATTCATCCATTTGGTAACTTTGAATTGGTCAACTCTAACTGCTACAATAAATCTCTATGAAATAAAGCCCTTTTTTTAGGGTCCACTCACTCGCTTGACAAGAAAATAACACCTATAGATTATTGGAATAGTTTAATACCACCTAAAATCACTTAAATAGTCATACCATACCATTATTATCACTTTATAGCTAGATATTTCACATCAGGTCATTGTTATGACTTTAGAGAGGGTTAACATTATTTTTTATGGCAATGGTTATTCATAAAGGAATGTCTCTCATTTATAAAACTAATACATATAAATATTATCTATGACCCTTACACACACATCCTCAATATATAATTTTACCATTTAGAGTTTACATATGATAATAAACTTTTGAAAGTCCTCGAGTTGAGAACCCTCCATTCTATGCACTTGAGAGACCTAAAAACATGTTTTCATGCCTTATCCTTAAAAATTTGAGCTATAACTTGGTAAAAATACTTGAATAAACATTACATACTTATTTAAATTCTCACATACTCACACTTTACTTCAAAGCTGACCCTAATACCTCATCTATCCACCTTCTCTCTCTTTGCTCTCTAGGCCTTGAAACTAACCTTATAGCCATTGTCCAAGATATAAAAACCTCATATACATGTAATAAAACCACTTTCCATTATCAAAAACTTCCATAAATTCTTTATATGCTTTAAAAATACATCATGACACCTCATTAGGTCAAATAGGGTCTAAAACTAGTGTAGTTACATGTTATGTCTATAGGTCCTACCCCGGTAGGCTCACCCTGAGACTCTCATGAGTGATCCAATGCCTCACATTAATTCTAAAAAAACCTCATAAAACCTCTTATTCCTTTATGTATATATCTCACTAGGACATAAATATCATACCTTTTGAATGGATCTCTTCATGCAATGACTAGTGTCATGACTAGGATTCTTAAGCACGTGAGGCTCAACAACTAACCTTGAAACACTCCTTGATGATTATACACATTGATCATATGTATTACATGATCCTAAAACATTTTCATACCTTTTAATTATGCTATAAAATGATAACATTCTTCAATGACCTCATGAATACCTTTCTTAAGAACCTTTGTCATCAATGACAACATCAATGCCAAAATTTAACAATAGGAATAATCCTTAACAATAATCTCCTTTGTCATTGATGGAAAAACATATTGTATACTGATAATTATTATCTATGTATTCTATTATTTTTTCCCCTTTGACATAAATGATAAAGTGATGTTTGTAACTCCTTAGATCACATTCCTTGCAACCAAAATACTCAACACATAGGACTTATTAGTTTATAAGACATAATACAAACATGATCCCCCTATCTCCATGCATAACTTCTTATAATATCTCAAATATTATTGTAACTAATGAGCATGATTATCATCTCCTAATTAATTTACTTTTTTAATGATTGATAGGCACATGAAATACACCCCATTCCTATTTTAGGTGTTCAAAATTTACCTTTGGAAGTGGTTTAGTCAATATGTCTACAATTTTATCCTATGTAGAAACATATTCAAGTTTGACACTTTGTTCACTCACCTAATCTCTTTTAAAATGATACATGATTGGAATGTGCTTACTCTTTGAGTGCATGCCAAGGTTTTTTAAGACACTTATAACACTTGTATTATCACAATGGATATGGCTAGGACCATCATACTCTACATTGTAGTATCTTAGGTTCTATCTCATCCATATAACCTAAGTGCAATATGAAGCTACTAAAATGTATTAAGCCTCACAATTATACAATTCTAGTGATGGATGCTTCTTAGTTATCCATGAAACTAGGCACTCATATGAGAAGGAGACTCCTCTACTAGTACTTTTCCTATCATCTATACTTCCTACCCAATATGGATATATGTAGGTTGTCAATTGAACTCCTTGCTTCTTGTATACCAAAATCCATAATACATACTCCATAGTCCCCTTGAGATACTTGATTATCATTTTGATTACTTGCAAATTATTATCCTTTGGATTTATTTGAAACCTTCCTATAATACTTACTACTTATACAATGTCAGGTCTAGAGGTAGTGGTGTTCAAAAAACTTCCAATTATTGACCTATATAACATCTAATTAAACTTTGAATACTCATCTTCCTTTATCAACTTACATCTTATGATCATGGGTGTACTAACTACCTTTTAATATTTCATCTCAAACTTATTCAACATCTCTCTTATGTGCTTGGCTTATGAGATGAATATACCTTTTTCAAATTGAGTGATTTGTAACCCAAGAAATAATGTTAGTTATCCTAGCATGGACATATCAAACTCTTTATTCATTACCTATACAAATGCCTTGGTCATGTTCTCATTCTTTCCACCAAATATGATGTCATTAACATAGACGACTACTATCAGCTAATTGTCATCTTCTATCTTTATTTATAGATTATTATATGTAACTCCTCTTTTAAATCATTTATCTAATAGATACTTGTCTAACAGCATAGAAATCTCTATGATTTTTATTTAGACCATAGAGAGCCTTTTTAAATATGAAAACATAGTATTTTTAATCTGATAGTGAGAACCCTATAGGTTGTTTAATATATACCTTATCTTCTGAATTCCAATTCAAAAAGGTAGATTTGGCATCCACATAGTATACCTTAAATATTTTGAAACCTTCATATGCTAAAAATAATCTGATGGCCTCCAATATTGATAGTATTTCAAAGGTATCCTTAAAGTATACCCCTTCAACTTGTGCATATCCCTTACATACTAATCTATCCTTGTTCCTAGTAACTTTTCCATCTTCATTAAGCTTGTTTCTAAATACCCAATTTGTGCTAATGACATTCTTTTCTTTAGGCCTAAGAAATAGTTCCCAAGTCTCATTATTCTCTATTTGGTCTAATTCCTCATTCATATTTCCTATCAAAAATTTATCTTTTCTTTATTCTATAATATTCTCAATTTCAATCTTGGTTAATAGATCAACATTCTCTTGATTTAGATTACTTACCAGTCTTCTCATTATTTTCATACCTACATTATTATTGCTAATGATTTGAGATTTAGGGTGTATTGTTTTAATATATATTGAGGCTCATTGTGTGTCCTATCTCTATTCATCTTATTTTTCTTCCTCATTAACATCTATAGTCTCCTCTTCATTTTTTAAGTCCATATTCTCTAAAGTGTTCTTTGACTATTAGTGAGTTTTCTTTACCTCAAAAATCTTCACATTGGTACTTTCCACTATATTTTATAGTCTCTTATTATAACATATATACTTTTATCTCATTGATGAGTATCCTAAGAATATTACTTCATCATATCTATAATCAAACATTCCCAAGTTTTCATAATCTCTTTTGATGAAAGATTTGCTCCCAAACACTCTAAAGTATTCCACATTGGTAGGTCTACCTTTCCATAGTTCATAAGGAGTCTTTTTTCCATTAGTCCTTATCTATATTATATTAAAAATGTAGAAAACAATGATTACTAACTCTCTCCAATATACATAATATAATACATATTCTTTTATCATAGTTCTAGCCATCTCTTAAATTATCCTATTATTTCTTTCAACTACCCCATACCATTAAGGTGTCCTAGCTACTAAGAATTGTCTCCTTATTCCATGAAACTCATATTAGTGATAAAAATCATTGGACCAAAACACTCCTATATAATATCTTAGGTACTTGATCTTCCCATTCTTCTCATTCTCAACAAGACCCTTGAATGCCTTGAACTTGTCAAGAGATTTTGATTTCTCTTTCAAGAATGTAACCCAAGTCATTATTGTGTAATCATCAATGAGTAACATGAAGTAGATATTTTCTTAAATGATTTAAATTATTTTAGGTCCAAAAATATTAGTGTGTATTAAATCCAAGGTTATTATAGTATATTAATCCTTTGATTTGAACCTTCTTCTAGTTTTCCTACCATCTTGACATGCCTTGAAAAGTATGTTTTTAGGTTTGATGATATTAGACATGTTATTGGTAGACTTAGTAGTGCTATTCTTGACTAGGTTGTCAAATTTTAAGTGACCTAACCTTCTATTCCATAACTAAATTTCATCTATCTTGCTTATTAATCATCTTTCCTTGATCTCATTAAAAATATATAGGTTGTTCTTAGTCCTCTTAGCATTGGCAATTAGCCTTCCTAATTTGGCTATCCTTATCTCACACCCTCTACCATGAAAATTTAGTATTTGTCCTTTATTGTAAATTTTACTTACAATGATAAGGTTATGTTTCAAACCTTCCACATATAACACATTTTGTGTCCTGGTATTTTCATTATCCAAACTCAAGACAACCTTGCCAACTATATTGGTGGTTGTGTTATCCCTAAACCTCATTGTTCCTGTAACATTCTTATTTAATGAGATGAACTTATTTCTATGTCATATCATGTGGTTTGATAAAAAATCTATATATAAACCATTTCATGCCTTCATATTGAATATGAAATGTATTCTAAGCTAGCATAAAGTCATATTTGGTTTTTTGTTCCTCCTTGGCAAATAGTCCATCTTTCTTCTTGAGCTCAATATGATCAATCCTAACTTGATTTGGCTTATATACCAATTTTTTATCCTTATTATGAAGTTTATGAGCTTCATAAGTATTGTTTAATATTATGTACCTCCTAACTCTTTTGGTACAAAATATTTCAATGTTCCCTATATTGTGATAGATGTAACAAATAACAATTCTATACATACCATGATTCCATGATGACTTATCCTTTATTAAATTGGGATGATTGATTGGTTTTTTCATGTTAGTACTCTTGAATTTTTATAACTTCTCATTCTCTCTCTAAAACTTGATATTTTTTATGAGCTACTCATGCCCAATAGTCAATTAATCTAGCTATGTCTTCAACTGGTCATACTCAACTTCCTTTGACTTAAACCTTGTGTTGATCCCTTCTAACTAATTCTTGAGATCCTTGATAGTACTATTTTGATGTTTTAAATCATCAAGAGAAATTATTAACTCATCTTCAAGGTCCACTTTAGCTTCTCCTTCTTCACAATCATATTAGGCTTCTTAATCATACATGTTGTCTTATTCCTGTTGATCACAGGACATTCTTGTGTTTCTTATGATCACCTTCAAGTTGTTAGAATTTCCTCAAAGAACTAGGCTCTGATAACAATTTTTGTAATCACAATTATTGAGAGGGGTGGCGAATCAATATTAAAAAAAATTAAACCTTTACTTTATCATTCATAAACTATTAAAATAATATAGTGAACTAGAAACACATTAAGAGCCATGAGCATGATACAAGAATATAACATATATAACACTTATTTAAGTGGGAAATACTCAAGGGGAAGAAAAAACATTAATGATTAAAATATACTATAGTACTATACGACAAAAATCAAGATTTAGTGAAGCACCAAATTCACTTGGAGTACCAACCCCAACTAGCCAAACACCTATTTAACTAGGCTTTAACAAACACCTACTTACAAGGAGGCACCAAACCCCTAGATGACTCAACACCAATTAGTAACTTGAAACCCTTTATCACCTTCAAAAAACTTTTTCCTCATATAATATATGACTATCTCTTTCTTCATCTCTTCTCTCTCTTTTATCCCTCTGAAACTACCTTCTAGGCTTCTTCACCCAACTCAATTTCTTTAAGACAGATTAGGTCATTTGACCTTGATAGTCGTCTATAGTACCCAATTTATATCTTCATGATAGTTTATTTTCACTTTTATTATGGTTTAAAATACCTCTTTTATTTCTTCAAAGTGTTATATCTTATGTTTCAACTCTCATATTACCTAACTAGTAAATTAGGCCTATTAGGCCCTATTCTTATACAAGGATCTTGATCATATACCAATTGGTCATCCATAAGCACTTTAAAAATTATATTTTAAATAAAATATACCTTTGTAAATTCTAAAAACATGAATGAAATAATACAATAGGTCAATCGTGGCATATAGGACCAAAACCCCCTTTTAGGCCTTAAGGAGACCTAATTCAATTAGGTCTTCATTAGCACACATTACCCTTTGAATTCATTGGAAAAATCTAAAAATTATCACATAGAAGTAAAATATAATTTTTCACTCAAATATATCCTTATTAATCTCATCTTAGGTTCATGACACCTTTTATCTCCAATCACCACTTGAAACATGCCATTAGTACTATTCATAATTAGCCCTATGCATACCCAAAAAGTCTATCTTGAAAAAATGAAGCATAAAAAAAAAAATTTTAAAATGGGGAAAAAATCATATATAAATACACTACATGACCTCAACATCATCATCATATTCATTATACTTCACAACTTATGGAAAAAGGCCTTAAACCCTCTCTATAAAGAGCCCACCCAAAACTGCCAACTATCCTCAAAACATAGTCATGGAAACATGAAATTATGACACATGAAAAATCACACTAAATAAATTAAGTCTCACTAATATATTCTTAAAAAATCCTCAAAACAACCTCCAATAAATAGATCATAATCTCTAATATCAATATTGATCTTTCAAACCAATCTCATGACCTTACAATACATAGACCTCATTGAGCTAAACAAGTCAACTTGAGAGAAAATTTTTTATATATAAAATTATATAAAAATATTATATCACTTATCCATGCACTTTTATTCATACCTAATTTATGATAACATATCCCTAATCACCTTCTCACTTCTGCCTAGGTTTCTCATTTTTTTCATCATTAGGACTGTTAGTGATTGGTTATCTTGTATGAATAGTTTAGCATGATTGAGGACTATAACCTGATTATAAACCACAATTTACATTAATTACAAGTATACATATTAATTTTTCATCCATTTGGAAACTTTTACTTGGTCAATTTTGACTACTACAATAAATCTTTAAGAAATAAAGCCTTTTCTATAAGGTCCACTCAGTCACCTAACAAACAAATCACATTAGAGGTGCCTGGGAGAGTTTAAAACAAAATAAAATAACTTAAATAGTATTTTAAAACCATTAAAATCACTTTATATCAAGATCCTTCACATTGAGTCATTGTTAGGATTTTAGAGAGTGTTAACACTATTTTTGATGTTAATGATTATTTATAAAGGAATGCCATTCATTTAAAAAACTAATGCCTAAAAATGTTATTTAGGAAACTTAATTATCTCTCATAAATATTTTAAATTCCCATGTAGAGGTTACACATTCCAATGAACACTTGAATATCTTTCTTGCGTTGAGAACTATCCATTTTATGTACTCGAGAGACCTAAAAACACTTTTTCATGCCTCATCATTCAAATGTTCACCTAAAAACTGGTAAACATACTTAAAAAATATTAAATAATCATTTAATTTCTCAAATACTCACACTTTACTTGGAAAATGATATTGATACCTAATCTAAATACCATCTCTCTCTTTGTTCTTTAGGCCTTGACCTTCAAGTCATATTAGGCCTTCAAACTAATCTTATAACCACTGCCCAATTTGTCATAACCTTTTATTAATGACATAAAACCTCTTAAAATTATAAAAAACTTTCATACAATATTAATATGACATGAAAATACCTCATGACACCTCATTAGGTCAGGTAGGGTCTAGAACTAGTCTAGTTGCATGTTATGTTTATAGGTCCCACCCCTACAGGCTCACATTGAGACTATTATGAGTGCTCTAATGGATTATATTAATGATTAAAAACCTCATACATATTATTATTGCTTTTTTATCCATCTCGCTTGGCCACCAAGCCCATACCTTCTCACAAGGTCTCTTCATGTAATGACCAATGCCATGACTACGCTTCTGAAGCACTTAAAGATTGACAACTTACATTGAAACACTCCTTGATGATTCTATAAATCGATCATATGTCTTAAATTATCCTTATACAATATCATACCTATTAATTATTCTATCAAATAATCAAATTATTCAATGAGCTCATGAACACCTTTCTTAATAACCTTTATCATCAATGACAACATCAATGCCAAACTTCAACAACAAGAAAAATGCTCAACATAATGTACGGGCCAAAAAGAAATTAATATATTAAAATTATATAAAATTAATATAATATCAATCAATAAATAAAATTAATAAAATGACAATGTGAATAAATTAATTATAAGCAACTGACATGATCATTTCATACTAGTCCATCTAGATATGTGTTAGTGAAAATGTCATGTAACATAGCATATCAAGTAGATTGTTAAAGGTATGGAAATTTATATATAAAATGTTTAATTGGTAGGATATAATATCAAATATGATATTGTATAAATGATATAAATGGATATGTAACTTTTGTAAATCATGATCAATGAAGAAGATTCCCCTAACATACTATATGATAGTAGATAGCTCAAACATTTGTATGTGTATATATCATGTACCTATGGTATGCTTATATCACACTTAATTATTCATGAAATATATATGTTTATGGAAATAATATTTTATCGAATAACATAAAGTATACAATGTGTATACCAAGGTGATATTAAACATGAGAATATTGATTTTTTTTCAATTATTTTATTGTTTTAATATTTTATAGGATACTTTATTTTTTGTATTTAAAAAAATATATATAAAGCAAGGGAATGCATATTATTACATATAATATATTCTCATAAGGTTCCATATACTCATAATATTTGAATCATACTATCCATTCCTTTTAGGAGCACGTATAGGTATCATCTTTGGATCTGGAGAGTCGAAAATACTTTGAATATGTCATATAGGAGTATGTGGTCATGAATCATTAGTGGAAAAAGTAGTGGTTTATTTAACCCTTTTTTTAGTGATTTTTTTTATATTATGAGTAATATCAATTAGAACATGTTTATTTTATATATTTAACTAGGTAAGCTATGTAGGAGTAGATGAGGATTTTTTGGAATCCATGGTATATCTATGGTGTAATGGTATCTCAAGTATAGGCCACCTAGGAAATTGGATTGCATGATTATTGCCCTTTTATAGAAGAATGACCTTAGTAGGTTTTATGAGTATCTATATGTAAATAAATTTATCTTATTTAAATGGATGTTCATATGGAATTATGTAAACTTTGAATACCCTATTGGTATGAATATATTTAAAAAACCTTCTATTATGGAAGGTGTTCTATGGATTTTATGTATCCAAGGTCATCAAAATAACATATTTAATACTCATGTGTATGGTATAAAAAACTAGTAGTAAACACATGTTCGAATAAACTATAAATAGATGTCAATCTCAACAATAAAATGTTTTGATGTCCCATTGATTACTCTAACTATTTTTGTTGAATGGTATAAATCATCATGTGTATATCCCAAATGTGTAAGTAACATGATGTTACATATGTTATTAACTATAGTCATTATTAATCATAAAATTATGTATAAGGTGATGATTAAGCTATGCTCAAATGAATAATGAATGAAGATATGATTCATCATATTAAATTTTAGTGTCATAAAAAATGGAGCTTATATGAACCATAAGAGGTTTTGTGTGTATATATGTTACAATAATATCATCTAATGAATACCCATAATGTGTTGAATTATTATTTTCATAATATGTCATTTCTACTCCTAGAATGATCTTGAAAATGATTGTTAAATACCTTATGGTTTCTATGATCATTGGGTTGTGAACTTGACTCCTTTATAGGATCATCAAAGATAATATTTTAGTAATCATTATGATCTTAGATCCTATGTTTCAAGGTATAACATCTATTTTTAGAATTACCAAGGCATTGGTGATAGTCACAATATGAATTTTTAACATATCATTTTGGTAAATGTCATCAGATATCATCTTATATAGGGGGAGGGAAAAGTTGTGAGATGAAACTCAATAAAATTCTTAAGTAGTGAACATGGAGACTTAATTAATCATTTAAATTATCTCTTAGGTGAATTAGATATGATGGTGTGATTAGGTTGTTATAACACTACATTAACCATTATGGTTCTTTCATTTTTAGGTTGTGTAGGGTTTTCCTTATCACTTGGTTCAATATGAAACTTGATATAAGATGTTGTCAGTGTGTTTGCTACATACTTGATCTTGTTAAATTAAATATGTTACATTTATTGATCTTGTATAATATGGCATAAGTCATCAAAATATTTGAAATTCTTGAAGATAATGGACTAAAATAATGGGGAAAGTAAAAATCAATTGAATATGTCTTTAATATATTTATATTCCATTGTATTTATCATTTTGGATAACATTATTTTTTATCTTTAGACATATTCATTTACAGGTTCATCAGTTAATTTTTTCATATTAACAATTTTCACATATGACATTTTTTTAATGATGTTTATGGATAAACAAGATAGAAACTAATATATTAGGGATCAAATGCTTTCATTGATTGTATTGGTAAGTCATATAACCATATCAAATCATTGTATTTTAGGATCCCTAGAAATAATTTCATTATAATTTTATCATTTGAAGCATAATCAAGGCATGTTACATAGAAATATTAAAGATGTTATTAAGGATCATCCTTTCCATCATAAAATTTAACTTGGGTACAAAAAAATTAATTGGAAAATGATGCAAATATATCTTATATGTTATAGGATAGTGTAATAAATATTGTGAATCAATAGCATTGGTCTATTTCAAATCATTTTTTTCAATGTTGGTAACCTTAGCTTCCAAATGTTTTAGAACTTGGATAATAATTTGCATTATATACCCATTGGGATTAAAATTAGATAATTTTGAAGTCACCAAAGGGGATTAAAATATTAATTTTACTTATGTAGGAATTTAAATTGGTATTTGAGTTGAAGTATTAATGGTTCCCATGGTGAATGTAATACTAGTTGGTCTATCTAAAGGTTCACGATTATTAGTTGTGGATGCACTAGATTTAGCATATTTATTTATTTATTATTAGGTAACATGTAATAATGCATTAATAATTTTCTTTTGTGTATTTTAATGTTTAATAAGGATTATTTATCTTTAATTTTGAAATTATATTTTTTTAACTTTTTCCATATTTGATAAATGCAATTATTGTTGTCTAGGAGATTTAAAAAAATTGATCTACATATTACTAAAACTAGAAACCCTAGAAATCTAAAATTCCTAGAGTAAGAAAGGATGAAGATACATATGGGTTGGGTTCACCAAATGTTTAACTATAAATTTTATGATGATTGATTTATGTATTTATCCCCTATGTGTTATATTACTATTTTCATAATATGTCATTTCTACTCCTAGCATGATCTTGAAAATGATTGGTAAATACCTTATGGTTTCTATGGTCATTGGGTTATGAACTTGACTCCTTTAGAGGATGATCAAAGATAATATTTTAGTTATCATTATGATCTTATATCCTATGTTTCAAGGTATAACATCTATTTTTAGAATTACCAACGCATTGGTGATAGTCACAATATGAATTATTAACATATCATTTTGGTAGATGTCGTTAGATATCAACTTATATGGGGGGAAGGAGAAGTTGTGAGATGAAACTCAATAAAATTCTTAATTAGTGAACATGGAGAATTAGGTAATAATTTAAATTATCTCTTAGGTGAATTAGATATGATGGAGTGATTAGGTTGTTATAAAACTACATTAACCATTATGGTTCTTTCATTTTTAGGTTTTTTAGGGTTTTCCTTATCGCTTGGTTCAATATTAAACTTGATATAAGATGTAGTCAGTGTGTTTTCTACATACATCATAGGGTATAAATACATATGTGTGGGAGTTGTGAGAAAAATGGTATGATATGATTTATGTGGATGAATTTAGTGATCTAAATTATAACTTAAAAAATATCTCTCATGGATGTTATTTGGATGCCATAAATTTTATATTACTTATAATATGATTGATATATAACTAGGTATGTATATGGTAGAGTAACTTAGTTGTGTGATTGATTGAATAATCCTTTGTAGGTGTTTTTATTGGTATTTGATATTTTTAATGATAAGGCTTTGAATTGTATTTATAACACACCTTTTGAAACTATCTCATGGTATGGTATAATAATAAAAATTGGCCAACCTATAGGTTTTAAATAGTTTTCATTTTGGATTAATTTTGAGTAAAAGATACTAAATGAGAATCTTGATTCTATAATGGATGCTAGTGTACTTATGTGGCTCATAGTTTCTAGAAGGATAGAAAATACGTGCAGATGTGTAATTGATAGTGAAGGATTTATATCATGTTTTGAGCATTTTTAAGTGTGCATGTTGTTTAGGTCATCCAAATGATATGGATACAGTTATAGGATAACCATTTATGCATATTGAGATAGTGAATGTGAACCTTTAGGAAATGGGAAGATATAGAACTTAATCATAGAATCGTAA
The DNA here is from genome assembly GCA_037957365.1 of Torreya grandis. Lineage (NCBI taxonomy): Eukaryota > Viridiplantae > Streptophyta > Pinopsida > Cupressales > Taxaceae > Torreya > Torreya grandis. The sequence goes on along the minus strand of JARHVA010004847.1, from coordinate 1,272,863 downwards.
TTGCTATTTTTCTAATGTAAAATACTAAAATTCTTAAAATATAGGTTTAATATCTACAAATATTATATATATTAATCATATATCAATCATAATGTATGACATTCAAATTCAAAAGAACTTCCCTATTGAACAAGTCTTATCCTTGTCAGAAGGACCTCAAATCTAGGCCAAATTTCTAATTTTCCAATTATCAAAAAGTTTTATTCTAGACTACATAATTTAAGAAAAAATATTAAAAACATTCACCTAATGGGGATAACTAAATTAATTTTAATTTAAATCTTAAGAGTCTTAAATCAAATTTTACCACTTAGCCTTTCAACAAGGAGTGATTGGGGTTATCTCAAAATATATATTTTACCTTTTTATGGTCCATATCGTAGTGTCAAAAGTGTAATTAAGATTTATAGTGAAGGAGATAAATTTTAGTGTATTGCACACATAGTCATACCTCTATATCACACACACAAGTGTAAAATAAGAAGTTGGATCAGCCTTCTATATAACCAAAAACCATGATGGATGGAGAAATAACCTTTGGACTGAGTGACACTAGTGACTATATCTTAATGATACTACCCAATGAAGGCTAAAACTATATATTTTTGATCTGAGTGACTCATAGTCCAATTTTATACTAGGTTGACCACATGTATATAGTCTCAATCCTACAAAAAACATAGTAATTATAAGTATATTATCATTTTTATTAATCTCCATATTTGTAAATTGAAATTAATAAATCACCTTTAGTCTCTTACACTCAAATTTGTGTTTCATTGTAGTATACAATAATACGATTTAATACATAGATATTTTATCTTATTATCATAAAAACTAATTCAAAATAGGGTAAAACATATTGGTGAACCCATATAATATATATATATATATATATATATATATATATATATATATATAGAGAGAGAGAGAGAGAGTAAGCTTTACTCCTTATTTATAGGGTTTCAAATTTTTGTCTTAGAGTTTAAATTGTTATTTCCAATTTCCTCATATAAAAGATAATAAATATTTTCACCTTTTGCCCTAGCCATCTACATAGTTTCATGATTTCATCATATACCATATAAAAAGGATAGTTACCTTATCCATATTAGGTTAATTTCAATATTAAGTGGTGCACATATAAATAATAATAATATTTCAATAGTTTCATATCAAATGTTAAATTAAATTTAATAAATGTTAATTAATCTTCTTGTTTTGATATTGTAATTAGTAATTAATATTTACAAAGAGATGAATATGTTGATATGTGAAATTAATAATATGTTAATCAAATAAATCATGAGTATTAGGATAGAGTATAATCTAGTGATGTTAATGGGGTGGTTACTCACCAAATTAAATTATTATGTGATTTTAGAAATAAAATATTCCAAAATAATAAAAAATTACATAAGCTCCTAAATATAATCTTAGCATATAAGGGTTCAAAAAAATATAAGGTTGTCACATATGATTAAATAATATAAAGATCCATTAACTATTATTAATCAACCTTTTGGAGGTTCAAATTCCACCATGGGTGTATGAATCAATACTATTCCTACATCTGCACATCCAACTGCATATGTGATTCCCACCTAAAATGTGGGGGAGATAAATTGTTTATATTAGATTATCATTCCTATTTATACAAAAAAAGTTATGTCAATACTTTGATGACTATACATGTTTCATAATCAACCTTTCGTACTACACATTCCCTCAAGTTGACTATACCATATTTTTAGGACAGGGTGTTAAAACTAAGGAAATGTGATTCTAGATCTAGTCATTATATATATTTTCATGTTTTTCTTTAGAATATTTCATTGCCCCAAGGTTTCATCATATCCCTTACCTATCAGTTTTTGTATATCTTAACCTTGCATTATATGATGGTAAAGGTGATATAAAGAAACACCTTAGATCATTTCACACAACATATTTTTATTATGCATCTAACAAATAATTATCGACCAACTTATTTCCATACACTTTTAAGGACTATGATTTATAATCATTATATGATATCCTCCTTCAATAGGATAGACCATTAAAAAAATTTATACATCATTTTTTAACACAAATATATATCAACTTTCATGATAAATTTTGTTATGAAAATATTTATAAACTCAAGAAAGTGTCTAAGGATATAATTAGTTACTATGTAATTCAATATAAAATTATCTCATATACGATGGCCAATTATATGGAAAATTTTGAATTACAAAAAATCTTCAAGGGAATATTTCTTGCTTCACATCATGATTCTATATTATTCATGACATTTAATTTTACTGATGATCTTTGCCATATAGTGATAGATTGATAAGTTAAGTTCATAACATGTAAAAAACTCAAATATGAGCCTAATGTTATAACTAATTAAAAAAAAAATTCAAATCAAAGAAAGATAAAAAATTAAATAAAATGATGGTAAAATGAAGACAAAACAATGGTTAATATATTATAATAACCTAAAATTTTAATTCTTTTATCTACTCCAAATAAGATGCAGTTTTCATGATTAGCTCAAATGCCTCACATACTATTGAAAACTTTTCTTGAGTGAAACCAAAATTCTCTCCCTCATCATAATATGTTGATATGGGTAGGCCTTTACATAACATATATGAAAATAATGTATATGGTGATTACCATCAATCTGAAATACATTGTATTGCAAAATGACTCAAGCAAAGGTAAAAGATACAACATCTCACGATGAAAAAATTACTGATCTTAGAACACCTACACATAATTATAGACTATAACCAAATTAAAATTTTATGTTAAATTATTTTCTAATCCATTTTCAAATCATGAAGCAATAGAATATATGGGTAATTTAGAGATACATTATACATACAACACACATCCTCCTCTTTCAACATATGGTCACCTAGGGGATGCTATTGTTTAAACACTTAAATATATACGACCATAATGAACTAACATTACATTTGGTGAAAATAAATTATCTAGGATGATTCAAATATGAATTCAATCTTTATATGAGATTACATTAATTCATGTGCTATACATAATGTCATGGTTGACAATGGTTAATAATTTTTTTTTTTTTGTACAATGAAAGTTCTCAACACTCTTGGATACATAAAAAATGATAACTAGATAAAAAAATTAAACAATGGATTTGACACATGGATATAATACACTCTCTAACATATTATGCTACCTCTTCAAGTTGGATTTGTAATAGTGGCTACTTTATTACTAGTTTTGATGACCATGTGGGTCATTAAAATGGTATTAGGATGTCATTAGACTCATAAGATTCTTAAAATACCTTCATTAAATCATTAATTTATCTTTTATAGCATAAATTTTCACCCTATATAATTTAATTAGACATTATCAATTTTAGGATAACATGGAACTATCTCTCCTCATAGACAAATGACTACAATATATAGATCTCTAAGTTTGAAATGGATAGCTTTCTTGATTTATCTTCTAGGGTCACACTATACTAGGATAATTAGTGTTGGAGGTGATAAGGGAAGAAGGAGACATAAAATAAACCTATGATAATGAGGTAATAAACCAAATATAACTCCACATAACACACTTGCATCCTTACCAAGAAAAGAGACTACTAAAACTAACCTTAACTCTATATCCTTCTAACATAAGTATTTCTCATAGAGTATATTTCTATGCCTATCTAGAGGTGGGTGAAAACAAGGTTTGATACTAGAAACCACTAGTCCCTCTCATACTTCAAGACACACTTAACACACACATAAACTTTATGATACTTGTTTGAAGAGATATCACTCACATAAAACATGCAAGAGTAGAATGGAAGTAAGGATAACATGTCCATCACTTGTCAACCACCTGAAATACTTAACACATTGAGGATATTACAAAGAATGAATCAAATTAAAAAATAAAAATAAAAGTCAAATGAGATGGAAAAACTAGTAGGGCTTTGCCATACCAATTATGGATCCATTACAAAGCCAAAAAGGTGTGAATATATAGAGCATAGGAGAGGAAAGAGAAGTGAAGCTCAAGGGTCACAAATTCAAGTGTCAAAATATGAGAACTAATTATAATTCCATAAAATTAAGTAGAGAACATGATATGAGGGTATTCTTTGAAATGTGTCCATCTAAAATATGACGCATTCCTTAAAACAGAATATAGACCATTTATATTCATGGTTTAAAACTACCTTGATGATGAGTCATCCATTGGAATATCTAAAACTACCATAGGAAACCTTGACACATGTGATCTGACATCATAAGGTGGAAATTAGTTCAATTCATGTCATATATTCCTCTCCAATTGATGGACTCACCCTTTCCACTTATCATTCACTGCTTGTAATCATCCATCACTAGCCCTCTAGGTATGTCATCACACTTGTTAGCTAAATGGTTTCTATTTATTCATGGAGATGGATTGAAAAGGATGTAAAAATATTTTAAATACCTCTTTATCCTATGGTCTATAAAAAAAAAAAAAAAATATTCCAAGTCACCTTGATTGTCGTTGATAATTTTAATCTATAGGTAAAATTGTCACCCCTACTATTTGAAACTTTGCATATCATGCCAGTTTGTCTTGTGAGTCAGTTATAGGTCCTGAAAATTCCTTGAAATATTTCATCATTAACATTCCTTTTTGAGGCATTCACTTTGGTTTTTAGAGGATTTTTGTGAGAAAAGCATTACGAAGGCTTCTTTGGGTCCAAAAATGCGTCATTTTCAAGAAGTTCAAAGGGTTATTTCCTTTCTAAAAAGTTACATCTTCAAAAAAAATCTGATGGTCCATTTTAAAAATGTAAAGGATTCTTTACTTTTAGGAAAGTGGATAAAGAAGAAAATTCAATGAATTCTTTTATAAAAAAGGTTCTTTTTCAATGTTTCGAAGGGTTATTTTTCTTTCAAAAAAGGTTATTTGCAATTTTCTTGAAGGATATCTTTCTAAAGGGATTATTTCAGACATTTTGTTAAAAGAAAATTTTTTGAAGGGCACTTCATTTTTTTTGAGAGCTCATTTTCAAAAATTTTGAGGACCATTACAAAAAAACTGAAGGGTCACTTTCTCTTTGGAAAATCTCATTTTCAAAAGTTCCAAGGACCATTGCAAAATTTTTCAAGGGTTCATTCAAAGTTCTAAGGGCCATTTAAAATTTTCTAAAAGGTCATTTTCAAAAGTCTGAAGGGGTATTTTAGTGTTTCTAAAAGGCATTTACAAAACCTCCAAAAGGTAATTTCCTTTCAGGAAGGTCCAATTCAAGGTTTCCAAAGGGTAGACAAATTATCTAAACAAAAGACCATTTTCAAAATGACAAAAGAATTATTTTAGAGAAATAAGTATATGGAAAAGAGGAAAGCAAAAATCTCAAAAGAGTTCTTTTAGGAAAAACATTTGAACAAATTATTTAAAAGAAATAATTCCATGAAAATAAGTTCTGAAAGAAAAATCTCAAAAAAATTCCTCCAAAGGAATAAGCCATGGACAAATAGCTCGAAGGAATACATGGCAAAACAAAAGTCCCAAAGACCATTTCTCATAGAAGAGTGACCAATAAAAGATCTCGAGATTAAAATACTAAGGAATTTCAAGGAGATAACATGGAGTTTCAATGTTGCATACCTAATCTTAACATGGAATATCATGCATGCTTCAGTTTTTAAAGCCCTTTTTCATGCAAGTGGAGGCAATTTGGAGTTGATTGGTCTTGAGTTTGAGTTTAATTTTTTTCAAAGTGTCACATATATTCTAGTTTATCTTGTTAATTAAAGGTTTTCAAAACTTCTAACTTGTTCAAATTGGAGTTCTTCATCTAAGGATTGGCGTCACATCATTTCATGCAGGAGGGGGTTACTTGGAGTTGACTAGACAAGGCTTATCATGCATTTTACTTATTTTTCATGCAAGGAAGGACTTTCTCTTGTTTAAACTCAACTTCCAAATGCATCAATTGTAATTTCTCTTTGAATATTTGGCATAGCTTCCATGGATGGAATAGATTACTCTAAGATGGGCCCACCATCTTTTTCCAATGCTAAAGAGCTTTTTCATGCAAGCCATAAGACAAAAGGATATTCTTTGAAGTATGTGTTATATTTTTATAACTCAAGTTATACTCATGTGTTGTGGGAATTTATCTCCTCTCCTATTTTCAATTCCAATTTCTTGGCTTTGGTATGCTTTTTACTATATAAATTGGCTTTTTATCCATTTAAAAGGATCCCTCTCTTGATAAGACTAGACTCTATCAATATTGAGTTTTGTAACCTTTTCAAATAAATAAAAGAACTATTTTCACTTTTTAAGGTGATTTTATAGTGTATTTATGTTAGTAATTTGCATATATGATAGAATTTTATTCCTTGTCAAGTCTTAATTCTTACCTAGTTACTAGTTGATCAGATTATGCAGGTCATATTCTATGTTTGATGTCTTTTAGTTGAAGTTACAGTGGATGTAAGTGGCTGGTTAGTGCCTTGAATCAATCCTATTACATCATTTCCCTCAAGATTTGATCACTAGATAAAACCTTTTCATAAAATATTGATGCATAGGAGTCAATTGGAGTTGATGATTTAGTCTTTTCTTTTCTAATCAATGTTTTAAAATATCAAATTAAGTGGATGAACCAAAATACAAGTGTATCACCATCATTAGATAGAATTTTATTTCAATTTTATTTCTTACCTTTTCCCTCTTCCCTTTTCCTTAGTAGTTTGTAGTGTAGAGTAAAGATCCTAATTGATACACCAAAGGGAGCTAGCCCTTAGAATCTAGAGATTCAATCCACTGATTAGGCCACCCATAACCTAGGATTGTTTCCATGTTTTATCATATTTTGAAGGCTTGAAACTCCCTTCACAAGGGTGTGAGTCTAATTGATAATAGTTTTTGGCACACCTCATGTGACACTCACTCCTTGGAATATCTAAATTTTGGATCTCAAGAAAAGCATTTACAATAGAGGAGAATATATATATTCATCACAATCTCAAATTTTTTTGGGTTGTAGAGTTTATAGCATCATTTAGGCAATTCTTTCATGTGAAAGGTTACTATGAGGTCAGATATCAAAGGCATTCTTTTTTAATTAATTGATTTTTATTCTACATCATATAAAAGATCAATTTTTAGTTGGAAAAAACCTTTATCCTTAAAAACAATATTCATCTCTTAGTTATCCTATTTTTCTAATCACTATAACCCCTACTATCCAAATGGCTATCAAAAACTAGGTGTTTTTTCTATTCAATAGAGGTAGCCCACTGAATTTAGCCTAGTTTGATGATATTTCAATGTCTTACCTCAAGATAATCTCATTATTCTTAGGATAAAATCAAATAACCCCTATTGAGCATATCCAAAATGTAGTAATCTCTATTTAGTCCATAATGTTGTTGAGGATAATGTTTCTATTAGATTTCTTGCTACTTCTTTTTAAGGAAAAATATTGTAGTAGTACAAAAACCTACCACTAAACTCCATTTTTACCTAGGATGAATTGGGTGTATCCTTAGTCAAGTAATTTGAAGACAAATCTGATCACCTCTCTTTGGTTTATCAGTTAACTACCATAAGAAGAACTCCTCATGAGTTCATATTTGATTTTAATCTCAGATTCCAAAGAACATGGACTAGGATACCTATGTTTATTATGTACTCCCTTGAATATGAATTATTTTACTATTTTAAAGCCATTAACTCTGACATTAGAGTGATGATATAGTCAATGGGTGGTACTACCTTATCATATTCTTATGAGGTTATAATAAGGGTAGAGAATAGTTTGATACAAGATGATAAGATTTCTATAAGTCCTCAAATTCCTATATTCATAGAAATAAATTCTATACCAGCCCCTCAAGTTACTCAAGGTCATCAAATTCCATCCTTAGCTCCTATTCCATCATCTCAAGCTCAAATTGCAACCTCTACTAGTCAAACTAGTGAGATAGGAGAGTTAAAAGGCTTGTTATGATCCTTTAAGAATGAAATAGTCCAAATAAAGAGACAAAAATATATGGCTAATAGTCCCTATCAACAATAAATCCAGATCACCTATCATCCCTTCAAAGATCAAAGGCCTCTTTATCAAGGTTTTAGGAAGAATAGACCACCTTATCAAACACAAGGAGCCATAACTCCAACTAAGACATATGCTTCCCTTGATCTTAATTATATTTCCATTTAAAAATCAATTATTCCTACCCCACCTCAAAATAACTTGATGCATGATTCAGGTTGGTAGTTTACAAATCTCAATGATGATCAAAACCAAGACTTAGTATCACAAAACATCATTATGCCACAAATGACACAAGAAGAGTTTTATTTTCAAGGAGGTTAGTATGAAGATACAAGTTTTACTTCAAAAGGATAGAATCAATGATTTTAAGGGCATCCTAATTCCATTAATGTAAATTGGCAAGTGGATGACCATGTTACTTTTACTTAGGGTGTTAAAACTAACAATATAAATGGTTAAGTTACAGCTGTAAATAGAGCTAAAAGAAGAGACATTGATGAGGTGAAAGAGTTGAGAAATGCATCAAGTAATCCTAATGTTGTTTCTAAGAGTAAAAAATAATAACTTTTTTCCCCTACAACTTATAAAAATTAGAATATAGAGGTTAGTAAAGTTCATTGAATACCTCTAGTTCGTGAGTAGTTAGTGTTTCAAAAAGTATAACCAATGGTTGGTGGATCTAATTTTAGTATAGTGAGTCAGATGAATAAGTATAATATCATAATTATCATGTGTAATTATCTTTCCATTCTAGGAAAAAATTATATGCTCATCCAAGATCTTTCATCTCTCAAATTATCTCCAGAACCAATTGAGAAAGAAGGTGTTGTGTTAACTAATTTGGATCAGACAACTAAGAAACAAGTACATCAAGTAAATAAAATGGTAAATGTTGATAAAACTGAGGTAAAATAAAATAAAACTCCTCCTTTTCACATTTCTTTGATAGTAGGAGATACTTTGGCTCATAAATGTATGGTGGATAATGGAGCTAGTAACACAGTTATGCCTAAGCAGATTGTAGACAAGCTTGGCCTTGTTTATGAGTGAAACACTAAGGTGGTATTTAAATTGGATGGGTCACCAAAAAATATAATAGGTATCATCAAAGATATAAAATTGACATTACATGCTTTTCCCATTGTTACTATTGAACATGATGTTGTTGTGGTAGATGTGCATCCTTACTTTGTTATGTGCCTTTCAAGGGACTTCACCTCAAAGATTAGGGGATATTTATTATTTGATTGGAATTATTTGATGTTTATAACCAATTATGGTACCAAGGTAATGATTCATTCTAAACCTATTATATGTTTCCATATGGATCCATATATGGAAAGTATTGTGAACACTAACTGTATCATCTCATATGATGTACTAGAAACTAGTGGAGTAGAAAATGGATCACCTTTTGATGGAGTTCTAGATTTGTTTATTGATGAGTGGGATTCCAATTTTCATGAGCATGATCTGTATAATCTGAATAAATAATAAGGACTTGGTTTGTATTGCCTTCATGAGAATGATCTACCAATTCTGGCCATGGTTAAGATGATGAATCTAGTGAAGGTTTATGGTAATTGTACTTTTATGGATCAAGGAATAATCATGGTACTAGAGATAGAATGATGTTGGTTTATCCAATAAATTAGAGATATTTCTCTTATATTAAGTTTAATTTTGGTTTTTCAAATAATGTTATAGAAGATGAGGCACTAGTTCGTGGTTTGCAATGGAATAAGAAGATGAAAGTCAACACCTTACATTTTTTTGGTGATAGTGAACTTATAGTTCACCAATTAAGAGGTTTAAATGTATGTAAAAATTTATTGCTTAAATATTACAAGAATATAATATGGGACTTACTTGAATATTTTTAATGTTTTAACATTCAATTAATACTAAGAAGTGAGAATAAACATGTAGATAGGTTGGGTACCATTGGGTTACAATTTATTATCCCCGCTGATATAAAAAGTGAAAAAATTTAGTCACATATAAATGGGGTTTTAAGGCCTTATGTTTTAGATAATCATGAGAATTTTCAAGTGTTTAAAGATGATAATCAAATTATGAGATTATTACAAGATGAGGTTGAGTTTTCTTCAAGAAACCAATCAATGTATTTGTAGTAGTATGTTGATCAAATTGTGTAGTTAAAAACAAAAAGGTTTCTCAAGGGATTGGTCACACTTGAGAACATTTTTAGTGGTGATGATGAGTTAAGGAAGGAGAAGTCATCCTTGTCAACAAAAGAAGAACACTATGCTGATGTAGAGATTTTAGTTGGTAGGAATTTGAAGTTAGGTAAGGTATACATTCCATCATAAAAGGAAATTTTCATTGAGTTATGCACAAGTTTTGCTAATGTATTTGCTTGGAAATATAGTGATCTCAAGGGATTTGATCCAATTTTTTCTCAATAGACCATTGAGTTAGTTTCCAAAACTAAACATGAGACAAAGATAAAGGCCCATTAAATCTAAGCTTAAACCTTTGATGAGAGTTGAGCTTTATAAGCTCATAGAGTTAGCTATTATATTTCCAATCAAGCACTCAACTTAGGTGGAAAATCTTGTTCTAGTATGGAAGAGCAATAGTGAAATTAGATTGTGTGTCAACTTTTGTGATTTGAATAGGGCTTCACTTAAATATCACTATCTATTGCCATCAATGGAACAAATTTTGCAACTAGTTGTAGGTTCAAAGAGGTTTAATTTTTGGATGGATATAGTGGCTAAAATCAGATTTTGGTCAAATAGGAGGACCAATTTAAGATAGCCTTCACAACCAAGTGGGGGGAATTTGCATACATAAAGATGCCATTAGATTTATCTAATGCTAGAGAAACCTTTTAGAGAGACATGGATATGGGATTCTAGGGCCTTCTTAACAAGTTTTTTCTTGTTTATTTGGATTATATAATACTATTTTCAAAAAGTGCAAGTGATCAAATGGTTCATCTCAAGAAAGTGTTTGAAAAGTGTAGGCAATTTTGGGTATCTCTAAATCCCAAAAAGTGTGTCTTCTTAGTTCATGAAGGTAAGCTCCTTGGACATGTGGTTTAAAAATATGGTTTAAGCATAGATTATAAAAGGGTAGACTCCATTCTTTCACTCTCCTCACCTAAGGAAAAAAAAACTATGCAAAGTTTCTGTGGGAAAATCAACTTCATAAGGAGATATATTTCAGATTTTGCCATTTTAGATAAGACACTTAAAACCATGCTAAAGAAGAACCATAGATTTAGCTAGTCCAAATAAGGAGTAAAAAGTTTTGAAGATATTAAGAAGGCCATAGCTAGTGCTCTTACACTTATAAATCTAGATTTCAAAAAAGTTTTCATTTTGTATACATATGCTAAAAGGGACACCATTTCGGAGATTCTTATGCAAAAAAATCATGAGGATTTGAAGTAGCTAATATCCTTATTTAGTCAAGGCTTGGAAGAGTATGAAACAAGGTACTCTTTTGTTAAAAAACATGTGCTTTTGGTTATAAGGTCTCTTAAAAAGTTTAGATAATTATTGTCTAACAATAAAATGCACTTAATGGTTTCTCATCCAAGCATCAAGGAGTTCCTTTTGAAAAAAGATATAAATGAGAAGAGAGCTAGTTGGGTAACCAAGGTAATGGATTACCATGTGGAAATTAAGGTGAAAAATATTATTAGAGGTAAAGGACTTTGTGAGAATCTATCTCAATATTTGCAAGAGACTAATGAAGTAGTTTTGGTGTCAAATAATAAAGAGGTTATAACTAGTCATACCTCACCTTCCATCTGGTTTCATGACTTGGTAAGTTAGATCCAAGATAGAATTTATCCATCTCATCTAATTACTTCAAAAATAAGATATTTTAGGTTGAAATAAGTTCCATTTTTGCTTATTTATGGTTTTTTTTCAAGAAAGATATCAATGGCATGTTGTTAAGTTATATAGAGCCATGCCAAACTAAAAGATTTCTTGAAGAATTCCATGATGGACATGATGGAGGACATTTTTCCACAAGAAATAAAATCCTTAATATCATAAGAGGTGGGTACTATTGGCCTAGTATATTTAATGATTGTCATGCATGGGTAAGGAGTGCAAATGGTGTGTTATGTTTGTAGGAAAAGTAAACCTTGTAGACATATCTCTTCAACCAATTATGGTGGATAAGCCCTTCATCTAATGGGGATTAGAATTTATTGGTCTCATAAATCCTCCTTCAATTTTAGGACATAAATGGATTCTAACTACTATAGATTACTTCACACATTGGATAGAAGCAATGGTATTGAAAGAAGCAAACAAAACCAATGTTCTAGATTTATATGAAGGTTTGCTTAATAAATTTAGAGTTCCTTAAACTATTATTCCTAATAATACAATGGATTTTTTTGGAAATATGATCAGCCAATGGGATGTCCAACATGGAATTTATCTTATCACTTCATCAAACTATTATCCACAATGAAATGGCCATGTTGAATCTATGAATAAGAACATATTAAATATCATAAGAAGGACTATTGAAGATAATCAGAGTTCATGGAATCTTATGTTAAAGTCAGCTCTATGGGATGATAGGATCACCTAAAAAATATCAATAACTAACTCTCCATACAAGATGGTATATGGTAAGGAAGCAAGGTTACCCATTTCTCTTGAGTTTTTTTCTTTATAACTAATGCATCAACTTGAGTTGTTGGAGAATGAGCCCATGGAGATTAGGTATGATGAGCTTATGGAGTTTGAATATATAATAAATTAGTCCATGATATCCATGGAAATACATCAAGCATAATTGAAGAAAGCTTTTGATAAGGGAGCTTCTTCATGAGGTTTTAAAGAAGGAGATTTGGTCCTCAAGTGGGATGAGGATAGAGCTAAATTAGGAAGGTACATAAAGTTTAATTCCCTTTTGAGTGCCCATACACAATCTATAGTTTTAAATCTCATAATTTCTTCCATCTTGCAAAGATGGATGATGAAGAGCTTCCAATTCTAGTCAATGGGATACATCTAAAACATTGCTACTGAAGAGCTAGGATCCTTGTTTGTTTGTTTTCCTCTAAGTGTTATTCAACTACATTAGTTTAGTTATATTTTATCCCAAATAAGTTTTTTTTTGTACATTTGATTTGTTTATTTAGTTTTCTCTTTTTTGTGTGTTTCCCTTCTTGTTTTGGAGGATGAAAGTTGTCTTATTTCAAATCAAAGGTTGTTCTTACAGTCATGAACCAGATTTACCATTGTTTTATGAGTTAAATGTCACATATGTGGTCTAGTTCTCAAGCATAGTAGGCAAGCTTCCTAGTTAAGTCACCAAAATATAGAAATGTTTTCCCCATAGGTCAAATTATCACCCCTACCATTCAAAACATTGCATATCATGCCAGTTTATCTTGTCAGTCAGTTACTGGTCCTAAAAAGTGCTTGAAATAATCCATGATTAACAAGCCTTTTTGAGACATTCACTTTGATTTTCATAGGATTTTGTGAGAAAATAATTATGGAATATTTTTTGGGTCTAAAAAGGGGTCAGTTTTAGGAATTTCAAAGGGTTATTTCCTTTCCAAAAGGGTCCATCTTCAAAAAAAGATCCAACAATCCATTTCAAAAATTTGAAGGATTCTTTCCTTTCAAGAAAGTGGTTGAAGAAGAAAATATAATGAATTCTTTCAGAGGAAAGGTAGTTTTTCAAAGTTCTGAAGGGTTCTTTTTCTTTTATAAAGGTTACTTGTAATTTTCTCAAAGGATATCTTTTTGAAGGGATTGTTTTAGACATTTTGTCTAATTTTTTTTTCAAATGGCACTTCATTTTTTATGAAAGGTCATTTTCAAAAGTTTGAAGGACCATTTAAAAAAAGATGAAGGGTCACTTTCTCTTCAGAAAAGGTCATTTTCAAAAGTTCTGATGACCATTTCAAAAGTTATAAAGGGTTCATTCAAAGTTCTGAGGACCATTTCAACTTTTTTGAAAGGTCATTTTCAGAAGTCTAAAGGGGTATTTCAGTGTTTCCAAAGGGCATTTACAAAACCTCTAAAAGGTAATTTCATTTCAAGAATGTCCAATTCAAGGTTTCCAAAGGGTTTAAAAATTATTCAAAAGAAAAGACCATTTTTAAAATACTCAAAGAATTCTTTTAGATAAATAAGTCCATGGAAAAGAGGAAAGCAAAAAGCTCAAAAGAATTCTTTTGGGAAAGAAGTATGAAAGAATTCATTTAAAGAAATAATTCCACAAAAATAAGTTATAAAATAAAAAGCCTATAAAAATTCATCTGAAGGAATAAGCCATGGAAAAATAGCCTGAAGGAATACATGCAATAAGAAAAGTCTTGAAGACCAATTCCCATGGAAGAATGACCAAATGAAGAGCCTGAGAGAAAAATACTAAGGAATTTCAAGGAGCTAACATGGAGTTTCAATGCTACATATCTGATCTTAACATGGAATTTCATACATGCTTTAGTTTTCACAACCCCTTTTCATTGAAGTGGAGGCCATTTAGAGTTTATTGGTCTTTATTTTGAGTTGACTTTTTGTCAAAGTTTCACATCTATTCTGATTTATCTTGTTAATTGAAGGTTTTCAACACTTCCAACTTGTTCAAATTGGAGTTATTCATCTAAGGATTGGCATAGCACATCTCATGTAGGATGGAGTTACTTGGAGTTGACTAGACAAGGCTTATCATGCATTTTCCATATTTTTCATGCAAGGAAGGACTTTATTTTATTTCAACTCAACTTCCAAACACATCAAGTGGAATTTAAATTTGAATAGTTGGCATATATTTCATGCATGGAATAGATTAGTCTAAGATGGGCCCACCATCCTTTTCTAATGTTAAAGAGATTTCTCATGCAATACATAAGACAAACGGATATTATTTGAAGGATATGTTATCTTTTGATAGCTCAAGTTAGACTTGTGTGATGTGGGAGTTGATCTCGTCTCCTATTTTCAATGCCAATTTCTTGGTTTTGGTATGCTTTTTACTATATAAGTTGGCTTTTTAGCCATTTAAAATGATTCCTCTCTTGATAAGACCAAACTCTATAAAGATTGAGTTTTGTAACATTTTTAGATAAATAAAAGGGCCATTTTTAGATTCCAAGGTGTTGGTATAGTGTATTTATATTAGTGATTTGCATATGTGATAGAATTTTCTTCCTTGTCAAGACCTGATTCTTACCTAGTTACTATTTGATTAGATTATGTAGGTCATATTCTATGTTTGATGTCTTTTAGCTAAAGTTATAGTGGATTTAAGTGGCTAGTTAGTGTCTTGAATTAGTCCCATTCCATCATTTCCCTCAATCTTTGATCACTAGATAAAACCTTTTCATGAAATAATGATGCATAGGAGTCAATTAGAGTTGAAGATTTAGTCTTTTCTTATCTAATCAATGTTTTAGTAGCTCAAATTGAGTGGATGAACCAAAACATAGGTGTATCACCATCATTAGATAGGATGTTCCTTAAATTTTATTTCTTACATTTTCCCTCTTCTCTTTTCCCTAATAATTTGTAGCATAGAGTAGAGAACCTAAATGATACACCAAAGGGAGCTAGCCCTTAGAATCTAGAGATTCAATATTCTAATTATGCCATCCATAGATTAGGATTGTTTTCATGTTTTATCACACTATGAAGGCCTAAAAATACCTTCACAAGTGTGTGATTTTGATTGACAACAATCACTATCACACTTAGGTAGTCATTTTGTCTTCTTACTATCTATTTAGACTATCTAAAATGAATGGTATAGAAAAGAGGTTTCCCTATATAAAAATGGTGATAATTTAGTGTAAAGAATTATAATAAGTCTCTGCAAACCTCCCACAATGATCCTCATTCATCAATCTCCTTCTATACCTATGAAATAACTCTAAATCTACATGAAACTCATTATCAGACATATCTATACAAGTAATAGTATGGATCAAATGGATTTCATAGAGCCTATGAGAGTTATAGATAGGTGTAAATATATTTTAGGGCCATTTAACCCCTCTTATATGCATAATTATCCAATTCTTCTCCATTAGGTCCAAGGAAGGGTTTTAGGAAGGTTTTTGGAGGTTTTACTTGTTAACAATGATTCATAAAATTTTGATGCTAAACCTCCTAAGAAATTCTACTAATAATAAGATAAGGACCCCTCTAAACTATCCATAATTCTTAGAGACACCATACACCCTGTCCATATAGATGTGAACATAGGAATATGGTCTCTCGAGCTCTTAACTATGTTATAAATAGGTTTGAGATAGAATTGGGTCAAAATGATGAGCTTTGTGATGCTCTCTATAAACAAATGGTTTTAATCCATACTAAATTTTTTCCTTAAGGTCATAAAATGTTTTTAAAAAATTTCATGTCCTTATGGATGATGTTAGGCACCTGTAGGGTTTAGGCCTAGACTATGTATGACTATACATAACCACTTATAAGTATTAATGATGAATGTAGGGAGTCATTTATACTTTTTCATATTAACTAAAACCTTACACATAATATAAAAATAACATTTTTATCTTCATGTCATCTTTCCATCATGGATGTATAGATTTGTAATATGGACTGCATGTGGAGTGCCCTCTATCTGAGACAAAATAGAGGTCATTTCCCCTATTTTTGTAGACAAAATGAGATCATAAGGATTTTTTTTATGTCATTAATACCTTATAAAAAAAATTTCAAATATGAATCATGCCTATATACCCCCTGAAACATCAATCACCTAAAACTAGCTATTGGTTCCTATAATTGTGTACAATGTTCTATGCAGGGTTTTAGATTGATTGTGTTTAAGGCTCATCACTATAGGTTAAGGATTCTACATGTTGAAATTTTTTGATAGTATTTCATTACCACTATGGGAGTTTTTTCAATAATTATCCATCCATATTTCACCTCTACATACTTCCAAACTATACCTCTTCACTAGCTATAACTAGTCTATAATCAAATTGTAGGTATCTCAGTAAAGAAAATTAAGGATCTCCCATAGATGTTCATCTTTATCTAAGAGACAAATTAAAGGTGACATAACCATTATTTAAGTGGTTTATTCATTTTTATTAACTTTATATTTATTAACATTATCCAAGCTTGCATCTTTTATTAGCATGAGTTAAATTATGACTATGCCAGACTGTAGGGACTCATTTGGACAATCAAAAATCTACTCTAGGTGACTACACAAATTTGAACATTATACTTCATAGTTTTTATTTTCCCCTAGGGTAATTAACATTATTTAAAACTTGAATATACTTAACTCTTATCTTTATACCATGTTATTATCACTCTGTTATCCACATACTATAGTTCTACAAGCTCAAGGTTCATTTGGATTAAAATTAGTTTGTTTACTAAGTGTTTATAGTGAGAGCTTGATTGAATTGGAGGTCAAATTACCACTATGTTTCTCATTTATACACCCTCCTCTTGTGTTGTCATGTTTTTACTATCTCCAAGATATAATAATGGAAACATAAGGCCTACTCAGACCTCATAGACGTTCATTAAAATATAAATCATTGTATATGCAAAACCTCATTTTTAGAAGTTAAGGTAAGTTAGCTCAATTAAAAAAAATTTCAAATTTGGTTGATTACAATTTTGATATTTGTTGTTAGGTTTATACTAAAAATTAACCTTGAATAGACTTAATAACTTCCATTCAAGTCATGAAGTTGAATTGAAACTATGTCTTGGGTTTTGAATAGCTTATTCATTCTCTATACATGCCTACAAATAACTATAGATGATGGTGTATATTGGAACTTTGATCATTCTTCACTTAGTGCATTAGAATCCTATCTCAATGAACTTCCAAGTATTTTAATGCAAATCTTCCATTAATAAAATATATTTCATGGTTTTAGAGGAGAGACACACATGTAATACCTTGATTTTAAGTCACATATAGTAGACAAACATTGCCACTTGATGGTAACATTCTCTGAAAACTTTAATGGTGATATTTTATATCATAGTGAGATGTTTCTACTAATATAATCACCTTCACATGTGAAAAACCATTTGGAAACAACATGAAATGAGTGTTCATTCTCTTAAAGACCATGTTCACTACTTAGTTGACACAAAAAAAGAGAAACGTGAAGCCATTGGGGATGTGTAAGTTGTTTAAAGTCATTAAAAATCCTAGTGATTTTTAATAGAGCATATTACACCAAATAAAAAAATATTTCAATGGAATGATATACCATTTGGAGTAATAAAATACACCAAGTACACTCAGATCAACTCTCTTCCTCCTATCCATACTAAAGGAAAATTGTTGACCTATTTAACCTTGTTTAAGAGAGAAATGTGGGAGAATAATTAGTTTGATCAATTTTGGGCCTATAAAAGCTTCTAAATCATAAAAATAACTTATGGGGATTTAAATAGACCATCTTGAAGTGATCACATGTGCCAATACTATCATGAATCTATACAACTAATTAAAAATGGGCTATTTTGTAGTTAAACTCCTTTATACTTTAAACCTACAATTGTTAGTTTCCAAAATATTATTTGACACTTAAATGAAACATTTTACATTGTATATTCTCTTGACACAGTTTTCCTTTGTTATTAAATCATACATTTCACAAAATGAACCAAAAGGTGGCCTGAAGAGGGTATTAAGATAAATGACATATGTGACCAAGGTAAAATATGTTATATGACTTCACTAAACATGACTAAACATATTTATGACCTTTATAAACATGTTTAAACCTAGAATACCTCATGAAAAATTTGAATATGCAAAGGGCTTTGACAAAATTTGACTTAAGGTCAAATTTAGTCAACATTTTGGTAATTTCTTAAGGGTCGCATACCTACTATGCTAAGGACTAGTATCCTTTTCCTATCCTTGGGAAATGGAGTCACCTATATACTATTATTGAAATTAAAAGACTTTTAAATGAAACCAATCACACTACACACAACAAATAAACAAGAAACAAGATAAGAAACAAAACTCACACTTGTGTTCTCATGAACACTTAGGAAAGATCACAAACCAACATAAACAAAAACACACACCTATTCTAGTATGTAAAATACCTCAAGACACTTGAGTTAAAGAACCATTATATATTTATTCAACTAGGGTCAAACATAATTCTCCTTGCATAACTATAGCTCCAATAAAATAGTCTATCATATGAGGTATACTTTTCAATGAACACTTACTTGTGGAGATAGTCAAGTGACTTACCATGGTTAGGTATTATGATAACTACAAGTTTGTCATTTTGAATACTCAAGAACACTCCATCTATCTCAATAAGGGACTTATTGGAGCTATTATCTTGATTATACTTTTTCATTCTTACTTGATAATATCTAATATGATAATTAGAGATCATGATGGTGTTATTAACTTCAAGTTTCTTTGAAACATGACATGATTATTTTTGTAAGTCATCAAGACTATCCTCTTTGTGCTCATCAAACACTTCATATTATACCATGTTTATTTCTTACTTAGATAAGACCTTTAATTTCTACTTATGCTCATCAAACACATTTTGATCTTTCAAGATTGTTTATTGCTTGATAGAGATCTCAAGCTCCTCTTTGTGCTCATATGGGTCATGATCGACCTCATTATTAGGTCTGCACTCTTTTTGAAGAACTAAAGGCCTACTTAACTCCTTAAATTCCTACAAAATGGCATTGAATTTCTTCCACATGTCATCTATTTCTTCATGATGTTTATTCTCATAAGTGTTATCTTCTTTCATAGACAAAATGGGTTGCTCAATATGACTATCATGTTTTGACATAGCTTGGATACTCACATCATCACTCATGTGTACAATATAGTATCCTAATGCAACTTGATCTAGACTATTATAAGGATATACCTTAAGGAATCCATCATAATACTGATGAAGTATGTGAGTTTCAAGACTAGTTTCTTCAAAACCATGTTACTCAGCTCCCCACTCATTAAGATACATATCAGACATGCCATCAAGGAGAGTTAGAGGATCTTGATCACTAGGATGATCATATTTTTTAATGACATTTAAATTAATGTTATAAGTGTAAAGAACATAAGTTTTAGCATGAAAAATATAAAGAGTTTTAGACTTTATTATCACTATTACACCATACCCAGTCTTAAAACCCATGTAGGACTAGTCTAAAGTAATATAACCTCTAATTTTATAAATGAACTCTCTTCACAAACATAGTGAAAAATGAAGAGGTAAATATACCACTACAACATCCATAGAAATGGTGAAGTTAGGACAAGCATGGATAATCAATTATAGACCTATAATTATTCTAATTATTTTATAATCTAACCCATCTAATTATAACACTCCTTTAGTATGAGGCTTATACTTCAAGTTCAATTTTTTAGATACTTACTTTGGAATGACACAAGTACCATCTCCACTATTAATGAGATAATTATGTACCAAGGAATCTCCAATAATGATGGATAGATATAAATGAAGATGTTTGTCTACCTTTTAAACTTTTTTTTACTATCCTTCATTTAAATTCATGGTGTTTGTCAAGGCTACCTCTTTTTGTCTAGGCTATACGGTTGTTAAAATAAGTTTGGATAAATACTATTGAAGTAGGATTATTTTTAATAGTATTTAAAATGTATCCCACATGGATACATTCACATTATACCTTTTCATCTATGCCATAATGTTAGTGAAAGGACTACTAACTTTTGCTTGTCCACTAGTAATAATCATGCGACCTACACCTTGATAATTTTGAGGTATGAAATCATTTTTTAAATTTTTATCTCTTTCAATTAATTTTGTATTTTTAATTTAATTATATGTACCTTACCTTTTACTTGTTTTAATATTTATTGGTTGATCACTGGTATCCCCTTGAACTTCTTTAATTGCCTTCCTTTTATTCCTTGTGTTTGAAACTATAAAATTTTCATTAATGCTTGACTACCCTTGATGATTGGATACATATGAGTCATCTTTATTATAATTAACCAATGTATACCCAACCTAATCACCTTCCCATTATTCACTCCTCCATTTGGCACTTCATCTTGATTCATAATTGGAATAGTTCCCAAACATTTCATGAAAGCTTTATTGAAGGACTCATTGACAAAGGAATATGGATCATAAGGTTTATCCAATGAAGGTTGAGTGAACATTATTAGGCAAGGTGATTTTTATTATGCACTGGTGTCCTTGAGTTATAAGGAACATTGGGATTTTAACCACCATATGACTTAGATTAGACCAGCTATCCTTGACCTTGAGGATGACCTTGAAAAGGAGGTTTATTACCTTGATAGTTGGGGTATGATTGATTACGCTGATAGTGAATTTAGAAAGGATTAAATATATATATTTTAATTATCTTATCTAAACCTAAGATATATTAATCCATATCTCTCTTATTTTCTACCTCATTAGGTTTGCTTCATTGACTAGGGGAAATAGACATGGGTTTAGGTGTAATAAGAGGAGAAACAACAGGTTTAGGAGTTTTTAAATCAAGTAAAAGAGGAATGGGAGTTCATTAGGAAGAGTGTTACCTCCAATATATTGTATCATCATTGAAATTTCACTATAAAATTCTTTAAGGTAGTAAATAAAAATATGGTGAGATATTGGTATTACCAAGATTGGGATCCTATCCCATCTTCTAGAATCGTGTGTTGAAGTCTTGAATGACTTCTTGAGGTGGTCTCCTAATGCTGGTTATATTCTTAGTTGGTGATAGTTTTTCATTCTTATCCTCAAATATTCTTCTTAATGCATATCCAAACTCATTGCATGTGGTGATTGATTTAGGTGCCACTATTCCATACCAATCAAGATCTTTTACTTTGAAGGAGATAACCAAAAAAAAAATTAAAATGTTCTCTTACATGATGTGATGAATATGTCATAAGCTATAAATGTTCTTTATATGCTTAAAATGTGTGATGGAAGTCTATCGGTGTATGATGGAACACTTATGAGGGCATATATGGGGATTTGATCACATTGGTCAAGTCTTAGGGGATTATATCCATTGAAGGTAATAAAAGGATGGTTCATTGCCATGGTGGCCTTAGGACTTTAAAATAATGTGGGAATTAAGAATTTTGTTATGGTCTTATGAGAAATATATGACTTCTTTAGATAGGGATGGGTGTTTTCAAATCTACTTACTTTGTAGGAATAGTAAGGAAGCTCTTGAAATTTAAAATGTATACCTTTGGTGAGAGATCTCATGTTTACCTTAGGCATGAAATATATCACTAGTCTACAATCAATACTAAAACATTGGAGTTACAATAGATTGAAGGAAGTAGACTATTACAACTTCTTTTTGTCAAATCTAGAATCTCCTTGAACAAACCTTTTTGAACTTCATATCTCACCAAGCATGCCAAAATGATTATATCCTAAAATTACACCCTAGATAATTAAATTAAACCTTATCAATTTTAGGATAATATGTAACTATCTATCATCATAGATAAACCACTACAAGAGATAGATATCTAGGTTGGAAAGGGATAACTCCCTTGATTTATCTTCTAAGATCATACTAAACTAGGAAAATAACTATTATCGGTCAAAATGGAAGAAGGAGACATAAAATAAACCTATGATAATGAGATGATACACTGAGTATAACTCCACTCAGCACACTTGAATTTACACCAAGAAAAAAGACTACAAAAACTAACCTTAACTCTATATCCTTCTAGCATAAGTATTTATCATAGACATAGATTGATATGTCCATCTAGAGGTGGTTGAAAATAAGGTTTTATAATATACATTTCTATTCCCTCTCACACTTAAGGACACACTTAACAAACACATACACTTTATGAAACTTGTTAGAAGAGATATCAATCCCATAAAACATGCAAGAGTAGAATGAAATCAAGGAGAGCATGTTCATCAATTGTCAACCACATAAAATACTTTAAAAACTTAGGAAAAATATTGAATAAAATTAATCAACTTAAAAAACCTTTATTCAAAGGCAAATGAGGCATTAAAACTAGTAGGGCTTCTCCATAACAATTGTGGATTAATTACAAAGCCAAAAAGGCTTGAATATATAAAGCATATGAGAGAGACAAGTGAAGCTCAAGGATCACAAGGCCAAGTTTGAAACTATGAGAACCATTTTTAATTCCATATAATGAAGTGGAGAATATAATATGAGGGTATTCTTGGATAAGTGTCCATATGAGTCATGACACATTCCTCAAACTGACATAGAGACTTTTCATGCTCCTACTTTAAAACTACCTTGATGATGAGTAATCCACTTGAATATCTAAAAATACCATAGGAAAAACTTAACACATATGATCTAACATGATAATTTGTAAATTATCTCAATGTAGTTCATCTATGCCTCTCCAATTGATGGACTCACCCTTATCACTTGTCATTCACTTCCTGTAATCATCTATCACTAGCCCTCTAGGTTTGTCCTCACACTTATCACCTAAATGGATTATAGTTACTCATGGGGATGTGTTTTATAGTATTAAATAAACCTATTTAATACCTATTTTTCCTCTAGTATATTAAGTAGACATCAAAATATTCCAAATCACCTTGATCACTATCACACTTAGGCAATCATTTTGCCTTCTCACTATCTATTTAGACTACCTATAATGAATGGTCCAAAAATGAGGTTTATATACATAATCATGGCTATAAGTGAGTTTAATTAATTATAATAAGCCTCTATAGACCTTCCATAATGATCCTCATTCATCAATCTCCATCTACTCCTATGAAATATCTCAAAACCTATAAGAAACTCGATATTGGACCTATCTGTATAAGTAATAGTATAGATAAAATGGATGTCATAGATCTTGGAAGAGTGATAGAAATATATAAATCAATTTCATGGCTTTTTAACCCCTCATAGATTCATAATTCTTCATATCTTCTCTATCGATTATAAGCAAGGGTTTTGGGAGGGGTTTTAGAGGTTTTTCTTGTTAATTATGATTCATAAAATACTCACACTAAACCTCCAAAAAAGTTACAATAAGAAAAATATAATTACCACCCTAAAATATACCCATATCCTTGATATGCCATGCACCCTATCCATATATATTTGAACATAAGAATATGGCCTCTTGATCTCTTGATTGTACTCTGAGTAGGTCTGAGATAGAATTGGGTTAAAATGACAAACTTTGTGATGATCTCTAAGAAAAAATGTTTTTAGTCCATCCTAAACTTTACACTTAAGGTCATAAAATGTTTATAAAATTTCTCATATCCTTATGGATGATTTTAGGAAATTTTAGGGTTTAGGCCTAATTCTAGGCCTAATATGCCTAAATTGTGTACGAATGTATATGACCACTTCTAAATATTCATGATAACTTTAGGGAATAATATGTAATTTTTCATGTTAATTTAAAACTTATAAATAATTTCACAATTCTCCTTTTCTCTCCATTTCATATTTCCATCATAGATGCATATATCTGTAATATGGACTACCTGTAGAGTGCCCTCTGTTAGAGACAAAATTAAAGGAATATCCCCTATTTTCATAGACAAAATAATATAATATGGGTTAATTTTAGTTCATTAATAACTTATACATTAATTTTTCAAAGATACATCATACCCATAGGCCCCTCAAAACATCAAACTCTTAAAACTAACTATTTGTTCTTGTGACTGTGTGCATTCTTGTATGCAAGGTGTTAGACCGAATATGTTTGAGGATCATAACTATAGGTTAAGGATCTTACATCTTGAAAATTTTGAGAATATGTCATTACCACTTTGAGATTTGTTTAAATCATGATCCATCCATCTTTCACTTTTTCATAATTCCAAACTATACCTCTCCACTACCTAGAATTAGTCTACAGTCAGATTGTAGGTGTTTCACTAAGGAAAATAAAGGATATCCTATACATGTTGATTTTTATCTAAGAGACACATGAAAGGTGAAATAACCATTATTAAATTGGTTTATACATATTCATTCACTTCATTTTTTTGAACATCGTCTAATCTTTCACTAGCATGAGCTAACTTGTGATTATGCTAGACTGTAGGGACTCATTTGGAGAATCAAGAATATAATTTAGGTGACTACATAGATTTAAACATTTCAATTCATACTTTTCAATTTCACTTGGGGTCATTAGCACTATTTCACACTTCAATAGACTCAAATATTATATTTATACCATATTCATATCACTTTGGTATCTACATACTACACGTCTACAAGCTCAAGGTTCATTTGAATTAAAATTAGTGTGTTTATTGAGTCTTTACAATGGTATTTTTATTGAATTATATGTCCACTTACCACTATCTTTCTCATCTATACACCCTCCTCTTATGTTGGCATATTGTTACTATGTACAAGCTACAAGAATGGAAACACAAGACTTGGTCAGACCTCATAGACATTCACTAAAAAAATAACTCATTCTATGAGAAAAAACTCATTTGGAGAAGTTAAGGTAAGTTATCTCAATTTCAAATTTTCTCAACTTTGGTTGACTACATGTTTTGAATTGGATGTTAAGTCTACACAATAAACCCTAAATAGATTTCATAACTTCCATTCAAGTCATGAAGTTGAATCCAAACTATCTCTTGGGTTTTTAATTACTCCTCCATTATATGTAAAAGCCTATAGATAATTGTAGATGACAATGTATATTGCAACTCTGATCATTCTTCACTTAATGCATTATAATCCTATCTCAATGAGCTTGTAAGTATTTCAATGCAAATCTTCAATGGAGAAACTATATTCCATGGTTTTATAGGCAAGCCATGAGTGAACTACCCTAATTTGAAGTCACCTACATAAGAAAAACACTACCACATGATGGAAACACCATCTAAAAACATCAATGGTGATATTGATATCATAGTTAGATGTTTCTACTAATATGATCATTATCACACATTTAAAACCATTTGTAAACAACATGAAATGAGTATACATTATTTGCAATACCATGTTCACTACTTGGTTGACAGAGACTAAAATAAACATATGAGAAACCTGAAGTGATTAGGGATGTGTATGTTGCTTGAAATCATCAATAATTAATGATAATACCCAAGAAACAATGAATAATGGTTCTCCAAAAATAAATGATAATACCCTATTTTCTATGCATAAATAAATTTTGATAGTGTTTACAAATTATCAATGAAAGAATTAGTATTGATAATAATTATTTTATGATTTTGTCTTTATCAAATTTATGTGTTTCAATCTAATGTTTTGGTAATACGTGTTGCAAGATAGATGTTTATGGATTGGGTTCAAGTATTTTGTGAAGGATATTAAGAAATTATAGGTTGACCAAAAAGGATTCCATTTTCTCTTATTTAAATTAATGTCTTGTAGTGATTCAAAACATGAAAGATTTGGTTGAAACATAAATTTAAGAAACAAGAACAAAACAATTCAAATAATGCTATCTCTAAGAAGAGATGTTTTATTGATCAAATTTGCAGATAAAAACATATGCTTATCTCTAAGAAGAGATGTTTTATTTCCATTTCAGGTTACATATTCATTTATACATGTTTTTAAGGTGTGGGGAGGATTTGGAAGGTCACAAATATTGAGGGAGATGAATTGGTTTGACTTCCATGATTTACAACAATACAGAATTTGAGGAATTACTATTTTTAAAAACTTACTATTTTTAGACTACACTACTAAAATTGAAATTTGGGACACTTAAATTGGGATTTAGGATGTAAAAATTCATTGAGTGGAGATCAATGACATCTCATGATGTTCCCCTCATTATTATCTTTTCAACGGTTCAAAAAGTGAGTCAATTGGAGCTACAGTGTAAAAGTTATGGCTCCCAGAAGTTCTGCCATCAATTGGGGTGGACCCATCACCCGAATTGTCATCTGAATTGTTGTCCAGATCATTCCTCCCTCCTTGAGAAGCAATGTTCACCATTGCATCAAGATTTTTCATCAAGTGTGTTATTTGTACTTATATTTGATTCACGATGCATACTTGGAAGGGACTATAATTTATGGAACTATGTAGGGCCCGATTATTCACCATTTCTATCTGAACATCAGTCTATGGATGGAAGGCCATGAAATTATTTAGCTTGGTATCTATTTTATTCTGTTGTTGTGTTGTTTGTAATGAATCAACAATGGCTTTAGGATCAACATCTACAATTTCTTCTTCAACCACTTTGACTACAGGGTCTGTATGAGGTAGAGCAGTAGATGTTGAGGATTGTGACTCAAAAAGTAGTGATTTAATAGGTCAACATTCTTCTTTGGATTGAGTTCTAAATTTATGATAATCACACCACTTCCCAGTCTTTTCTTCCTTTTGCTTCCAATTTTGGCCTTGTGTTTGACCTTCTTTATCACTTTTCCATTTTGAAGACTGATTATTTATATTCATTCTTCCATGCTTCTGCTCAATCTTCACTATGAACTTGTATGCATCACCAATGGTTTCCAAATTTAAGAGTTCCATTTCTCCCCATATGTACCATTTTATTCCACCATGATATTTAAGAACCTTATGTTTCTCACTTTCTTGGATGTCCAATCTCGCAGATAGAGAATGAAAAATGTCAGTGTAATCTTGAATAGATTATTCCTTACCTTGGTGAAGTTATTGCCAATCTATATACAGATCATCATATACTCCAATGGGTTAGTATTATTCCTTTACAACATCTATGAAATCATCCCATGTAGGTTCTGTCTCAAAGCCAATATCATCTGCACTGAATCTCTTTTTGTACACTTCCCACCAATTTTTGACAGGCAATGATGCTTTCAGAAGAGCAAAAGTAATCTTCTCTTTATCGGTGAATTTATTTATAGAAAAATAAGATGAAAATTGATCCAACCAATTTTATACTACATCAGCATTGATTTTGCCTTCAAATGTAGGGATATGAAAATTCACCTGAACCTTGAAGGGTGCAGATGAGGAGCCAAAATTTCCCATTGAGATTTGTTAGAGAATTTGAGTGAATTTTTTTAGCATCTAAGCTTGTTTCTATTGGAGGGATTCAATCACCATTTCCTTGAAAGGATTGGATGCCTTGGTGTTGTCCTCCATTTGAAGTCATTTGGAGCAAATAGGTGGATATTCTGTTGGTTCTATTTTCCACCCAAGCTTCCTGTAATCTAACCTCATCCTCAAGATCATACACTCTAAATAAAAACCTCTCTAATAACATAGATACAAAACTAAAAAGATTTAGTTGAAAGATAAATCTAAGAAACAAGAACAAAAAAATTCAAATAATGCTATCTCTGAGAAGAGATGTTTTATTGATCAAATTTGAAGATCCAAACATATGCTTATCTCTGAGAAGAGATGTTTGATTTCCATTTCAGGTTACATATTAATTTATACATGTTTTTAAGGTATGAGGAGGATGTGGAAAGTCACAAATATCGATGGAGATGAATTGGTTTGACTTTCATGATTTACAACAATATAGAATTTGAGGAATTACTATTTTTAGAAACTTACTATTTTTAGACTGCACTACTAAAATTGAAATTTGGTATACTTAAATTTGGTTTTATGGGGTTTAAAATTCATTTATTGGAGCTAAATTCCATCTCATGATGTTCCCCTCATAATTATCTTTCCAACGGTTCAAACGGTGAGTCAATTGGAGCTACAATGCAAAAGTTATGGCTCCTGGAAGTTCTGCCATCAATTGGGGTGGACCCATCACCCGAATTGTCATCTGAATTGTTGTCCGGATCATGTAGAGAATATAATTATATCAAAGTATGGATTTAAATTCTATATTATCAATATAGAATGAATATTTGAGTGACTGATCAAATGTTTACACCATACCCTGACTATTGCTGAGATAGGCAAATAACCCTACGTATTTCCATGTTTGTTGAAAAAAGGATGATATAATGGTATATATTGAAGTGCAGAATGAATTGGTAAGTTTAAATATAAATTAATTGGAATTTAAATCATATAAATACTTTCCTTTCAAAAGTCTTAAGAATTTTTAGGTTACAAACCCTGTCGTACCCTTTCACTGTGAATTAACATGTAAGACTGTTTGTATTAGATTAAATCTATAATAATCTCATCCAAGAACTTAATATGATATTGGTAACATTTTCTAAGTGTTAAAATATTTTTATTAGAATAATTTTCCCATGGAGAAGTCATTTTCATTAGTTTAAGAAGGAAAATTATCATAGACCCTGTGTAACCTATGTAGTCACACAGTTGAAATTAACTTTTACTCAAAGAGAGATAAAAGTTTATAATAGAGAAAATAAGAATTAATAAAGTTATAAGAGGAATCTCCAAACAATTTTTAATCATAAATATTATTTAAAATCCCAAACCAATCTTTGAAAGTTAAAACGATTGATCTGTAGGCTACACAACCTATGTTTAAACACATAGTCATAATATAGCAGTGGAGGAAATTGTTTGAAAGGGTGAAATATGATTTTTTTTATTATATTATATAATGTTTGTGTTATATTTAATTACTATAATTAAAGTTAATGGTGGATTTAAGTACCACTTAATGCTTTAAAATGAATTTAAACCCTTTTTGGGTAGGTGCATGACCTATCAATGCTAGAACTAGGGTTTGGATGATAACAAGAGTTAAAATTATTTGAAATTTGTTAAATATATTGGATATGACCCATAAAAATAAAATTTAAAGGTTTCAATTCATACATGTACATTACCATACTTCTAGAGGATATTATGTGCAAGAATAGTTGTGATAGACCTAGAGAGACTTAATAAGCCTAAACATGGACCTATTAAGAGGTTGAAAAGTGAAAAAATATTTGAGTAGAGACATAAAACTTTGTGAAGAGAAAGATTAAGTTAAATTTTATATAAATTTATAACAAGTTTTCCTATACCCTAACATACACTTCCATACTCTCAATATTTCTATTAAAAATGGTTACTAACTATGTCTAAAGATATGCAAAGTTGATTCTGAGGTAAGTTTTTGTCAAGAAGATGGTTACAAATTAATTTATGAGTAATATTTAATTATCAAAGGTGAAAATATAAGGTGATATAACTAGAATAAATTAAAGTGATTATTGTTAAATTACATGATAAATGAATTAGTTAACCATTGCTAAAGCAATGATCCTTGAATAAAGACAAAGTGAGTTTATTTATTCATATGATTTGCATAATTTTGGTATTAGAGCCAACAAAATTTCTTGGTTGATTGTGAAACAAATTAACATCATGTTTTTTGATGTGACTTATAGGAAAGAGAACCAAGAATAGTGTTCTATGGAGCAAAGGGTGGATAGAGGTGGTAGAGATAAAAAAATATTTAGTCAAGAATGTGGTAGACTAGGTGGCATAGTTGATTACACCTTTGATTATGATAATGGAATCCATTGAAATTGATCTCAAAGAAAGAGTATATAATTTATATATAACACATGTGGAAGACAATAGAGGATAATAAGGTTA
Organism: Torreya grandis; assembly: GCA_037957365.1. Classification (NCBI taxonomy): domain Eukaryota; kingdom Viridiplantae; phylum Streptophyta; class Pinopsida; order Cupressales; family Taxaceae; genus Torreya; species Torreya grandis. The sequence continues at coordinate 1,242,296 of JARHVA010004847.1, read as the reverse complement.
AGAAGAACCTTTACAGCCAAGGATAGTTGGATAAGAGAGTGGAGTAGTAGTCCAAGAGGACATGAGGCCACCAAATCAAACTATAGTAGGTCAAGAAATCATAAGACCATAATACCATGCATTTGAGGTAAGGCCATTTTCAATTTATAGAGTAATAAGTAATTATAGTTTATTGAGAAATACACATAGACCAACCTTTCAAGGACAAAGTTGGCAAAAATAAAGGACATAGGGCAATAGAATATCCCTCAAACATTGGTAGGGATGGTCAATAGAATTTAAGAGGTTCATATGAATAAATAAAACAAGTGAGAAGAGAATCTTTACTCATGATAAGAGTTTTAATGTAGTAAAAATTACAAGTACAAGAACTAGTTTAAAGGAGAAGCTTATTTAGGAGTAGTTGTAAAAGAAATGGAAAGTGATTCAAGGTATTGATTAATGGAGGAAATATAGATAATATAGTGTCTTTGGAGATGGTACAAAATATGGTATTGAAGAGGATGCCACATCCACATCCTTACAAGGTAACATGGGTTCTAAAATGATGTCAAATCATGCTAAGTGAGCAAATTTTGGTTGAATTTCATATAGGTAGTTATAAGGATATAGTGTTGTGTGACAAAATTCCCATGGATGTTTGCCATTTGTTTCTAGGGAGGCCATGGCAATTTTATATAAGGGTTTTTCATGATGGGAAATCAAACACTTACACAATATAAAATTATGGGTTGACACATGTTATTTTACCTTTGAAAGGTGATGCAAGAAGATTGGAATAAATAGTGATGTTTATGGAAACCAAATAATATTTCCATAAGGTATTTGAGAATATGAGTATGAACAAGGCCTTTAAGAAGGAAAAAAATATAAGTTATCTTGAGAAGGTGAGTATAGAGAGGTATGAGTCCACAAACTTAGACATGGAAGATATCCAACAAGGGAAATTTTTTTTGACAAGGTCATTAAATTGCCTATAATAAATTATCTTAGTGATAAGGCATTGGTAACAAGCATGAAATGAAAGAGTGAAAGGTTCAAACACCAAGAAGGTAGTGAGTATACTAGAAGACAAGGTGTAGAAATTATAGCTAAAATGGATAAGAAGTGGTTTTGGAATGACACAAAAGAAGAAAGGAAGTTGTATAATGAAGTGTCCAAGAAATAAACACAAGAAAGATCCATGAGGGATCCAAATTTTGATTCTAAAAATGTTTTTAGTGATGTGTTTACAAGTGAAACATAGGCATCTACCAAAAAAAGTTAGACAAATAAGGAAAATAGAGGATCTTATGATCAAATAAGATAAGTCTGATCTAATACACCCCAAGATTCATCAAGAAGTGTAGAATAAGGAGGGGGAATCCTATCTAAAAGGTCAAAATGGAACAAGGAATCAAATTGAGATAAAAGGAGATGCAATATATATAGATACTTTTAACTTGTAGCTGAAAACAACAGTTGAAGGCAAGAGAAAAAAGACAAAGATGCAAACTCAAGAGTCATTAAAAATCCATGTGTTAAAGGAAGAAAAATTTGATGACAAATATAAACTCAATGAATATGAAAAAAAAAGTGACAACTCAACTATGATATGGTAGTCCAAAGAGTCAACTGGGAGCATCTTAAATGAAGAAACTCCATACAACATCAATGAATAAGAAAAGGATGAATGGAAGAAGGTATGTGACACTCAAAATAGTGTAAATCTCATTGATGAATTTGAAAGCTTACATATGTGTGAGAATGAATTAGTAAGAGATTATGGAAATAATCTAAAAGATAAAATTCAAAAATTTGAGCAACATGATGATAGTCCACACAAAGCTATGAAGATGGAAAGAAGCCAAGAAAAGATAGTCAAAGGACTAGACATGCATATGAAAGAAGAAGGGGATCAAGGTATATTCAAGCAAGTTTTCAATTTCATGATTTTTGTGATAAATCTTAATCTTCTGATATATTTTCATAATATAGAGGTGGTATGAATAAAAATCATAGTCATGATAGGCATTTAGACACGCAATAATATGGCAAGGATTTTCAAGTTGTTCATGTTTTAGAGAGTGACAAGACAATCATGTCTAAAGATGATATGTGGAGGAATTATAACAAATATAAGAGTATATAAATACAAATTTATGATAATCAACTTCATATTTATCATGTTGTAAGAGGTGACAAGATAATCAAGGCCAATAAAAACATATGGGAGATCAAGGGAGAAGAGTCAAAAGGAGTGTTGCATGTGGACTTACCAAGTCAAGAACCTAAAAAAAAGGTAATTTAAAGTTGGGAAGCTATCTCTCATATATTATCAAGAGTGATGAACATTTTACATCATGATATAAAGTACATGCATGAGTAGAAACAACCATTGCCCATTGATTTGCATATAAACACACATTATTTATGGTTTGAAGGAGTAATAACTAGAGAATATGGAGAGAATAAAAACTAATGTAGATTGAGAGAGCCTGATATTATGGATAAGATGGTAAATATATTATTTTTCAATCATGGTAGGGTTCAAATGGTAGAATACTCAGCCATAGTGAAGATCAAATAATTAGAACACCTCACAGATTTGACCATAGGTCTACATTTGCATTCAAAACATAGATATGAAGTTGCAAGTGATTGGAATAATTAGGTACAATAGGTGGAGGTACAAAGTGCTAAAATGGAATCATAAACTCAAGCAAATGAGGATATGTATAAGGTTGTAATAGCTATTCAAATAAGAGGAGGAGAGATTTGGATGCAACATGAATAATTAAGTCATTCCAAGTAAGGTTCTTATTTGTTTTATTCTATCTTTTTTAGAAGGTTTGTATGGGTTGAAAGAAGATAGTAGAAGACAAATAAATAAATAGGACAAGTTTATAAAATGAGAGTTAATAAACATTATAGGGATTGGAATAAAAGAAAGAAGCAATAAATAGATCAAATCAAGATAGTAGTTCCATTTCCTAGTTCTAATCATGCATATGAGCAAGAATTGCATAGTGAAGTAAGCATGTCAATAATTTTAATTGATTTAGGTTAAACATTAAGGGTACAAGAGGAAAGGGAAGTGGATAAAATAGAGTCAAGATAGGACAATCAATTCCATCAAGATAATTCATTTAAGGTAGCATACATTATGCACAAGCACAATAAGGCATATACCTAGAATCCAACACGATGTCATGTTTGAAAATTATTATTTCATTAAAGACACTAAAATGAAAAAGAATGATTCCATAAAAGACACAAATATCAAGTTAGATAGGATTATGGATATCAAATTCACTTTTATTTTGTTCTTTTTTTACCCTTGGGAGTATGATGCAGGGGCATCACACAAGAAAACAACATTATTACACAATTTTGTCTAAATATAGTAAATAGGGGTCAAAAAAATGTTTAGGTTGTGTTCAGTGCTAGATTACTGAAAATGTTCCTTGGAATGCTATCCAAGTGATTTGAAGTGCATAGGGAGCTTATACAATTTAAAATGGGAGTTTCCTACCATTTTGATAATTTCAAATTTTGAATGTTTTGTCTTAGCAAATATGTTTTTTGAAGTTTTTATAGGGGTAAATTAGTTATAAAATGAATTTAAAGTGTTAATTTAGGACACCTTAGATTATGTGATTTTGTATGAGGTCACACTTGTACAACATAATCCATCTTGATATTTGTGTCAAGAGAAACACTCTTGCAAGTAGTTACTTGGAGGTAGTTAGGGCAGCTAGGTAGATATAAAGCTTGTAATTTTGGTTTTGATAATTAGTTGTCATAATTTACTCAAAATAACAAGGGCACTAGACCTATGAAACAATGAATAGATGTTCTCCAAATATTGATGAAAAGACCCTATTTTATATGCATAAATAAATGTTGATATTGTTTTCAAATTGTCAATAAGGGAAGGATATTGATAATAATGATTTGATGATTTTTTATCTTTGTAAAATTGATGTGTTTCAATATGATGTTTTGGTAATACGTGTTATAGGATAGATGTTTGCAGATTGGGCTTAAGTATTCTATAAATGTCATTAAGAAATTATAGGTTAAAAAAAAGGATTCCATTTATTTTTATTTAAATTAATGTATTGTAGACAAAATAATTATATCAAATTATGGAAATAAATGATATAGGATCAAAAGAGAAGGTATTATTGAGTGATTGATCAAATGTTTACACCATACCCTGAGTGTTAGTAAGATAGACAAATAACCCTACATATTTCCATGTTTGTTGAATGAATTATGATCTAATGGTATGTGATTTGAAGTTTAATATGAATTTTTAAGTTGAAATATACTTTAAGTGGAATTTTAAATCATATAAATAGTGTCATTTAAAAATACTTAAGAAGGTTTAGGTTAGAAACCATATTGCACCCTATCATATTAAATTAACAGGTAAGACTATTTGTATTGGATTAAATCTAGAATAAGCTCATCCAAGAAATTACTATGATATTGGTAACATTTTTAAAGTTTTAAATTAATTTTAATATAATACTTCTCCCATATCTAAGTCATTTTCATTAGTTTAAGAAGGAAAATAGTCATAGACCCTGTGTAACTTGTGTAGTCACACATGGTTAAAATTAAATTGCACTCAAAGAGAGATAGAATTTTATAAGAGATAAAATAATATGTAATAATGGTATGATAATACTATACAAATAATTTATAATCAAAAATATTGTTTAAAATACCAAACCAATCTTGGAAAGTTCAAAAGATTATTGTTTAGGCTACATAGTCTAAATTTAAACACATAGCCACAATAGAGGAATAGAGGAAAACATTTGCATAGGTGAAAGAGGAAGTTTTATTGTAGTATATAAGGTGTGTGGGAGTGGTATTAACTATAAATAAAGCTTAAAATGGCTTGAAATCCCATATAATGTTTGAAAATGAATTTAATCCCTTCTCAAGTAGGTGTAGGACCTATCAACACTAGAATAATGGTTTGGATGATAGCAGGAATTCCAACTATTAGAAATTTGTGAAATTTGGTACATAAATTGGGTATTACCCATGATAATGTATTTTAAATGTTTAAACTCATACTTGTACATTAACATACATCTAGAGGATATTGTGTGTGAGCAGAGTTATGATAGACCTAGAGAGGCCTAATAGGCCTAAATAGGGACCTATTGGAAGGTTGAAAAGTGACAAAATATTTGATTAGAGACCTAAAAATTTATGAATGGGAAGATTAAGTTATATGGTATCTTAATTGATAATAGGTTTTCCTATACCTTACCATACACTTTTGTACTATCAAAATTTATATAAAAAAAGGGTCACTAATTGTGCCTAAAGGTATGCATAGTTGATTGTGAGGTAAGTTGTCGTCAAGAAGATGATTATAAATTTATTTATGAATAATATTGAATTTTAAAAGGATCACATCGAAGTTTAAAAAACCAAAATCAATTAAAATGAATCTCACTACATTGCATGAAAAATGAATCAATCAACCATTGCCAAAGAAATGATCCTTGAATAAATACAAAGTGAGTTTGATTATGCATATGTTTTACATCACAAAATATGTTATATGACTTCACTAAAAATATTTATGACCTTGATGACCATGCCTAAATCTATAATACCTCATGAAAAACTTTAATATACAAAGGGGTTTGACCAAATTTAACTTAGGGTAAAATTTAGTCAACATTATCATGTATATACATGCTAACAAGGTCATTATAATTTTAGGCATTTAATATGAGTATCTTATTTATTTATGGGAAGATCCTTCTACACCACCGACACTAATACAACTAGTTACTACACTTATTCATGATCATTATATATGGTTTGTTAAAACACATTTTCATGATCGTTATACAAATTCAATGTTTACACACATTCAAAAACCTTTCTATACACCCAATTCATAGGAGAGTAGTTAACTCTCCTAGACATCCAATTATCCAATTCCCACTTTATTATAGAATTATGTAGGAATTTAAGAGACCATTATCTACTATATTATTTAATAAGTTTTATCACTCTAGATTGCACCCTAGCTGAAAGGAGGAGTGTTCAAGTCCTACCCTCAAACCTAGACTAACATGGGAATGGTCTAAGGCTATGGGTTACCTATATCTAGACCAAACCTCTAGGATTTTTAATTGGGCTATCTCCTATGATGCATCATTTATGACCTTTGTAACTAAAACATAAAGTTTGTTGTGGTGAAAGGGAGAAGGAGTTTCATAAATGGAAACCTTCTCTAAGTTGTGGTGATGCACCATGAATATTGACCATCCACTCATACTTGATCCTCTAAAATACTAGTGAGACAAAAACAAACTCCAAATGCCTATCATGCATCAAGATTTCATGTAGAGGTTCATTAAGTGAGAAAAACCTAATGGAGATGATGGAGATGCTTAGTTCAAGGACTAATCTAGTTAACATGTCTATTATTGGCTTTAGTCATATGATATATAACACTAGACATAACCTATATAACCTGACAATCTACCAGTTAGTTAAAATCATAACACAGCAAGGGATAAATATCTACCACTTATGAAAATCAAAATTGGCGTGAACACACTAGTCTAATATCCTGAAATCTTAAAATAGTCATATTATTTATCTCAGGAGGTTACAAGGATCAATCTTGGTAGAGTCTAGTTATGCCCAAGAGAGGGATCCAAAATAATAGGTTGAAGGATATATTTATATAATAAGGGGAGAAAGAGAGAGGGGGTTTTGGTGCTCAAAATGGGAAATAGGTGTGTTCAAATCCATTTAAAAAGTTGTTACAACTACCACCATGAATCAAGCTCATTCAAACCCTTCTTGATTGATCTAGGTCACTCTAGTAGATTGCATCATTACAATATCTTCTCTATGATGATTTGTGGTGGATTTAATGGTGGGATCAAGTTGCTTTAATTTTGTCTTGATGTAAAACTACTCATGAGTGGTTTGTTGATGTGTGTCCAAGTGGGAAGAAAGGTCATTCTTATATAGTTAGATTTTTGAATGGATGTCAAAGTCTATGTGTCTATTCTATAGGTATTCAATGGCACCATCTAATCTTAAAAAATCCACCCCTATCCCTAACTAAATCATGCTTGGGCTCTGCTCCATCATGCTTGCTTTCCTTGGTTGAAAACTGACATTTTGACCTCCATCTAGAATCTTGGGCATGACATTACTCTCAACCTTGATTTTCTTTAGTTTTCAATGCTTGATTTAGATATTTAATTCATTCACCAAATTGCTTCATCAATTTTCCTATGCATAAATTCCCATAAGTCATCTATCTTCTACTAGTACTCATTCATTTTTTACACTTGTCCTTGATTCATTATCTCTTTAGATTCACTACCCAATTTGACTCGACCTTTCTCCATCTGATGTTGATGAGAGATTAAGCTTGAACCATTCGATCAGATAGGACCCATTGTTTGAAATCCAATGGCTTTCTTTTTAGCTTAAAATTGACATCCTCACTCCCATCAAATGATGTTCATGTAATTGTCATTAATGTTCATGTGACCATCAATCTTAAGCTCAAATAGATTTTCTTTGCTTTGTCATTAAACTTAACATTTGATTTCTATGTAGATGTATTTGATGTCTCATAGACCATCAAATTTAGGCTCATGTATTTGAAAAGTGTCCTTTTGATCTTTTAAAAATCACCCTTTGGATATTTTGTTTCTTCTACCTTGATCTAGACTTATCCTTCAAAAACTCTACTTTAGTACACTCTCTTGTGAAAAGATCCTTTAGAAAAAGTGTGGATCACTTTATCTAAAGTAAATTACTTGCTTTGTCTTTGCCTTTGAGAGATTATTTTAGATAAAAAGTCTGAAAGAATTCATTCCTTAGTCTTTTACTTCAGGATAAAAGTTTTGAAAGAAATCTATCTTTGGGAAAATTATCCCAAACAATTTTTCCAAAGGAATTATGTCCTTAGAAATGTCCTTTAAACTTTTTGACATAGAATTTTGGAACCTTGGAATGGTCCTTCAAAAACTCTACTTTGGACCATTTGGGATGGACACCTTTTTGGAGAATTTCCCTTTGAAACTCTAAATCTGATCATTTTTCTTGCAAGATATCCTTTGAAACTTTTGAATGGAAAATTTTCTTGAGAAAATACCTTTTGGGAAAGCTATTTGGGGCACTTGCTACCAAAAGGACATTTAAAACATTGAAAAGTTCCCTTTTCAAAATAAAATTACCATTTGAAAACCTTAAAGTGGACCATTTCCCCAAGAGACATATCCTTTGTAATTTTTGCATTGGACCATTTCCTTGAGAAAAGACATTTTAGGAAAAATTTTGGGGTACTTGTCTGAAAGAAAAGATTCTTCAAAAGAATTGCACCAAACCTTTTGGAAAAAAAAACATCCTTTGGAAAAATCGTAACTAGCCACTTTATTGTATAAACTCCCTTTGGAACCTTTAATTGGACCATTTTCCAAAAATAAATTACCCTTCAATAAAAATTAGAATGACCTTTTCAAAGAAATAACCCTTCAGGGAAAATGTCTTGGACAAAATTCTAAAACAATTAATGATACTTGAATAAAAGGTCGAAACAAAAATCCTAAAATAATTCCCCCTAAAAAAATTCCAATACTTAGTCAAATGAAGTGGAAAAATATTCTTGAAATAAATATGACTTGTACTTTTCCCATGGGTTTTATGTTGAACACTTCTATCAAAGGAAATCTGAATGTTAACACTTGGTCTAAAAGTTGAAGATATATAAACTTAGGCTTTTTTTGGACTTGTCCCTATAATTATTCAACACCATAAAAAATCTACTTGGATCCCTCCACTTTAAAAAGTTGATCGTGCTATGAAAGAGACCTTATCCATCATCAACTAGGACCTTGCTTATCTATTTGAACTAGAAAGAAGCTTGGTATGTGGGAAAAAATGGCCAAAACTTCTAGTAACTTTTAGGGAAGCATGATTCTTATACTTAGAGAATTTATAACATGTGTCAGTATTGATCTAACCCCTTTGAAAAAAAACAAATACAAAAGGAATAAAAAAATAGAAGGTAAACCTAGACTACTAACACAAGGATCACTATCATATAGGACATCAATGAGAAAGGGAGCAGACTATTGCTTATGATACTCAGTTATTGGAACAAGACAAACCTAGAACAAATAACTTGAAGTAGCAATATTTTATCTAGGTTAAAATGGGTATTTATTTGATGCAACATGGATCTTTGAAACATGATTGCTTCTCCTTGATAGAATCTTCTTGTAGATGGGAACAAGTGGATGCTCATGTCTATTTGATGATACAACTGGGCCTTTTATCTCTATTCTAAGGTGTATGGATTGAAGATATAGATCTAAGATCCAATACCCTTCTTCCAAAAATATTTTTTCATGAATCAAAAATGCTATCTCTTCCTCATCAATCAAGGGCTACAACTAATTATGTTCCTTGGACTTCAAGTGGCCAACTATCACAACATCCTTGATGAGCTCTTTCTTTTAGGGCCTTGGATAATGTAGTGGTGAGGCATATAGGTTTAGGTACAAGTCATATAAGTCTTCCCAAAATGATAACTCATCTTGTTCAATGCATAAATCATAAGGCCCTTTTCTACTTATATAATCTACCTATAAGACATTAGGATGATTACCCACCTCTTTCTCTTAGACAAGGCCATGAAAAGGCTCTTGATCAATTGATCTTTTCTCATAGTCTTCATCAATAGATATGGGTGATAAATCATCAATCCAATAAAAAAGAATCTCTTTTTAAATTGATATCCCTAAAGTTTCACTACTTTATTTAACTAAAATGTTAGACTATCTTTCAACTTCATTACTCAAATCTACCACACTAAGTTGCTCAATCTCATACTATAATTCCAAACACAAGTGGTGCCACTCATCTTCCAATAGATCCTTGACCCAAATATCAATAGCATTATTATGAATTTTACTATCTAATTGATATCTTAGGAAAAGATTAGCTTGTGCTTCATTTGCCTTGGCTACATCATTAAGGCATTACAACTACCCTTTAACACCTAGTTTCTACTCATGTTTACCTTCTAATATATTTAAATGCATAGGGGTTCCAATTTGAATCTATTCTTCATAGAAATTAGAAGTGTCCTCTTCAATGTGATCTTGAGGATCAACTACAACCATGGCACTGCCAATCTCTTGAATGACTGACCCTTCCTCTACTATCTTGGAGAGCTTGTATATTATATGTGAATGATCTAGTTATAATTTTATTATACTTAATTTTTATTAAAGAAAGGATGGGGTTGGTGGGTAGTAGATAACCTTAGATTGATCGATGTTGGAAAGGGGATTTTTCCAACTAGGGATATTTAATGCTCTTTTGGGAATCTCTTGGGATTAAAAAGAGATGTGAAAATGGGTAATATGTGTTTGACTCATAGTAGATGAAGGGCCAATGATAGACTTTATGCCATCTCCTTCTTTCTTGTCCACATTGTCAAGGGTAGACATGATGAAATTTGGATCCATGGCCCATAAAGGTTTCCATGTGTGCATCACCTTAGGTTCATTAGTAGGTATATGATTTGAGCACAAGTGGATTGTTTTATAAAAGGAGAGTGAAGTAAACTTGCCTCTTGGGTGGTTTGGGGAAGATGATAAAAATGGAACTTAGAGAGTGACTCAAACTTGATTTTCACCTCCACGCCATGTTCAATCTTGCACACCATATGAGATAATTATTTAAAAAATTACCATCCAACCTTAGTCGTGAAGTCACTACAAAAAAAGGCTTAATGAGGCAAAAAATCTATTACCATAAAGTTTTTTACAACTAAAATAATTGGGTAGGCATGAAAAGTAATATAGAATCTTCTAAGAACATAAAATACTTTCATGGGAGACCCATTTCATTGTAAAATAATGTCATGTATAGGTTCATACTTTAGATTCAAGTGATCTGTTACTGATTTAGGGATAATAGAGATATTTACCTTCTTATTAAGTGAACAATTATGGATAAATAAATCTTGTATGACTAAGGAGGCAAGGAAGGGAGATGGGGTAACCAACTTAGCTAATTGTGACTGGTTTATAGGAGTATTTTGGTGAGGGATAAGAGCTTGGAATTCTTCTCTCTTTTACTATTTAAGGGTATCCTACAACCCATATATTTTTTTCTTAGTCTCTCAATCTCTAAATGTAGGTATTCATTATTTATTGTAGGTGGATTTCAAGGGGTAGAAGGTTGATAATAGGATTGGTTATGAGGATGAGGAGGTTGCCATGGAGGTGAAGGGGGCTAAAATTATGGTGGATTATCTTGATAATATGGAGGATGTGGATTATATGGGTCATCTAGGCTATAATAGGTGGATATGGGGGTGGATAGTATTAAAATTCCTCATAAGACATCATGGCTCCTTATGCAATATGTGAACTAAATTTAGAATCATGAAAAAACATTCTTACCTCTAAAACCATAAAACCACTTATACCTTTGAACTTGAGGTTAATTTCAAACCTCCCAAATATGTTTGAATTTGATGACCAAGATGTTTTTAAATGATGTTGTTGATGTCTTCAACTTTTAAATGCCCTCAAATGCCTTTAGATTATGCTTTAAGGTGCTTAAAAGTGGTCCCACCAAGAGTTCCAAAACTATTAGCACTCTAAATTACACCATAACTAAAAGGAGGAGTGTTCAATTCCTACCCTCAAACCTAGAATAACATGGTAATGGTCTAAGGCCATGTGTTTCCTATATCTAGACCAGACCTCTAAGATTTTTAATAAGGCTAGCTCCTCTGATGCATCATTTTGGATCTTTATAACTAAAACATAAATCTAGTTGGGGTGAAAAAGGAGGAGTTGCATAAATGGAAACCTAATCTAAGTTATGGTGATGAACCATAAATATTGACCATCCAGTCATATTTGAGCATCTAAAACACTAGTGAGATAGAAACAAACTCTAAATGCCTATCATTAATTAAAATTTCATGTAGAGGTTCATGAAGTGAGAAAAACCTAAGGGAGATGATGGAGAGGCCTATTTCAAGGCACTAATCTAGTCAACATGTCCACTATTGGATTTCATTTAGATGATATCAAACATTAGACATAACCTGTATAACTAGATAATCTACCAGTTAGGTGAAATTAGGAATTGGTAAGGGGAAAATCTATACAACTTTTGCAAATCAAAATTGACATTAACACACTAGTCTAATATCATGAAATATGAAAATAGTCATCTTATTTATCTCAAGAGGTTATAAGGCTTAGTCTTGGTAGATTATAATCATGCCTAAGAGAGGGATATAAAATAATAGCTTGAAGGGTATATTTAAAGTAGAAGGGGATAAATAAAGAGGGGGTTTTGGCATTTAAAAGGGGAAATATGTGAGTTCAAATCTGTTTGAAAGGTTGCTACAACTATCACCATGAATCAAGCTCATTCAAACCATTCCTGATTAAACCAATTCACTCTAATCCATTACATCATTATAATATTTTCTCTATGATACTCCATGGTAGATGTAATGGTGGGATCAAGTTACTTTCATTTTATCCTAATACGAAACTACTCATGATTGGTTTATTCATTTGTACCCAAGTGCAAAAAAATGTCACTCTCATGTAGCTAGCTTTGGTAATAGTTGCTAAGGTCTAATTTTTTATCTTACATGTCTTAAATGACACCATATAATCCCAAAAAATCCACCCCTATCTATAAATTAAATGTGATTGAGATCCATTCCATCATGCTTTCTTGTCTTGGTAAAAAATTGACCTTTTAACCTCCATCTAGAATCTTAGGCTTGCCATTACTCTAGTTATTGATGCTTGATCTAGATATTTAACTCATTGACCAACTCATTCCATTGATTTTCCTATGTATGGATGCCCATGAGCCATTGATCTTCTATTAGGACCTACACACATTTGACACTTATCCTCAACTCATTAGCTCTTTGGATTCATTGACCAATTTCACTCTACCTCACTCCATCTGATCTTGATGAATGATCAAGCACAGACCATTTGATCAAATGGGACCCATTTCTTGAAAGACAAAAACTAGTTTGTGAGATTAAAATTAACATCCTCACTCCTATTAAATGATGTTTTCATGACCATCATTGATATCCATGTGATTTTATTTACTTTATCGTTAAAGTTGATGTCTGCATGACTATCATTTAAGGTCCATGTAGATGTATTTGACATCTTATAGACCATAAAATTTAGGATTATGTGCTTGAAAAATTTCCTTAAAATCTTTTGAAAATCACCCTTTGGATATTTTATTTGGTCCACGTTAATCTAGATTAATCTTTCTGAAACTTTACTTTGGGTCACTTTCATATTAAAAGATCCTTTGGGAAAGTGTGGATCACTTTCTTTGAAAGAAATTGCTTGATTTGTATTTTTATTTAAGTAATTATTTCAGACAAATATTATCAAATAATTCATTCCTTATTCTTTTGCTTCAGGATAAAAGTTTTGAAAGAAATATGCCTTTGGGAAAATTATCCTAGATAATTTTCCCAAAGGAATTGTATCCTTAGAAATGTCTTTCAGTATTTTTGACATATCCCTTAGGAAAATTCAAATGGTCCTTTGGAAAATCTAATTTGGACCCTTTGGGAATGAAAGTTTTTTGTAAAAGTGCCCTTTGAAACCTCTAAATCAGATCACTTTTCTTGCAAGCTATCCTTCGGGACTTTTGAATGGACATTTTTTTGAGAATAGACCTTTTGAGAAAATGGTTTAGGGTACTAACCACCAAAAGGACCTTTCAAAACTTTGAAAAGTGACCTTTTTAAAAGAAAAGTACCATTCAAAAACCTTTAAGTGGACAATTTTCCTAAGAGACAAATCCTTCAAAATTTTTGCACTGGACCATTTCTGTGAGAAAAAAACCTTTCAAGAAAACTATTTGGGGCACTTGCCCAAAAGAAAAGATCCTTCAAAATAATTTCATTGAACCTTTTGGTGAATAAAATAACCCTTAAAAAAAAGTGTAATGGACCACTTCCCTGTAGAAGTGCCCTTCAAAACCTTGAAGTGGACCATTTTATAAAATAAAGTACCCTTTAGGAAAAATAAAAAGGATCTCTTCAAAGAACTGACCCTTTAGAGAAATTGTTTCAAATAAAATGTTTGAAATAATTCCTGATACTTGAACAAAAGTCCAAAACAAAACTCCCAAAATAATCCCCCCCAAAATAATTCCAATAATTTGTCAAATTAAGTGGAACAAAACTTTGTAAAAGAAATAAGCCTTGTACTTTTTGCATGGGTTTTATGTGGAACAGTTCTACCTAAGGAAATCCAAATGTTAACACTTGGTCAAAAATTTGAAGATGTGTAAACTTAGGCCTTTTCTAGACTTGTCCCTATAATTTCTCAACACCATAAGAAATATTATTGAATACATCTACTTGTAAAATTTGAGCCTAATATGAAAGCCACCTGATCTGTCATCAACTAGGAACCTGCTTGTCTATTTGAACCAGATAAAAGCTTGGCATGTGGGCCAAAAATGGTTGACAATAAGTTAGTATTAAAAATATTTAAGCATGTTATATAATGATCACAAGCACTAATAACTATCTTACTCAAAAAAAATCTAATAAATTCATATGATTTCTTGGGTAAATCATTATACACATTATATTATGAGTGATGATGAGGTTTACAATACAAGATGAGATCATTTTTTAGATTTATATTCTTATACACCTAAACATCACACATTTCAATCATGAAATGTGATCACCCCACCATATGATATAAAAACCACACATGATTATTATCTTGATTAAATAATTGGTTATCACATTTTATATTTTCATATAAATTCTAAAATTACCAAAAAATGATTAATATAAAATACAAATTTATTAAAATATTTAAAAAATAAAAAAATGACCTAACATGAGATTATTTATATTTTAAACTATTTACAAATGTTATTTATCACATGTTTTCTTATATTAAATATATTATTTGATATGTACATGGGATTCATGGTATACATGAGTGGCATGCATGACATAAAGATAACATTTAACATGGATACATAGATGTTATAATTTTGTATACCCAAGGGCCATGCCAATCTTGGTATAATTTTATTACATAGGTCACATTATCATAAGTTAGATATTTTTATGTCTTTTTACCATGTGGATTTGCATTAGATTATTACACATGTATTTATATTGTTCATATTTTATATAGTTCTAAATGGATATGTTAGTTTAATAGGATGTGACATTTACATACATTGAGAACATAAACTAGTTTAAATTTTTAAATGCCTCATTGATGCACTTAGTTTATATTGTGTATGAACCTATTCCTTTATTTTGTAATAAATTTATGGCTATTAATTATGACACTTGGAATGTTTTTTGTGACATATTCATGTCCCTTGTGTGTATTCCTTTTTTTTTGTCACATATTCATCTCCCTTTGTATGTGGATATTTTCCTTATGTGTGACATTAAGTTTTATTGTGTGAGTCATGGCCTTGAAATTTTATATTGAACTTGTTAATATTTTTTAGCTTATTAATTTTTTTGAATTTAAAGGTGTTTTTATCAATAAAACACACATCCCCATTCATGTGAGGTTAAAGGAAATGTATCATGAACCTTTACTATGTAGTATTAATTAGTAAATTTATCAATTATGATTACTATTACATTCATAATTTTTATATCTATCTTTACATGACACTTATATTTCTTCTATTCAATATGGTTCATACATGATTTGATGACATATGCATTACTATGATTACATGTTGTTAACATGATCATGTGATTCAAAGTGATTACATATCTATACATAACCAAAAACAATTAAATGTTTATTTTTAAATGAGTGGCTCATGGGATGCATAATTCACCTAAAATGTGGGGTGTATTAATGGGCTTCTTATCAAGTATTAAGAATCAATGAGAGTAAAATTTATATTTTAAGATAGACTATACAATTTAAATATTTCATATTGGTTTATATATTATATTGAGATAAATAATTATATATTTTAGACACATTTTGTGATAAGTTCCATGCATACACACTCATTTATAGGAACATGACTATTAAATTATATATTCGTATACACTTGAGTGCATATACCACACAAGTGTACATAGTTTTATAGTAACAAAAATTACAATTTTATAGATATTCACATATTCATATACATTTGGGGCCATATGCAAGGAATATGAACTAAAATTCTAACATAATGAGATAAAGGTTCTCAAGTTAGAAAATATATCATTCAGATGCATATCATTAGATACCATGTTGGAAATGATTGTATTAGTTATGGGGAATGGAATTTATTTTATTTCATGAATGTTTAATGAATGCCACCCATTGATGTACCATGAACAATTTTCATGTGCATAAACAATATTAAAATTATTTATTTTTAAACATATTTGATGGTAGAAATAAGTGAGAAACATTAAATTATATTTATTTATAGAAGTTGATTCTTATTTATCTACACAATTGTTTTGAATCTTAATGATGCCCATTAACCTATTCATTACTCATATAAATCACAATCCGTCGCTCTAATATTCCATATTTGGGTCACAATATTAGTGTGAGATAATTTACCTGAGTTAGTGTGGTTAAGGTTCAATGACACTAGTTTGCCTTTTCACTAATATTGGTTTCATAATGGTTGGGGTATTTGTATTCCAAACCAATTACCTTGACTTAGTTTAAATTTTTTTAGGGATAATCACCCAATTATCTATGTTCTTTAATAAGGAAGCAAAGTTCTCAAACTACTCAACAAGAAAACATCATCTCTAACAATTATATGGAAACATGGCTTAATTAATTATAGATGTACTAATTTGTATCTATTAATTTTAAAATATGAATTATAATTTATATCTAATATTTCATTGTAATGGTATTGAGTACTAAATTTTCATTTTAGGTTTTATTGGAGCAAGATACATATATAGAAACTTGTCCTAAATAAAAACTGAGTTGTATAGACTTAGGTACATCTCATTATAATTTTATTCTAATATTTGTAATGGATTTATTTACTATAATAAAATTGACACATTTTTAGATAATAAAATATAGTATTAGATACTATTGATTTCAATTACATTTATCATATATGAGTTGTGTTTACATATATTTCTTTTATTATCCAATTTACCACATCCACATTCTCTAAATGGGTATAGACACCAAAATTTCACACAATAAATATTTTAATGAAATAAAATAATAATGTAAGGACATTCATTAAACTTAACATGATCAGACCTAGTATTTTCCTCATTTCCCCATTTTGTTTTTGTCTAGGCCTTACCCAAGTGTCACTCTTATAAATTTTGACTTTAAACCTTCCAATCACATGTTTTTGAACATTAAGTGTATAATTATTTTAGTGGTTGTGAAATCATCAGACTGGATCATGAAATTATCCTTATGGTTCATGAATCCACACTGGTAGTTTTGAAATTTACCTCAAAAGTTCTAATGACTATTGTGATGATTATATAATCACCACCTGCATATAGTGGTAATTTTTCCACCATTGTATGCACTTTGAAATATATTCTTAAGATGCAATTTTTGACATGTTTTTCATGTTTAACCCATATTTTTTATTTTTTTTATACACATGACTTCATAGTGTTCTAGTTCATAAGGTCACATCCAAACCAATATTAGCTAACTCTAACTCAGCCTTAACAAGATCCCATCTAGAGATTTTTTATAAGGTTAAATAAAGTTTTTTGAAAATACCATATAATATTTTACATGTCCTTTAAGATAAAATAAAATAAATCTAAAAACACTATACAAAACATAAAACTAAGCCAAACAAAATAATAGGCCAAACAAAAATTAAAGGATAGCTGGTGAAATTAAAGGATGTTTATTTTGTTTTATTATCCTATTGAAGATTTTGTCTTATTTAGATAAACATGATTAGAGAATTATTTTTTGCATTTCAAAATCCTAAGATAGTATATTATAATTTAAAGAATTTGTAGACCTTCATCTAATTTTTTGTAGTTTTTAGCCTAAACCTTAACCAAAGGCACATTTTGATTTTATCACTCCATAAATAATTGATCATATTAAAAAAATAGATAATATTTGGTTCATATCTCTCCCAATTTTTTAGGGGGACTCCTTTGTCAATAAAAAATTTCTAGTTCTATTTCCAAAATTCTATAGTTCTCAATATATACAATATCAATCAAGAAAAAAAATGTTAGTTCCTTTATTTGTCATGTAATTTAAATAACCTTAAAATGGAATTTGGATATTTTTTAATTTAATAAAAAATTTCTTATCCACTATTCATTCTTATCATATGGTTATAGGTTAGGATCACTACAAATATTTTCAGTGTTTGTCCATTTTTTATTGATATTATTTTTAGGCTCTTTTATAATACCAACCCATAATTTGTTGATATTATTTTTAGGTTATTTTATAAAACATGGTGTCAATATAAACTATAATGAACCCAATATCAAAGGGTTCTTCCTACATATCCAATACTCTAGAAGAGGGCCTCAGACTCATGTAGTTCTCCCCTACGTGTTGACTTATGTGTAAATCATGCAATGTGTGTAAAGAAAGTACAACAGTGACCTAGATTTTAACTTGGTAAATGAGATATTATGACTACTCTTTTAGTAATTTAGACCTATAAATGCATTTTAACTATGACTAGTATCAAAATAGGGAAGCTTTTTGATCAATTTAATGCTTGATAAAGATAATTTGATAAGTTCTTTGGTCTCTTTTATCTGATTTCTAGGTGAGTAATGAATGAGGTTTGATATTTTATTTATAGCAATCCTATCAAGAGATAAATCACATTAAATATCTTATAATTGCAATTGTAATATGTTATATTTATAAATTAGATGATTTTAGGACATTAGAAACATGTGTCAAGGTAGGACAATAATGTCGATGCTACTTTGTATCATGTACATTAGTGTCTAGGGGGTAATAAAATATTTATAGGATCAAAACTTGTAGAGGTGTAAGATAGGTACATTTTAAGCATTATGGGAAAGATAATATGTCTATTTATTTAATATAAGACCATTATAACTAAGAGATGGGCCAAGGGGTACAAGATAGATAATATGTGAGGCTTATAGAAGCAATGCATGTGTATAACTAAGAGGAAAAGCCAAGGTATAAGTTTTAGAAGTGTAAAATAATGAGGTGATACATAATCAAAAAATATAATCTACATTACCCTCCTTAATCTTGTAATGAAATTCATAGTTTAAAGGAAAGGAATAAGTAGTTAGGTGTGTGTACACAGCTTGTACTTAAGTTAAATTTGAGTTCTTTAAAGATGAATGATCTTAAACCAAGGACATGTTATAGTGTAAAATCAATTCATATAATATGGGTTAAAAATAATTGAAATAGTTTGAAATTGAAAGAGAAAGGCTTAGGAGTACACATGTGTGTCGATGTACCACCTTGCATATTATAAAGTTATTTTGTATAAGATGTATCATGTAAGGATATAAAATTGAGATTAATATAAATATAGATAAATATTTAAAATTCATACATATAAAGAGATATATAGAGAGATATTGGAAGGCACACACCCTTAACTTTGGATAAAATGTGATTTTACTCCTATAAGTTGAGATTAGCTCAACCATAAAAACCAATAATACTTATAACCTAGTGAGGTCGGCTGATGCAAATAGATTAAATCTAAAATTTTGGAAAGTTTGAGTGATTTAATAATGTGAACCATACCAAAAGTTAAACCAATCAGTGTAGTAGATTGGTTTGATAAAGTCTAAAAAACTCAATATCATACCAATATGTGAAATGCTTCTATAATATAAAAATTTATTCTAATTTTGTAATATTTAGAATATGTTGTATAACAAATGAACCTTAGATATATATCGTGCTAAAATTATGTGTAAAAATATTACAAATGTTTAAAATTTTACCACATTTGTGAATTTGAATCATGTAACTATGTGATTTTGCCAATTCAAATAATTGTGGAAGTGTGGAGGACATTCTTCTAAATCATGCCCCTACTATATGTTTATAAATTTAAAACTAATATAAATACCAATGTGGAGGACATTTTCTTAAAACATGTCCCCACTTGAAACTATAGATGCTAAATAATTAATAGGTGTGGAGAACATGCTTAAAAATCATGCCCCCATTAAATCTATAAATTGTGAATGTGTGGAATCCATTTCCATATGACATTCCCCATTGAATCTAAAAACTAGTATAAGTACCAAATACTAAATGAGTGTTGATATCATGCTTCCAAAGCATGCCCCCATTAAATTTGAAAATTGTGAATTTTTGGAATCCATGTCCATATGTCATGCCCCCACTGAATCTATGAATCGATATAAGTACCAAATAATAAATGAGTGTGGATAACATGCTTCTAAATCATGCCCTCCCTATATTCTAGAATCTATGAATGTGTGGATTCCATGTCCATATGATATTCCCCCATTGATATTTAAAATTTATGTGAAATGTGGAGAAAATACTTACTAAGAAATCCTCCACTAATATCCCCCTCCCTTTGAGGTGAGGGAGAAATAGTACTGAGAAGATAACTCACCTTAAAAGAGTAAGATAACAGCAAAATTTGTGAACCTAATCATGTATCAAATAGAAGGAAAAATGTCTAGGTAATTGTATCAGTTAAACTCAAAACTAATGTGATCACATGTAAGCCTAAGATACATGATAAATATCATGGAAATGTCTAGATAGTAATAATACAATATCAACAAGAAAACAATCACACACAAAATAGCACTCAAAATTAAGTCAAAAGGTAATGGTCTAAGGATACCACAAATAAGGGTCGTGTTCAAATGTTACAAAATTAATGGGAGATGACTTATTCAAATATAAAAAATAAAATAATGACATATTCAAATGTCCATACCATAAGTAATGACATATTTAAATGTTGAAGAATAAAAATATAGGCATAGGGGCCACCCATACTAGAGCATATTCAAATTCTCTAACAAGATAATAGAAATACAAAATACTTAATGAATTGTATAAATGAAATACATAAACAATCATCAACAACATATCATGGTAGATCTTGGATCAAATGTGTTATCAAAAAATGTCAAGTGCAAAGAATATTAAGCTTCATGTGTAATATATAATCATGGATAGTAGGCATATGTAATTACATATGTAATCTCAAACATGATAATGTAGAGTGATTGTCAAATCATATAACCTATGTGTGTCAACTTCAAAGAAGTAGATGACCCCAATGTCCATATGACATGATTAAAGGGAAAACTGAACATATAAAATAGAAATGTATCATGTATCTGTGTATGCTTGTATGACACCTAATGTAGAAGTGTTACATATATGTGTATGTATGAGTAATTAACTATGATTAATATGGAAGGAACATATGGATACCAAGAAACTAATATAATAGGTAAGTACCAAAAGTTTTTTTGGTTTTTTTAATGTTTTTAATTGATTTTTTTGGTATTTTTGGAATATTTTAAGAGGACGGACTATCCTATGATCTAAATATGAAGATGAGAATATTCAAGGTGTAATAAATGTATAACCTATCTTGAATGAGATGTACCATATAAGTGCATAGTATAATAAGAAAGTGTATCATGTTATTTTGGTATGTATGGGGCCCTGAAGGTATGAATATATCATGTGGTAATTTATTGAGTGTATCTGAACATGGTTTGTTGGATTATTAATTTGTAGAAAGCTCACCATATATATGAGTAGTGAGATTATAATAATTTATATATGAATAATATCTTTTAGTTTCCCCCTTTTTACTCAAATTGGAAAGTTTAGATTTTTAAAGTGCCTCTTCATTTTTGACCTCTTTTGATAGATATCCTCGTTTAAATATTTGATCTACCCATTGTTCTTTTTATGTTGTTATCATTTTTATTATTTTATGTTCTTATTTTACATTCGCCAAATGTATCTTTGAATGATTTGCATTAGTATTAATAATTTAGGCCAAGCCTTGATGATCATTATTATTATATGAGGAAATAGGATGAATGATGCCTTGGGAATGTTTTCCAAATCCTTGACCATTATAACCAAAGTTTTATAAATATTTCATTCTAAAATCATACTATTTGGAAAATTGAGTATTATTATTGATATGTAACTTTTTATCCTTTTCTTAATCTAATGTTTATTTTTGAACTTTTTATTTCTCTATGTTTGATGTTTTCAACTACGTTTGCTCTAAATTTTCCTTTTGCACCCACATTTTTTATTTTTGAACTTGTGCTTTAGGATAAGTACTCATAATGTGAGTGGGTTTCTTGGTAGGTGTATCAATGATAGGATTACCACTATGTTTGTGATTTTGTATTGGGTGGTTCAATGAAAAACCATTATTGGTATGATGCCCATTCATTCTATTATATGTAAATTAGTACTTGTATTTGTGTATAGGATATACAATAGGTAATTTGATCACTTTGTCTCTAATCATTTCTCTTAAGATCTCACTTGGTATTTTAATATCCTTTGGTATAATACTTGAATCACTTGTTTTAGATGCACTATTTTATCTCTTTAAATTTTAATAATAAACCTTTTTGGGTAAAACATTAGTATAAGATGATTTAAACACGTGATTAACATTACCAAGTGTTGGATTTTTTAGGTATGTGATCTAATGTTTTGACATTAGTTTTCCATTCTTATATTGAGTATCTCATAAAGTTGAATTTATATTGTAAAGCTTAACAATAATAAACCTTAAATACTAAGATTAAACATGATTACATAAACCATCTACCTTACCCCTTGAATGAGTGATAACACCAACCTAATTAGAGGGATGATAATTATAACCTTCCTTAGGGTTAAGAGCAAAAGGCTCCATATTATGACAACATTATTGGTCAAGAGAAGTTTAAATTTTATCTCAATTAGGCTCCTTATATGATTTTATTGTTTTCAAATGTTTAGATTTTGAACCACTTGTAGATCTGATTGATTTAAACATGTGTGAAATATAACAAGTAACAACCACTATGAGGTATTTAAGAATGAAATAATTAACATAACTTTCCATGAGAAAAATGATTAAAAAATGCATAGAGATTTAGGACTATTGGCTAAGATTTTTGAAAATTTGAGATATTTTTTTCTATAAAAATAATAAATTAGATGAACCTCAAAAATTAGGGAAATAAAAGTGCATGTATGGCCTGTAGGTCTACATTTAATAAAAATAGTAAATTTCTAATTTTGATAAATATACACAATAATGTGAAAAATGTAAGAGTTTATATATATATAATCATATTTATGAAAAACCTCTGATAATTGTTAATTTTGACTTAATATGAATCATAAATAGGCCAAATAATTTCGAATGTTTTATAAGAAAACCATAGAATATTCAAAATAAAGAATCATCCATTGAGATAAATCAAGAATATTTTTTAGAGACTTGATATTTTATTTAATAAAATATGATTTTTGTTGAAACCCATAAATTAAT
This sequence comes from Torreya grandis, assembly GCA_037957365.1. Classification (NCBI taxonomy): domain Eukaryota; kingdom Viridiplantae; phylum Streptophyta; class Pinopsida; order Cupressales; family Taxaceae; genus Torreya; species Torreya grandis. The sequence continues at coordinate 1,218,695 of JARHVA010004847.1, read as the reverse complement.
TTCAACATAATTACACCATTATCCTTGTATGCCAATATTTACTAAAAATAATAATTTGTAAAAATTGAAAAAAACATAGTGAATTTTGATGAACAAAACAAGGTTTTTGCATATAAAAATATGAGTAGAAAATAATTGAGTAATTTTGAAATAAACTTGTTTAGAGGTAGAATGTGTCAATCAAGGAAGAATCCACTTAGAAGTATTTTCTCATGAAACCCTTGTGACCAAAGGAGGTAAACCTCTAGGGTAAAGCTTCATATCTAAAAATCCATCACAACAAGCTAAAATCCTAGGAGTCTTGGAATCCGTAAGCTAGAGAAAATACATATTCATGTCATATTCACAAAATGTTTAACCCTAATTTGTGTGTGGATCCTCTTTGGTATATAGGGTTAAGAATATATAAGTGATAGGACACAAGGGTGAAGATCATATCTACATTAGTATAATTAAATGTGAAACTTAGATATAACTTGTACTAAATTTATTAAACTAAGATAGACTATAAATGGAAAGTATAACTATGTTAAATATAGACATGACAAATAATTTGTATTTAGCTTTCTCTAACGTCGAAACAGTGTTGGATATTAAATAGTTTGAAATTAGGTAGGAGGATAATTCTGGAATAGTTGTTATATTTTATATTTGGTGCCTCTAGCTCTCTAGACAATTGTGCTAGCCTTGGATAATTATGTCGACACTATTGTTTGGGTTTGATGCTAGTGCCTTTTATGGAATATAAATTGAAATAGTATGTGACAACTTAGATGATTTTGGGTTTGGCTTCACCTTCACTCTAGTGTATCCAAATATGGGTAATGTATTATCACTCCTTGTGAAATGACAATAACCTAGTTTTCAATCTTCAATGTGACCTAATGAAAAATTGGGTTAGTGGGCACATAGTTTTGAGTTAACCCATAATGACTACATTGTCAAATGACACTATCTATATATCTAATATTCCATAAGATGGCCTCATACTCATGTATTTATCCCCTACGTGTTGGCTTGAGTATGAATCATGAAATGTTTATAATGAAAGTACACCAATGTACTATCTTATAAATTTAGAAATAAGATATTATGAATACTCTTTTATTAATTTACAAATATATATGTGTTTTACCTATTATTTGTATGTAAATATGGAATCATTTGATCAATTGAAAGATTAATAGAGTGATTTTGATAAGTGTCTAGGTCTCTTCATTCTGATTTCTAGGTGAGGAATGAATGAGGGTTGATTTTGTATTTATATCAATACTATCATGAGATATCTCCTATTAAAGCACTTAGGATAACCATTTAAATATATTTCATTTAAAAATTATATGAATTTAAGGTACTATACACTTGCATCTAGGTAGGATAGTAACAATGATGTTAATTACTATCTTGGATGTTAGTGTCCAAGGAGTAATGAAATAGGTATCGGATCAAAACTTGTAGAGTGTAAGATAGGTACATTTTAAGTATTCAAGTCAAGATGGGATGTATATGTCATACATATAAGATTTACTAGACTAATATATAGGCCAAAGAGCATAAGATAAAGTAGATGTGAGGCTTATAGAAGCAATACATATGTATAACTAAGAGTAAAAGCTAAGTTCTATGTTTTCCAAGTGTACAAGATTGGGGTGATACATAATAAAAAAATATAATCTACAGTAACACGGATATCACCAAGATAAAGTATTTTATGTCATTTATTACATCTTCCATGCTATGTATTTTCCTTTGATTTTAAAAATTATTATTCCATCCTCATAATCATCTACTTCTAACTCAAAATAATCTTATTAATCATTTTATTTTGGTTGTGGTTGTAGTCACTAAAATTGACTTATTCCTAAAAAATCAAGATCAAAATTTGTACTTGTTCATTCAATTATTGAATTAGCCTTCAAATATGATGACTTTCCATTGAGAGTACATTTTTGAAAGTCCCAAGATTCAAAAATCTTAACAACCCCTTTTCATTCTCTTTGACTTCTAAATTTTACCCTAAATCTACCAAACTTAAATCTTAAGAGCATTAAAAAATATAGCTTTATTGAAATATCTCTATCTATCACTTTTGTTATATTTATATATCACATCAAATCTTTAAAAGTGTTTATTTCTACTAAAAATGCACTAAATGTCACTTTTTATTTGCCAATCCTCTCAAATTATTCCATAAATATGCATCTCTTATTTTCTTATCCCATAGAAAATTTAAAAAAGTTATTCCCTTCATGAGGGTTTTTCATTTCTATTTTTCTTATCCATATATTATGATATCTCCCACACATCTCTTCTTAACTCCTACATGTAATATATTATCTTTTATTATAAATAAATCTTTTTACCTTGAAATTTAGATACATAACTTATAGTGAAAATTGAGTATACATTTATTGAGAGAGTTATAGTCTTCCTTCTATATTTTCCCTTATAAATCATCTCAAATCTCACAAAAACCTTTTGGTCATTATATAAAATTAGAGGATTAATCTTAATAACATGAGAAATAATATTTTTTTGTTTTTAGAACTAACCATAGTACAAATGTCTCTTTTCTTCTTTTGTTTTCATCTTTGCATTCCCTCTTAAATTCATCTAGTTTTATAATTCTTGGTTCATCATTGAGGAAAAAATCAAGACATATCAACTTAAAAATAAAAATAATTTTAATTCTATTAAAGTTCTTCTTATCCACCTAACCTCTACTATGGTCAAGTTGAGGAATTTTAGTTTCTTTCTTGATTATTTTAATTGTATTCATTATATTAGATTTTAATTAATTATTTTTTATTACATATTATAGGATGACATATATATAAACAAAATCACTCTTTATACTCTTTTACACTATAACTAACTCATAATTCTCATAATATTAATGGCATATACGAAATATGATATCTCAATAGTTTGGATGATAGCTTTAAAGTTAAATAAACAATATACATTCTCATTTACAAAAAAATAATTTTTTTAATTTGTATTTTAAGAACACAATAAACACACGTACAATTCAAACAACAATCCTTACACCTACTTGTATAAAAATATAAGGAAAACTAAAAGAAAATAATTACATGTAAAAAAACATTCTCATCTATGTTTACTTTCTAAAATTTCAAAATATGGTCATAGTGATAATTATAATTTAATATTTCAAATATAATATTATTTGAATCCAATCTTATAATAAAAATCAAAGAACTTGAATAAAATCATGATTTTCATTATTTATCCATCTATTTTCATGCATATAAATCTAAAACTATATGTTTATTTTAATTTGTGGATTAAAAGTTTAGTGTATTAATTCATAATTAATTTATTTAATTTGAAAACAAAAATAAAAACATTTATTTTCAAAAAATATAATTAAATTAATACACCTTAAGAAAGCATTAAATTTAGGAAAAATCAACATTATATAGATTGATTTTAAATCTAAATTCATTGACATTTGCATATTATGTCATAAGAAAAGAAAAAAAAAAGTTTAATTAATTTATTTATTTTCACCATATTTGTTTTCATACTTAGTTTTAGTTTCCTTAGTAATTTCAAAATGTTAGTTTATAAAAAAACAACAAACTTCCATTTAGTGAAACATCCATTCATTTGAATAATAAAATTAGAGAACACATACTTTGGAAAAAAACACAAATTATCCATACATAAAAACCTAAAACAAATAATTTCCTTTCCCTTGGATGAAATTTCATGAATAATCACATATACATAGAGTAGGAATGTTTCCTCAAGTACTAACTCCCATCTAAAAACAAAACATCGAGAGATCAAAATAGACTTTAATATTTGGTTCTAAGTATTTCAATCCATAAATTTATCCAATCTTATCATTATATATATAAATTATCTATATTATAAAATTAGGTTTTCCAAAGCCAAGTTAGGTATATAAAATCACATCCTAGCTTTTCAAGCCTAAAACATCCAAATCTAACTTTATTTTTCATCCTCAAGTCTAATATCATATAATTTCATTAGCTTATGGATGAAGTTGTATAATTAATACCATATTTATAGAGTTTAAAAAATAACTTGAGTAATATATCCTAAATTCAACCCATTCAGCAAGAGTAACATAGACCAAGAGTTATGCTATTTAGTCCTTCTAGAATTTAAATATTTATGGAATCTTACTAAACGAAATTTCACTACCCTAAAAGATAAATTTGACATAACCAAGTTTTTTTTTATATAATTTAGAATACAATATCATCCATTTAAAAAACCCCATGCACATATCTCATTTAAATCAATCAATATTTCCAACTCAATCATCTCACCAACCTCAACCAGAAAAACTAGATCAATAACCTGCCTATCATATCATTCCTCTTTAATTTTATAAAATAGACCTTGAGAGGTTGAGTTATCAATGTTATCATGTTGTGTTACATTTAAATATTTAAATATATACTTTCAATAAGGTTTTCCAATTGGTATACTCATAGTTGTAATGTACATGAAAACAATACTAGTAAGTATATAGTTGGATGCCCTAATTAGGGTAAGAATATAATGATGATGGAAGGACATCTATAAAAAATAGATGAAATTAAACTATAATAAATTAAATATTGGGATTGGTGGTAGTGAATTCTATTTTTATACAAAAATAAATTGGCTATGTCAAAGCTCTCATTAAGGGTAGTGAATTATTGTGTAATAAGAACCTAAGAATATTTAGATTCTATGAATAAATAATATAGATATAGGTCTATGTTACTCTCCTTGAATGGATTAAAGTTATTGTGGATTAATATAGGTGTTTGGGAAAATATATCAATTCGTGATTTTTTATAAAATGTCATCCATGAAGCAAACTAAACTAAATGAGGCTAGACTTTAAAATGAAATAAGAATTCAAATTTGGAGGTTTTGGGCTTGGTGAGCTAAGAGGTTATCTTTTATATATAACTAGGCTTCCTATTTTTATCATATAAAATACTTATATGGATAATTATAATATTGGGTGAATGTGTTGAGGTTAAGTCTTTAGCTAATGCTTAGAGTCTATGTCACTTTCAATCTTCTATGAAAATATGGGAGATGGTAATCAAAGAAAAATTATTTATTCTAGTATAGATGAACTTGTTTAGGAAGCATCATCCAAGGGTAGGGAAAATGTTTTTTTGAGGTTTTTATGCATTGTTTCCTTTTTTTTAAAAGTTTCATAATAATAATTGTATGGTTGTTTTGTGTTATTTTCCAAAGTATGTGTTTGTTGATTTTATTGGTTAAGTGACTAAATGTTTGGATAAATTAAGGTGTGTTGTTTATTCAATAATGCATGTTTTGAAAATGATTAAGATGACTAAAACTATTCATATAAAAAATGTTCTTATAATAAATAAATAAACAAAAGTTCATTTAATTTTATTTCCTAGGATATAATATGTGAATGCTAATTAATTTAAAACTTAAAATAAATTATATAATTTTAAATTTTATTTTCTAAAGGTGAAAAAAATTAATTTTACTTGTTGGAAATAAACATTTATTTTGTTTAAGTGAAATTAATTAATGATAAATTAATAATGTATATTTTATATGTACAAATTAAAACCAACCTATTTTTTCAGGTTTGTATGGATAAAATTAGAAGCCTAAAATTTTTATAAAAAAAAATTGATGCAAGTTATTTGTTTTTTATTGTGATTTTAGATGAAACTAATCCTATCATTTAAATAAAAAATTATAGTTTTGATTATGAATATTTTTTGAACTATATTAAAGTATACATGGATGGAAATGGTCTTGAAGATGAAATTCTATTCTTTTAATTTTACTTTGATTTATATTAAAGTTGGTGTAAGCATTATTATTGGTTTTCTACGTGTTTATATTATGTAGTGTATGGTTTTTTTTTAAAATATAAGTTCAAATCTATAAATTTTTGTAAATTAAAGAAGCTTTTGTTTATTTATTACTAAAACTAACATACCAAAATTGCTATTGTTCTTTCATATTTCCTATATGCAATAAGATTCTAAGAATTGTGAGTAATTTACGGTTTAAAAGATTATGAAGAATGATTTTTTTCATTCTTATATGTTATTTTATAATATGAAATAAATAAATTAAAAAAAAAATATTATAATGAAAAATAAAAATAAAACAAAATCCTCCAACCTGACCAAAGCAAAGGGAAGGTGATGAAGAAGAACTTGAATATAATTAAAATTATTATTATCATTAGGTTACAACATCCACATTTGTTTTGAAAATGATGACCCAAATATTATATATCAAGAGGAATGTAAGAGGCAATGAAAAAAAAAATATCAAAGTGAAAAGAAGAGGCAACTAGATGGTTGTTGGTTGGCATAAAGAACAAAGTGTTATGTTTCAAGTTTATAAGTTTCCTCCAGCTTACTATGATGACCAAAATGTTTTTGTGGGATTTTAATTTATTTACCAAGGAAGACATAAAAGGTAGAATATAAATCTTTCAAAACCTATATACTCAATTCTCAATGAAATTTTTTTAATATGAATTTCATGGTAAAATGAGTTATTTTTTAGAAAATACTATAGGTTGTATTAGGGATTTAAAAAGAGAAAGATGGGAGTTTTTTATATTTGAATTATATTTATCTAAAATTATCTTAGACATTACCTTAAGTGAATTGGAACATTGGGCAGTCTATTCTACAAAAATATGAGGCAAAAAAAATATTGAAATATGTATACATGTGTTAAAATACGCATCTCTATAAAATAGTTCAAAGTGAATATAAACTTGAAAAATGTCAATATATGAAAGTGATAGTTAGGAAATTATTGGGGTGGTTTTGAAACTAGTAGGCTAGTTACATGAACCACATGGTAGTTCTATCATGCACCATTAATTCCCTAGATTTTGAAGGATTAAGATTAAAAATAATAATTTAAAATATTAAATTAGTAATAGATAGAGGAAAAAGAGGGAAATAGGATAATATCTTGTCTAAGAATGACATTTTTGTATAGGTATTTACATCATCGTTAGATATCATGAAACATTATATCATGTAAAATTTGGTTGTGTGCATATTTTACCCCTTGGAGAGGAACTTATCCATGAGTTTGAGAGGGAATTTTTATGTATTAGTATCAAATTAAAATTAAAATAAGGGTTAGATAACTTATATCACTTACATATGCAATGAAGTGAAGCCAGTTGAGATGCCTTTGTGACCTATAAGCAAAATAATGAGAATCAAGTGTGACACTATGATAAAATTAGAATATGTAATAATAGATTAAAATATGTATTATAATTAATTATCATCTACATGGGGATGAAAATAATACTTAAACCATATAGTTAAGGGATTGATTTTGGTGCCATGCGATGCTGCATAAACTTCAAACATACTAAAATGTAATAAGAACATGCTTTGTAACAAAATTATAGGAAATAAAACACTATTATTTTTAGTACCATGGATATCCCACATTATTTAATGCCTTATTTTAAAAAAAATTTGTCAAAATATTTGATAATATAGATTCCAAGTGTGGTTTTTACAAAAATGGATGTTTTGTAATAAAATAATAAAAAATATTAATCTATAACTAAAAAAATTATCCACTTTATAATTTTTTGTGCATTACAATATTAAATTTTTTTGAGCTCTAGATTACTCATGATGGAATTATATGATATTAAAAGTAAACTGATGAACATGAGGAAGCACAATGTGACTTCCATCAAGTCTAGGTGTGGCTTAGGCACCATTGAGTTTACTTAGTATTTATGAAATATCATAGGTTTAGTACATTCATTTTTTAAAATGTCTTAAGGTTAATTAAATTGAAAATTTAGAGCGATGAAATGCTTATGGTAGTGTGTGTTATCGGAATACATATAATTTTATTAGTTTTAAGTTGATTTTTTTATAAAAATAGGTATTTTCATGTTTATCACTATGAAAAATAAAACCACATGCATCAAGTGAAATTGTAATAATTTAAAAATGGGAGGTTAAAATTTTATATTAATAATTACACAATCACTGTGATGATTGCACAAACACTATTATGAAAAAAATGATTATTGCACAACCATTCCAATGGTGTTGAAACTACCTCATGTGTATAAATTTTATTTAACTATGGTCAGGGATATAATGATTTTTTACATAGTTTAACTAATCTAGATTCTATTTTCATGGTTATAGGGGGTTATGTCTACTATATTAAGGCTAGAAAGAAGGAGTGGTTGCATAGAGATATATGATAATAAGGTAAGTGGATATCATTTTAATTGATAGGGTATAGATGTTGAGGGTATAGAAATTGGGATTATTTACAAAACCAATAGGTTGTTCTATGACTTGTTTACATATTGAGACATTGAATGGAACAAATTATGGTTTCCTTGGGTCCCATGACATAGGACCATCACATTAATATATGTATACTATATATATATATATATATATATATATATATATATATATATATATATATATATATATATATATATATAATCATATACTAGGAAGACAATGACATTGATGCAGGCTACATATAGAGCAGAATCCCATACACTACCAAAATACTTTGATGATGTGGGCATACCTAATATAGGTGTAAAATAGGGTGTGAGACTAGTAGGGGTTGAGATATTATTTATCCCCATTCCAAGGTGATTATTAGCATCTTAGCCTCATAATTACTTGTCTATATTAAAACTAAATTTTCATAACATCTTAGTATTTTACTTTTAAAAATTATCAGTAAAGGATATGTTAGGATTGAATTATGACTCACTCAAGTACAGTCAGGAATAAAATAATATATGTGAACAAAAAAAGTCAGCAACTCAAGGGACAAAGAGTCCCCTTGATTTTAGGAAATGATTGTGATCAAAGGTCCAATAAAATCCAAATAATATAACATGCATAGGATGTGAATGTTTTCACCTAAATTCAATTGATTTCTTCAAGTTATCCACGATATCCTAGTTAATTTATTCTACAAATAGACTATTTACAATGCAATGGGTAGGACATTATTCATCAAATAAAATTATAAAATTTAAATAAAGAGTATCATAGAAAAGGGATAAATCCATTGATTAAGACAAGTATTCAAATACCAAAAAATTAAATCAATGTTGGATGCAATAAAATTAGTGTGTATCAAATATAGCAATGATCAAGATTCAAAGGAATAAATGTGAACATGAAATCTATAAATTCAAAATAAATATATTACACATGCATATAACTATGTACACACTATGACTAATGTAACCCTTAAGATAATCAGATTGAGGTCTAAAATCTAGTTAAAATAGTTGTTACACAATTTAATTATATATCCAATTTCACACCGATAACATTGAAAAAATTGTTTGCATATATTATTTACCAAATTAAGATATTCATAAATAATAAAGATATAGTTAATATCAAGGATAGGGCAAATCTTGTCTTAATCTCAATAGAATTTTGGTACTCGAATGTGTCGACCATTATAATGATAAGCAATGTTGCTCTTATATAAAAGGCTAATCCATCATGGTTATGATGCACAACCATAAATTAAATTCTCATGATACAAATATTAAGTGAAATCACTAATTATATCTTAAATTTATGTGATATCACATCAATAAAGGATAATGCTTTGGCCATGGTACAAATTCAAATATAACTTCTAGGATGGAAGTGGATTACATTTCCAGTGCACTCCAAGATCTAATGATCAAAATATAGTCTATAATATTAAATTTATTATACCAAATGATTTTTAATCCAAACAATAAGAGACACATCATTATAAACCAATCCCAATGATAAAGGTGTTAGTTCATGTATTTTCTTTGTCTAGTCCAAATTTCTTATGTTTATCTTCAAGTTTACACAACTTATTTTAAATGAAATACTTTCCTTATTAAATGCTAATGCCCAAGAAATATTAGAAAAATGGGTTATTACAATATATAAATATCCACATTTTGTTTTCTTTAGGAACCTATTGATATCATTGTAATTTTGGTCAACTCTACCTTAAATATGTGAATAATTTTCTTAATTTTAGCCTTTAACCATACATAGATCATTGCCAAAGCTCTATCCATTTCCATCTCCATGTTCATTTTATCTTATGTTCAACTCACTTGATCCTTGATGTAGGGTATTTTAAACTAAATATATTAATTGGATTATCCAAAATACTCATGTTTATTTATTTTATTCACTAGTTCTCCTTTACATATAGTCTTTATTTATAGTTGAATGACAAACCATCACTTGCGTATTACTTAATGTTCATCCTACCATAAAATTTAGGTTTGATGTATGTTTCAAGGGATGCTTGCATATCTAATTCACTATCACTTATTACCATTTCATCTCTCATCTACTTCTTTTATAATATTCATGGCTTTTCTCATTGGGTATCACTTTTTCACTTGGTAATTTGTTGGCAATCTCAGGATTTACTCTATCTTTTGATTTCATCATCATCACAACCACATGTATTTTGATTACTATCCCAATTTATCCATGGTTTTTTAGGGCCATGTGGTGTTAAGATCAATACTACCACCACTATAGGATCCTCATATTCCCATGCTAGTGTTAAGTGGCATATTATTGGGACCGTAGGGGCACCTAAGGTTTTCATTATAGATCCACTCCTATGTTAACATGATTTTGATACATGAACTACTGTTATATCTCTACTCACCTAATGATTGTTGACCATTTTTACCTATGGAAAATATGGGTCAACCCCCTATAGTTAGAATCTTGTATAGGGGATTTTTAAAATGCCATAGGTTATGTTATAACTCATTTGATGTCATTTCGTATGCCATTCTAGATTTTGTCATTGTCTAGCTTAGTCCTTATGTCATTTAGTGTCTTAGGGGTCATTTTTAAAGTCATATATTCAAGTAATAGGTTTTCATGGTTTCTAAAAAGTTAGGATCATGTAAAGGGTCTAAAAAGTCTCAAGGAGTTCATTCATAGCTACAAAAGTTTAGGAACAAGCTTTGTGAAGCTAGACAATCATTAGGACAACATAAATAACTAGACTATACCAGTTTACCTTGGTATTTTATAAATATGCTTAGAAAGCCATGCATGACCATCATACCATGCATGATCAATATCCCTAGTGATAAGATAATTCTCTATAAGTTTCATATCTTGATGATTATTTTATCTCAAGATCGAAGCCTTAAAATTTCAACTTATTAAGTTTAAGGAACCAGGCCATCTTGTACATCACATGGAAATGATATAGATATCTTGCTCATACATTTATTATCTTCACTTAGGAAATTTCACAAACCAAAATATTATAATTACATGGATTCCTTCATGTCAAGATAATATCCTAAAATTTCCATGTTGACATGAGCTTTCTAGCTTAAGTTATAAGCTTCTAAAGTTGGTCCTATAACATAAGACATTCATGCTAATATCAAGTTTGAACTCCATAAAGTAGCCATTTTGTTTCATAAGGTCCTTAAAAGGTTTAAAGTTAATAAAGATCTAATGGTATACATGATCTTTCATACTAACACTTGATACATAATGGTCTGCATGAACTTGCATACTAACACTTGAGATCTAATGGTTCACACTGACATCAAACACGTCAAAAGGTCCTTAGGTTAAATACCTTTAAAGAGATACAAGTTAGACAAGATATTATGCTATGTATTAACCAAGAAAAGATCCAATGGTGTGATCTTGATTGATAAGGAGTTGGGTCCAAACAAAATCCAATGGTTTATGATGCATTGAACATATTAATTTGATAGTGTGAGATGAGTCAAAAGGTCAAGGAGCTAGAGAGGCCATCTTGTGACATAAGTTTGGAAGCTAGCAAACTAACCATAGGATCCTAAGACCAACACATGATTGACAAGTTTCATGAGCACATTATTCATGGTAGGAAATCAATGAACTTCATTGGTTTGTATTAAGGATATCAATGACATGTAGAAGGTCAAAAGGTCAAGATCTCACAATGAGGATCTATGAGGCCAATGAGATTAAAGATAGGTTGGAGCACTTTGGTTGGCCCAAGTAATTTGTAATGGGAAAAATCAAGCCAAGGACCTATTTTTTATGGAATAAAATAATGTCTTATAAGGTCATTTATTTGCCATTAAAGCTTGATCAAACACCATAAAGTAGACACAGTGATGCAACCAAGGTGATCAAGAATATAAAGGGATTACACTAAAGATAAATACGGACCTATAGTTCATAGATGTGTGGCATGAAAGGTTAATTCCATGATTATATTCACCATTTTAAAGGTACATGTGCATATGATGAATTATTATCTCTTACATAGATATAATGGGTTTATTCTAACTTGTTTAGATCCAAAAATGGGACTATGTAGCCTATATGTTTGCATCAATATTAAGACTATAGGATAACTAATAGTCTAAGATTGGTTTTCCATCGATATTGAACCTATGAACATGGGGAAAGGTTGGATAATGATGAAATTGTAACAATAGGTATTATTTTAAAGGATTTCATGAAGGTATACATGTAGACCCCAACAATTTCATCTCTAGGACAAACTGAATGAAGAAGACCCTTCTATCCACTTTTGCATGCCATGACAAACCAATTAGGATTAGTTAGGTCTAGGATAAATTTATAATATATGGATCTAATTTTTGTAACTAAATTTATTTCAAAACTTAGCTCAAAACCACTTGGTTCTATCATTTCAACCAAATGGAGAATCAATAAAGGAATAATGAACTATTTTAACTACTTGAAGTGACCCAAATCAATCAAAAGGTTTGAATGAGAATAATTTGTAGAAGTTTTAACTACATTTCAAATGGAGTTGAGATATTTTATTTCTCTTTGATAACCAAAGTATCTCTCTCTAAAGGACCTTTCTTCTATAAACATAGCCTTATATATTTTGTTAAGTACCCCTCAGGTTGGTATGACTAGAATTTGCTACAAATTATATTCTACACCCTTTTAAGTAATGAATAGAGAATTTAGAAGTTGTTTACTAATATATAATTAGTGTTTTGTATTGGTTTGATATTCAAAAGTGGTTTTCATCTTCCCTTTTTGGGTCCAAGTACAACCTAAGTTATAATAATCTTTCTTTTATGTCATCTAATGTGTCTTAATTTTGATGTCTTAGGTATAGAGTAGATTGTTTACTATAAGTGCTTTCAATCAAGACTTACCCTCATTTCCCTCTAACCTAAGTCCATCAAATTGACCTTTAGGTGAAACATTAATTCTTGGATACCATTGTAGACACTTCATTAGTTATATTCATAAGTCTATTAGTGTGCTACTATGTTTAATATTGAGAGTGTATCTTTTAACATATGGTACATAACCTCCTTTAGAGTAGGTTCAATTCATGCATTCTCTAACTCTTTTCCCTATAAATAATTAGTCAGTATAGATAAGAGAATTTTAAGATCCATTCAAGGAGATATCCCCTTAAATATAGAGGCTCATTTCCAATATAAGCACACCCACATACCTAAAAATGTTACCATATTTCCCAAATTTGGAAGCAACTTAAACAACTTCTTCTAGAGTGAGAGATTTGGTGACATTAGTTTTGGCATGGCTGATGGGATGCATTATCTATAATATAACTTTTTAAGGTGAATTTTGGTCTTGATAACATCAAATATAAATTGGTGTGCTACTTATAATTTGTTAACTCCTTCATGTCAAATCTAGTTAAAGGCCATTTATTTTTTTATAAACATGCCCTCATAATTCATGGTTCTCACTAGGTCATCCTCTACTAAAACATTTAATCCCATTAACTCACCTATTTAGCTTGAAATTGTTTTTGAAGTTTAGTATCCATTACCTAATCTACCCTTTGAAGAATGAGTATATTTTACTAGAGAGGAAAAGAGTGAAGAGGCTGAATAAGTTGAAGTTCTTTAAGAAGAAGATATGGATAGACCTTATGCTTTCCCTACCTTCAATACTAAAAATCTAATTCAGCTTCTAGTATATGATGTCATTCCTCCTAATGCAATGAAAGGTGTGCCAAAATTAAATGGTGAGAGTCATGTCACACCTAGTGATCACATTAGAGACGTTTCTAACTTTTAAAGTTTCCACAATATTGTTTGGAGAACATTGCCATTAGGCTCCTTTCTATGTCCCTTAAAGGAAGGTTATTTATTGGTAAAGGACTCTAGAAGGTGGATGCATCATAACATGGGATGATTTTGGATAATTTTTGACTTCCATATTTGAAAATAAAAGTGATCATGCCTCTATCATACATCAGCTCAACATGATAAAAAGGGGACCCAAGGAAATACTGCATGATTTCAATGAATGTTTTAGAAGATTTTCCATAGATTTCCTACTCTTATGAGACCATCTTCTATATTTATGCTCCATACTTAATTGATATCCATTGGGACTAAAATTGATGTCATGGCTCAATCTATGATAGATTCCACTCTTCCTAAAGCATATGATTTTGCTATCAAAGATGAGAATAATTTCATCCAAGATGGAAGATTAACTCCCAACGTGTCTATGCCTCCTTTGTCTCATACTTATAATATCACTTTGGAAGTTGCTCAAGTTCCTAATGCTAATACCAAAACTATGGTTTCTCCTAGCTAGGTAGAAAATATTGTTGATTATAAATAAAAGTTCCTAGCCTTAGAGGCTCAAAAATAGGCTAGCTAATATGCAATAAGGTTATTATAAAAATCCCTACCTCTATCAAAAATATTATAGTCAATAATATGGAAGAGGAAGAGTAAAATGATATCCTACCCCAAACATGCTTGCCAATGTATATAGTCCTAACTCTACCACCAATGTAAGGGAGATATTACCAGTTCATAACAATCTAGTATAGGGAGAAGATTGGCAAAAAGACTAATTCATGGATGCCAATGACAATAAATAGAAATATATAGTGGATCAAGTAGTATTTACCCCCCTCATATCAAATGATTATGAGGTGATGATGAAATTTAATTAGGATTGGCAACCTCAAAGAGAGATATTTACAATTTTTTTTGGTTGAAGACACTTTTTTTCTAAATCAAGGATCCTATGTCATAGACAATACAAAGGCAAAGATAAAGGCTCTATGAGGCATAAATACAATTCCCATAGGCTCATCCAATTCTCCTGCAAGAGAACGAAATATAACTATAAGTGTGATAGTTCTAAAAACTTCTTCTTCTCCATCAAGTCAAAATATGGTAAGGTCTACTCATATTCCCCATGTTCCAAGTAATTTATTACCTAAAATATCCCAAGATAAAGTAATTATGGATTATTTAAACATTTTATATTCTTTTAATAACACTAAAACATCCATTTCCTTTTGGGATATTCTTTATATGCCTGGTAAAAAGGAACTCCTATAAAAGTAGTTATTTGTTATCCCTACTAGTGTCTCACCCTCAAATTAAAGTCATGGCCATGTTGCTCTTATAAATTTTCCTAGTAACATTATTTAACCATCCAATATGGATAAAAAACCTGCACCATTTTACCTCACCCTAATTATAGGTGACAATTTGGTACATAATTACATAGTCAATAGTGGAGCTTCTACTTCTATCATGCCCAAAGTTGTAGCTCACAAGCTAGGCCTAAAATATGAGCCACATAGAAAAGGCTTTATTAAATTAAATGGTACACCTACCAAGATAGTATTATTTAAAAAATTCTTGAATTTTTTCTTTTATGATTGTCTTGGTTTTCCTATCTTGTAAGACATAGTTGTGGCTAATCTCCTAGCCCACTTTGCAATCTACCTATCAAAGGAATTTATATCCAAGGTAGGTGACTACCTCTAAGCTGACTAGTCCTTTTTTACCTTTAAAATAAGGTATGGGGAAAATATGAAATTTAGGACACAACCACTTATAAGGTTTCATATTGATCCTTACATTGAGATAAGTTCCAATTTGAATTATGTAGCCCATAAAGAAAAGGACTTTATTGTAGATTATGTCACTTATTTCAAGCTTGAGTGTATTTCAAATTTTTTTCTTGGTGACTATGGTAGTAACAATAATGAAAATGATCCTTATCCTCTCATGGAGGAAAATTATATAGGAGTATATGGTATACATGGAGTACTAACAACCCTACTTGCCAAGGAGGAGGGTGGAGATGATGAGATGTAGAAGATGTTTTTTGATGGTTCAAGAAGTAAATATGGTACAAGTGTTGGTGTTATAATGGTATCCCCATATAAATTATATTATTATTCTTCATACAAATTTTATTTTAGTTTTAATTATAATGTGGTCGAGTATGAAGGTTTAATTCATGGCCTTCAATGGGCAAGGAGAAAAGGAATCGAGAGCTTGCAAGTATATGGAGATAGTGAATTGGTTGTGCATTAGGTGAGGAATATGGTTATCTCCAATAATCCTTTGCTTAATTAGTTTAGTCATAGGGTATGGTATTTGCTTGAATACTTCAAAGCATTCAATACTTAATCAATCCTAAGGGATCAAAATAGTCATGCTAATAGACTAGCTACCATAGGAGCTCAAATTGATATTCCAACTACCATAAAAGATGAGGGAAAATAGTCTAATATTAATATTATTATCATACCTTCTATACATGATAATGAAGTATCTTGGTAAGTGTTTGATAGTGATAAAAACATTACATGTTTCTTTCAAAATGAGGCTGAGTTTTCTTTAAGGAATTAAGGGAGGCTCAAAGAATAATTAGGTGATCAAATTGTACAACTAAGAAACAATAAGATACCTAAGGGTTAGGTGACCTTAGAAATTATTTTCAATGAGAATGATCAAAATAGGAAGGATAAATTGAGTATCTCTAAAAAAGAGGAGAATTATGAAAGAGTCTTGATCTTAAAGGACAAACTCCTCAAACTGGGCAAGGTATGTTCTACATTAGAGAAGCAAGCATTCATTGAGATATGTAGAGAGTTTCATGATATCATTGATTGGGAGTATAAGGTCCTCAGACGATTTGGTCCTAGTCTATCATACCATATTATTGAGTTGGATCTTAGAGTTAAATTGATTAGATAGAAACAAAGACCCATCAACCCTAAGGTTGAGCAACTAATGAGGTTAGAACTTACCAAACTCTTTAAATATAAGATAATATTTCCCATCAAGAATTCAAAAAGGATATTTAACCTTGTGTCTATTAGAAAAAATAATGGGGAGATAATAATTTTTGTAGAATTTAGAGATCTTAATAGGGTATCACTCAAAGATCACAATCATCTACCCTTAATGGAGATGATTTTTTAAATGGTTTTAAGTTATCAACATTTTTTTCTTCTAGATAGATATTTAGGCTATAATCAGATTTTAGTTAGTGAGGATGATAAGTTAAGACAAACTTCACAACTAAATGAGGGAATTTTTCTTATAGGAATATTCCCTTTGGTTTATCTAATGTTGATGCCACATTTCAAAGAGAAATGGAAAAGACTTTCAAATGTTTGATCAATAAGATGTTACTAGTTTATGTAGATGATATAATAATGTTTTCTAAATATGCTAACAAGCACATGTAACACTTGAGTCAAGTTTTTTAAATATATAGGTAGTATGGAGTATATCTTAATCTAAATAAGAACATCTTTGCCATTCATGAAGATAATCTATTAGTATATATCATTTCCAAGGATGGTTTGACTATCGACCCTAAAATAATAGAGGATATTCTAGGCTTATCATTTCCCTTGCATAATAAAGGTCTTAAAAGTTTTTTAGGAAAGATAATTTTTTTAAGGAGGTTCATACCTATTTTTTCATCTTTGGTGAAACCTATCACAACTATGCTCAGGAAGAACCAAGTCTTTTCTTTGACCAAAGAGGGTAAGAGCAATTTAAATCCATAAAGAAATTAATTATAGAAGCTCCTACTTTTATGAATATTGATTTTACTAAAAAATTCATGTTGTATTCATTTTATAACCTTGATACTATCTAATCCATGCTAATGTAAAAGAATGATGAGGGTGTGGAGCATCTAATCACATTCTTTAGTCAAAGTTTAGAAGATTATGAATTTAACTAAACCATTGTAGAGAAACAAGTCCCTACTATTATAAGGTGACTAAAAAATTTTATACATATGGTTTCAAATAATAAGATTCATGTTATGGTCTCTCATCCTAGCACAACAGAGTTTCTCTTGAGAAAAGATCTTAGTGAAAAGAGGGCAGGGTGGATTACTAAGGTAATGGAAAATGATGTTGATATCAAAGTGAAAAAATTGATAAGGGGTAAAGGCATTTATGAACATCTATCTTTAGATATTCATGACTCAAAGGAACATCTATCTATTTTTAGGAGGGACATCAATGGTGTGATATTGAGATGCATTGATAATAATCAATTTTTAGTGTTGTTTCAAAAGTTATATAATGGGGAAGTAGGAATTAATTTATATCAAATAACCATAAATACCAAGATCATGAGAGTAGGCTATTATTAGCCTAACCCCTTTAAGCATTGCCATGATTGGGTGAGAAGGTGTGAACAATGTGATTTCTTTGTAGGAAAATATAAGCTTGTAGCTATTCCTTTGAGACCTATCCAAGTTGATCAACCTTTCATACAATGGGTTCTTTCTTTCATTGGCATGATAAATTCCCCATCAAGTGCTGGTCATAAATGGATACTCATAGTAACTAACTATTTTAGAATTTGGATTGAGGTAGTAGCATTAGAGGAACCTAATGATAATGCTATCTTGGAGTTGTATGAGAGCATCATAATAACATTTGGAACTCCTTATACTATATTTTAGGTAATTCTCTTACTTTTATGGGTGCTCAGATAGTTGATTAGGAAAATAGTAATGGCATATTCTTGAGCACTTCATCTAACTATTATCCTCAATGTAATGGGTTAGATAAATTCATTAATAAGAATCTGATCAAAATCATCAATAGAAACTTGGAGCATAACCAAAGATTTTAGCACACCAAATTGAAGATAACCTTATGGGCTGATAGGATAACTCCCAAGTGGTCAATAGGGAATTCTCATTTTGTTCTTTTCTATTGAAAGGAATCTAGGTTTTCTATCTCTCAAGAGCTACCTACCTTAGAGTTAGCACATCAACTAGATTTTCTAAAGGATACTCCAATAAAAATAAGATTGATAAAATGAATGGAGTTGTAAGAGACCAGAGATAAAGCTCATCAAGCTATGGAGCACCACCAAGTACTAATGAAAAGGTATTTTTACAAGAAGGTAACTCTAAGATCATTTCAAGAAGGTGACATAGTATTGAAATGGGATGAAGATAGAGAAAAACTAAGGAGACATACCAAATTTGATACCCTATAGAGTGGACTATATGTCATCATCAAGTTCAAGAAAAGTAACTCTTTTTAGTTAGGAAGCATAAATGGAGAAGAGTTTCCTATCCTTATGAATAATATATATCTAAAACCTTGTTATTGATAGTTGAAGGTTAGTTTTGTAATTACTAGATTTGGTGTGTTTCATTTGTTCTTATGTTGTGTTCAATAAGTGCTCATGAAGCACGTGTGTGTCTTATTTTATGTCTTGTCCTTTTTTTTCATTATTGTGTGTTGTTAATAAGGTAGTCTATGTGTCAAAATTGCATACATGTGACTCCATCACCCAATGGACAAGATTAGGTAATCAGTCATGACATAAAAAGCATGCCACCTTTGGGAAATCACCAAAGATGTTGGCCATTTTTACCTTAGGATAAAATGGGTCAACCCCCTAAGGGATTTTTATAATTCCATAGGGTATGTTTTAGCTAATTTGATGTCATTTCATATGCCATTTTGGCTTTGGTCATAGTCTATCTTGGTCCTTATGTCATTTGGTGTCTTAGGGGTCATTTTTAGAGTCATATATGTAAGTATCAGGTTTTCATGGTGTCTAAATAGTTAGGATTATGGAAAGGGTCTGCACAAGTCTCAAGGATTTCATTCATAACTACAAAAATTTAGGAACAAGCTTTGTGAAGCTAGACCATCATTAGGACATCATGAAGAACCAAAATGGATTATTTCACTTAGGCATTTTATAAATATGCTCAAAAAACCACATGTGACCATTAGACCATACATGATCAATGTCTATAGTTCTAAGATTATTCTCTACAAGTTTCATATCTTGATGAGTCTTCTATCTTGAGATCTAAGCCTTCAATTTTCATCTTGTCAAGTCTAAGGAACTAGGTCATCCTACACATCACATGGAAATGAGCTAGATAGTTTGTTCATGCATTTATTATCTTCACTCATTAAACTTCACAAACCAAAATATTATAGTATCATGGATTCCCTCATGCCAAGATAATATCCTAAAAGTTCCATGTTCGTGGGAGATTTCTAGCTCAAGCTATATGCTTCTAAAGTTAGACCTACAATATAAGACTTTATTTCTAGCATCCAGTTTGAGCTCCCTAAAGTAATAAATTGGGTTTAAAATGTCCTTAAAAGTTTTAAAGTTAATCAGGACCTAATGTTATACATGAGCTCACATACTAAAAATTGAGATCTAACCATTTACATTGAGATCAAACACATCAAAAGGTCCCTGGGCTAAATTCCTTTAAAGAGATACAATCTAGACAAGATCTGATGGTGAAAATCAACCAAGCAAAGATCCAATGGTGTGAGATTGACTAAAAAATAGGTGGGTCCAAGAAAAAATTTATGGCCCATGCTACATCATACATATTGATCTAATGGTATGAGATGAGTCAAAAGGTCAAGGATCTCAAGAGGCCACCACATGGCATAAGCATGAAAATTGGTAGACTAACCACTTGATCTTGAGATCAACATGTGATTGACAAGTGACATGAGCATGTTATTTATTATAATAAATCAATGAATTGCATTGGTTTATACCAAGGACCTCAACAACATGAAAAATGTCAAAAGGTCAAGATATAACAATGATGATCTATGAGGCTAATGAGAGTAAAGATAGGTTGGAGTATTTTGGTTAGCCCAAGTAATTTTTGGTGGGCAAAGTCGAGCCAAGGACTATTTTTTGATGGAATCAAAAAATGTATCTTAGGGTCATCTATTCACCATTATAACTTGATCAAATTCCATGAAGAAGACATAGTGATGTATCCAAGGTGATTGACAACATAAAGGGATGCCATTAAGGCTAAATGTAGACCTCTAGTTCATAGATGTGTGACATACGGGGTTCATTTTATAGCTGTGTTCACCATTCTTAAAGGTACTTATGCATATGGTGACTTTTTGTCTCTTAAAGAGATATAATGGGTCTATTTGGACCTATTTGGATCTAAAAAATGGACTATGCAATCTATAGGTCTACATCTATATAAAGACTATAGGAAAATCAATAGTCTAAGATTAGTTTTTTGTCTATAATGAAACTATGAACATGGGTAAAAGTTTGATCATGATCTAGTTATAATAAGAGCTATCATTTCAAAATGATCCATGAATTCATACATGTAGACACCAATAGTTTCATCTCTAAGACCAACTACATGAAAGTGACCCTTCTCTCCACTTTTGCACACCATGATAAATCAGTTAAGAGTAGTTAATACTAGGATAAATTTCTAATAGATGGATATGATCTTTATAACTATATTTATTCTATAACTTATCTTTAATCCACTTGGTCCCATTGTTACAATCAAATGGAGAATCATTAAAGGAAGAATAAACTGTTACAACAACTTGAAGTGACCCAAATCAATCAAAAGGTCTAAATAAGCATAATTTGTATCAATAGTTGTAATTTCATTTGAAATGGATTTGAGTTCTTTGACTCCTCTTTGAGTTCCAAATTCTCTCTCTATAAAGGCCATTTCTTCTATAAATAAGCCTTAGAGATATTGTTAAATATCCCTCTAACCGGTATGACTAGATTCTACAAGAAATTATATTCAACACCCTTTTGAGTAATGAATAGATAATTTTTTATTTTTTTACTAATTTTTGCTTAGTGTTTTATAATTTTATAATATGAAAATTTGGTTTTCATCTTCCCTTTGTAAGTCCAAGTCTAACCTAAGTGCTAATAAACTTTCTTGCAAGTCATCTAGTGTGTCTTACTGTTGATATCTCAGGTATAGAGTGGATTGTTGACTATAAGTACTTTCAATCAAGCCTTACCCTCATTTACCTCCATCATAATTCCATCAAATTAACCTCTAAGTGAAACATTATTTATTGGAAACCATTGTAGACACTGCATTATTTATGTTCATAATTCTATTAGTGCGCTAATCGGTTCAATCTTTAGAGTGGATATTTAAACATTTGGTGTATCACTTGCTTTAGAATAGGTTTGTAATGATATTGATATTCAATATATGTATAAATACCTTTAAGGTAGGGAAACGCCATATAATACTCTTTTAGGAAGGAATAACTCCATAATGTCTCTTCGAGGGGACAACCTCTAATATCCTCTTACAATAGAAGACTCAATGCTTACTTGATATCTTTACCATGATAATCATCTCCTATATATATACATATATCTAACCCATGGATGGGTAACCTCCTAATCACAATGTAGGCCAACCATTACCCAATGTACTACTTCTACAAGTTACTCTATTATCCTCATATATTAAACCCATATAACTTACTAAGGGGATGTGTGCCACATGTCAGTATCTGCATCAACCCATATACATCAATATATCATATCCATAGGTACATAGAATTACTTCCCTCTTTGACATGTTTCATCCCCGAAACATAGGAAGAAACCAAATAATGAGTGTGCTTTAAATCATTGCACACTTGTCTCCAATCTCAATCATCTAACCATCCATATGTGATCTTGATAGGTGATATCTCTCCAAGCTTATGTCCAAAATCCATTGTTCTCCTCTAATTTCATTTATGGTTATAATTATACTACTTTGGTGTCCAAGCATAATTATTCCTCTTTTTATTCTATGTGCCATATTCTGTTGCACTACTCTGATTCCAACCATGACCATATTAGGTATTCTTCCATGCATAGTCATAGTGATTTCCCCATTCATTCCATGTGCCATAGTATTTTTTCTTTGGATTCCATGCATATCTAAAATGATTGGAAATTTGATTTCTTGTATAGACAAAATGATTGTTGTTATGACACTTCCTTACCTGGTTCCATGATTGTTTCCTCTCGTGATGATGTGGGTGTCTATATACCTCAACCTTTTCCAATAATTTGACATTATCCACCTTTACTTCTACCTCTTCTACCTTTTCCTTATTTGTCTCTTGAGTAGATGAAGTGTTCATTTGTAGTGTGTCTTTATCTATATCATCTAAATCTGTATCATGATCTTCATCACCTGTTTTAATCTCATCCTCATGATCTACCTGGATTGTTATTGGTGCCTTTTTCACTATGATATCTTGTAAAGTGATCTTATTTTTCTTATACAAAAACTTCATGAATTTTTTTTGAACATTAATATTCATTGTTCCCAAAGTCTCTAACCATGGATATCCAAGAACTATATCCACATCATCCATATCCAAAGCATAAAAATATGAATGCAAAACATATTTTTCCATAATGAGCTTCAAATCTTCAAACATTGAAATATTCTTACCATCTACTTGAACCTCTTTGATATTCTTTGCTTGAACATGTAGATGCTTGGACACATTTATGTTAATGAAGTTATACTTACTGGTAGGGTTTATGGACATAATAACCCTTTTCTTTTGAATGCATCCATGAAATTGAAAAATTGACTCAGATTTATTTGGAGCCAAATAATTTGAACCTTTATCATCCAATTCTTCTTCTTCTTCTTCTTCTTCTTCTTCTTCTTCTTCTTCTACTACTACTACTACTACTACTTCTTCTTCTTCTTGTTCTTCTATTTCTTCTTCTTCTTTTTCTACTTCTTCTACTACTTCTTTTTCTACTTCTTGTTTTATAGCCCAACGATCTAACAAGCTCTATTCCATTTCTTTCCATGAAGAAAACCTTTCTGTACAGCTCAATTGATCAAACCAATGTAGTGCAGGCCCAGACAAAAAAGGAAGTAATCATCTTAGCCCAAAAGTTTTTTTAAAATGATTCTCCAAAAGGAGCCACCATTCTCTAGCATCAATATCATCTTCCCCTTAAAATGTTTGCAACTCCATGATCCACAAAAAAATTAAGGTTCATGAAACCCTAAAATGTCAAAACTGATCCATTAAATCGCAACAAATCACTTCAAACAACTCAAAAAATTATGAAATTTTGACTATGCTTTTCTTATATCTGCTTACATTTCTGGTAAAAATTTTGAATAAAAATTACCTATATTTTGGAAGACAGAGTGAAATTATTATAAACCCTAAAATAGCAATAACTCCCTTAAAACAAATCAAAAAATCTCTATTTTTTTAATGTGACTTATTTGAAATATTATCTATATCCATTAAAACATTTGTGAAAAAATTAGCAACCAATCAAAAGTTATTGATGATTCAAAAAAAATTAGGGTTTCACTCCACAAATTGCCCAAATCGAAGCTCTAATACCACTTGTAATGATCCTGATATTCAATATATGTAAAAATAAGCTTAAGGTAGGGAAACACCATATAATTCTCCTTTAGGAAGGAATAACTCCACAATGTCTCTTCAAGGGGACAACCTCCAATATCCTCTTACAATAGAAGACTCAATGCTTACTTGATATCTTTACCATGATAATCATCTCCTATATATATACATCTCTCTAACCCATGGATGGGTAACCTTCTAATACCAATGTAGGCTGACCATTATGTTAGGTTGTGGAGCTAAAAGATTCACTGATGCAGACATGGAGGAGGTTGTAGATGAGTTGCAAAGTGTCATAGTGACTAGTGTTGGTCTGGCCAACCGACATCGGTAGGATTAGACAAGAATACAACCGACATCGGTCAGAGATCGGCCGGCGTCAGTGACCCCCAGGCAGACAGGGACCGATGACAGTCACCTGTGTGGTTCGACTACGAGCTTATTACGGGCAGTCAATTGATGAACCAAGTGTTTGCATGATTAGAGCTATTTTTAGACTGAGAGTTGCGGATCTAATTATTGTAATTAGATGTCTAATCATTGTTTTGATGAGATCTATATAATAGACTCATGGTTGTATTGGAAACTTGTTCTAGTTTGAGTTGAGCAAAGTTAGCTCCTTCTGTGTGTGAGGTGAGCAAGGGTGTTCCTCCTAGTTCCACAGCAGTACCAAGGTGGGTGCTGGTTTTGGAGAGTCAGCAAGATTCTTCAAGGGTGTAGGATCTTGGTCAGCAGGTCTGCATGGCCTATATAGGAGATCTACATGGTAAGTAAGATCATTGATTTGCAGGTGTATGTGTGTGCAAGGTCAAGGTTCACAGGTGTGCAGAACCAGGTTGATTTGCAGGTGTGTAAGATTAGATAGGATAGCAACACAATAGGGAGTAGAATTAGGCAAGATCTACTTGGAGTATAGATGTGTACTCAGATAGAGCAAAGAGGAAGGCAAGGGAGTTCCTTCCATAAGTATGGTCTATTGAATTGCAGGTTGTTGCAGGTTCATGGGAGATCTACTTGAAGTACCTTGAGTACTTGTGGAGTGCGTGAAACACTTCTAGTGTGCATGGAGCACCGGAGGTGAACACCAACTCTGTGTTTGAGTTGTGTGTTGGGACCTGAGAGAGAGAGCTTTGAGGAGAGAATTACTATTCACTTGAGGTGTGGGAAGCCTCTGAAGAGGTGGTGGAGAAGAAGTGGCATCTTCTTTATTGTATTCTTTTCTGTATAAGTATTAATACAAGTTGTGTATTGTCTCTCATATCATGTGTTATTCTGAATTCTAGTTACTTGTGACTTTGGTTAATTTCTACATATTAAGTTGCTTGGTTTGGTAATCAACTGTATGCTTCCGGTGTTTCACGTATCCTGACAAGTGGTATCAGAGCCAGGTTGCAGGGATCAGGGTTTGTGTTTGGTTATAGGGCACTCTCAGGGGTTTCTAATTGAGTGGGAGTAGAGCAACGACAGATCAAAATAAGCTAAGAATGGAAGATTTGAAAAGCATAGATGGTCACTTATGGTCCCATGGAAAGAAAGAGCAAGTAAAAGATTATTGTTGGTTGGTAGCAGATCAGCATGAAGGAATTGAAGAAGCAGATGTAGCAGGTGTAGTTACATAGGATGCTCTGGGAGGTTTCTTGGATAAAGTTGAATCTTGGATAAAAGATTCGGTTGCCTCTTTCCATGTAGCCCCAGGTAGAGGAGCTGGTGAGCCTTGCCAAAGAATTGGCAAAGGGGAAGTGAAGTTGAAATTGCAGGCGGCTAACACACATGTGTTGATGAAGGTCATGCAAGTCCCAGGTTTGGAGATATGGCTAATTTCTTCAGAAAGGTTGGGTGATGAGAGATGCACAAGAACTCTCACAGCGGATGCACTTGAATTAGCTGGTGGTAAGAAAATAGGTACTCTTTATCTACTTGTTTATATTACTGATTCTTCTTTTGTTGTAGAGACGTGGCTTCGTAGGCTTGGTCACATGAGCAGGAAGGAGATGCATGTTCTTAAGTGGAAGATAAATATATTTGATAGGCTTAAGAACTGGAAAGCCTTAGTGTACTTGGAGGAGATGGCAGACAAAAACCAGTGGATGGTGCTGGATACTTCTGAGCAGAGCAGTTTGGACATGGGTTTTGATTCAAAGGAGCTCGCAGGTAAAAAGTCATCACTCACAGGTGAACACAAGTACCGATGTCAATCAAGAGGAACCGGCATCGAACAGACAAGTGCCAATGTCAGTCATGTGTAGATCGAAGCCGGTGATGTTGGGCAGGGTAAGACTGACGTCGGTCATGAGCACCGACGTCGACAGTAGGTAAGATCGATGTCGGTCAGGAGGACCGACATCGGCATCAGGGACACCGATGTCGGTAGGGTCGGTAGTCAGGGACAGACACATGGGAACCGACGTCGATCAGATGCAGACTGTGGAGTGACCGAGGTCGGTCACTGTAACAGATTTTGGGTGGATAGCACGCTGTCAAGGAGTCTCAAACACCCATACGGAGGACTGAAGATGTAAGTAGGCCCTTAAATTCATTGTTCCTCTTCTTTATACTTGTTGTTGATTATAGAGCAGGAAGGATCCAGGAAATAGGTGGGAGCATGGTAGGGATATGATGCAAAACCAAATGGGAGTTTTGGTAGGGTTGCCAACAGGTATGAAAGCACAGAGACAAATGGATTCTTTTGTTGAAGAATAGAGAGAATGGATATGTGAGATGGAAGACCAAGGTATATGGTCTTGAGGAGCTGAAGGACAATGGTACAGGTTTTGACAGGTGGAGGATGAAGCATGGCTTTAGTCAATGTTAGGTAACTATTGTGGTTTGCCTTACCAGGTGGATGATGAGTCATGACATCATTCTATTGCTGTATGTGGATGGTATGTTTGTTAGTGGGTTTGTACATACAGGGTTTTGCTGAGCTAAGGATAAGATTAGTTCAGTGGCATGTTAGGAGGAGTTTAGAGCAGCAAAATTCTTTGACATGGGAGACATGGAGATCACAGGTTGATTTTGTCTCCAATGGGAGCTGATGTGAATCAGGTGTTGGCGAGGTTCAAGAGGCAAAGCCAAAGCACACTAAGGGATAGATAGGTACAGTGTCTGAAATCACATGAGGTCTCATATAGACCTGAGTATTCCCATGCAGTGGGAGCTATCAGAGAGTTAGGAGCCAATTCGGGGAAGTGGGTTCTCAGGTATTTGAGAGGGACCAGTAGCAGGGATTCATGCTACATAGGGTCAAGACTTCACTACATGTGTTTATAGGTTCAGATGTGGCAGGGTACTCGGATGACAGGAGGTACACCATGGGATGTGTGGTGGGTTGTCTTCAGGATTGAGCTTGAAGAGGGATAAAAACCAAGAAAAAGATTAGACAGAGTACAAGTACAGGTACAGTGTAGCTATTTATCTCCAAGTAGGAGATTGTTAAGTTGTGGAGCTAAAAGCTTCACTGATGCAGACATGGAGGAGGTTGCAGATGAGTTGTAGAGTGTCACAGTGATTGGCGTTGGTCTAGCCAACCGATGTCGGTAGGATTAGACAGGAATGCAACTGACGTCGGTCAGAGATCGGCTGGTGTTGGCGACCCCCAAGAGGATAGGGACCGATGACAGTCACCTGTGTGGTTCGACTATGAGCTTATTACGGGCAGTCAATTGATGAACCAAGTGTTTGCATGATTAGAGCTATTTTTAGACTGAGAGTTGCGGATCTAATTATTGTAATTAGATGTCTAATCATTGTTTTGATGAGATCTATATAATAGACTCATGGTTGTATTGGAAACTTGTTCTAGTTTGAGTTGAGCAAAGTTAGCTCCTTCTGTGTGTGAGGTGAGCAAGGGTGTTCCTCCTAGTTCCACAGTAGTACCAAGGTGGGTGCTGGTTTTGGAGAGTCAGCAAGATTCTTCAGGGGTGTAGGATCTTGGTCAGCAGGTGTGCATGGCCTATATAGGAGATCTACATGGTAAGTAAGATCGTTGATTTGCAGGTGTATGTGTGTGCAAGGTCAAGGTTCACAGGTGTGTAGAACCAGGTTGATTTGCAGGTGTGCAAGATCAGATAGGACATCAACACAATAGGGAATAGAATTAGGCAGGATCTACTTGGAGTACAGGTGTGTACTCAGATAGAGAAAAGAGGAAGGCAAGGGAGTTCCTTCCGTAAGTATGGTCTATTGAATTGCAGATTGTTGCAGGTTCATGGGAGATCTACTTGAAGTACCTTGAGTACTTGTGGAGTGCGTGGAGCACTTGTGGTGTGCATGGAGCACGGGAGGTGAACACCAACTCTGTGTTTGAGTTGTGTGTTGGGACCTGAGAGAGAGAGCTTTGAGGAGAGAATTACTATTCACTTGAGGTGTGGGAAGCCTCTGAAGAGGTGGTGGAGAAGAAGTGGCATCTTCTTTATTGTATTCTTTTTTATATAAGTATTAATACAAGTTACATATTGTCTCTCATATCATGTGTTATTCTGAATTCTAGTTACTTGTGACTCTGGTTAATTTCTGCATATTAAGTTGCTTGGTTTGGTAATCAACTGTATGCTTCCGGTGTTTCACGTATCCTGACACATTACCCAATGTACTACTTCTACAAGTTACTCTATTATCCTAATATACTGTACCCATATAACTAACTAAGGGGATGTGTGCCACATGTTGGCATCTCCATCAACCCATATACATCAATATATCATATCCCTAGATACATAGCAAGGTTCAATTCATGCATTATCTAACTCTTTTCCTTATAAGTAATTAGTTATTATAGATAATATCATTTTAAGATAAATTTAGGGAGATAGACCTTAAATTTAGAGGCTCATTTCTAGTATAGTTACACCCACATACTTGGAAATGTTCCCATGTTACCCAAATCTAGAATAAGATCGAGCAACTTCTTGTAGGGTGCAATATTTGGTGAAAATAATGACCATACAAGTAACTCTAATAACATCATATCTAGGTTAATATTATCACTTATATAGGCCCTCTAGATTCTAAGATGTTTCTAAACCAAAAAATGTCAGGCTTTCATGGGCATGAAACTTTAGATTACCTATAGAGTCTTTGTTGGTCCAATTCATCAAGATCATTTTATGTGGCATGACCTTGAAACTTGAGGGCCTTAAAATGTCTTAGTCACTTTTATAAAAGGATTTAACTATAGATATAACTAGGTTAGTGGGATTTTAACATTTGGATAAATATCCTTGGCTCTAAGGAATCTTGACTATTAAATTGCATTTTGAATTATCGATGGCTTAAGTTGTTGAAACCAAGACAAACATAAACTCAACAAATGGTTAACATAGTATTTAATGGAGTGCAGCCACCGTACTCTATTATCATGGGGATTGTTGGAGGAGGGTTGGGGGTTTGTGTCTATGTAGCCCCCTCATTCCCTTCTTTGTTTGTGTATGCACGACACTGTAAAGTTTATTTCTTTTTGCGTGGATCTATTTTTTACCTTGATTTCCCATTTTGTGGCCGCCGTGCTGACCAATACCCTGTCCTGAGCGGATCGGTGATTTCTTTGGTTATATTTTGTATGCCATGGCAGTGAGTCCTCTGTGTAGAGGGGGTGATCTTGCAGATGTATGGGTGGTTGGAAAGGGTGGTGGTGGTGATGGATTTAGGGGTTTGTTGGTGACGCTGTCTATTTTGGGTAGTGCATTTTTTTGTGCAAAACGTGGGTGGAAATGAAAATCCTTTTTTTCGTGATGGGGGAAACTTTGTTTCCCTATTTAGAATGTCAAAACTAGTGTGTGGAGAGGAGGCCACTGAGATATTTGACCAGTGCATGTGGTGAGGGTTTAGATACGGGGAATGACTGGTAAGGATCCCTGTGGCATCAGTAATGGTGATGATAGCGGATCAGGAGGGGCTCTATTTTTGTTGTTACCCCAGGGTCAAGGTTGAAGATAAGTTTTGTAGGGGTGGATACCAGAACTATTTATTCACCATCACCTTTTGTCTATGGGGTCATCGCTCATGTATAAGTGTTTCTAGACGTCTTTGACAAAATTTTGATTACCAAGGTGGTGATTCCTTTGAGTTTAGCAGAGGAGGAGAGTGGGTAGACGATCGGGTGGGCAGATTGGGCGATGGTGGTGCTAGTTCTGGGGATTGTTTCATTGAATGTTTGGTTGGGGAAGGGGACAGAGGGCAGACAGTCATGCAACTCCCTTAAACTCTTCCTCATGTTTATGTGGCATTGTAATGTGTATATCTATTATTGTGTGGTTTTTTTAAGGTTGTAGGGCCCTGTAAAACTTGGATTCTTGTTTTAGGTCATTGAGCCTAGTTTTTTTGTTTAGGTATCAGGTCCTTGTAAAACTTGGGGAGCTTTTACTGGTTTATTTTGTTGGTTTTAGGTCCATGTAAAACTTGGTTTAGTTACTATTTTCTAGTGGGTTTTCTTGTTTAGGCAGTTTGTATTGCTTAATCTTTTTTGATCTATAAAGGGTTTCGGGGCCCCTTCAAAACCTACTTTTACCTTAATCTAAAACATAGTATTTATAAACTAAAAATCATATAAGTAAAATGAGGATCGACCAAACATATAATGACTCAGACATAACCATGAGATGTGTTAAAAATAATATTGATCCAACCAATGAAAGCCCAAAACCTTAAATAAAGCCTAGTTTTGACAAACACTAAATTAAATAAGCATCAATATGAGCAAAATAATCTCATTTAATAGATAAATAAACATTTTGAATCAATTAATATGATGATTTAAATCATAATTTAAATTGACTATGGTCGAATAAATATCATGATACAATCAAAAAGCTCAACTGTGAAGCATAAGACCAAATCAATTGAAAGCTTCAGAAGATCAGTTTGTATTTCATGAACTCTTGACAAGGATGGTCTAGTCACTATGAAAAATGACCAAGTGAGGCTTACGTCAAAGTTATAAACAAGTTTGGCTCATAATTTGGGGACTATAAATGGTATCACATATCTATAATTTGTGTGGCATTCATAAATGAAGTCATAAGAGTATGCAAGAACATGAAAATAAAATAATTGTGCTAAATCAAGAGGGTCCCCATGTGAGATATTGATTAATGATGCATGTTAGACCCATCAAATAGAAACTTATGTAGGGATAATGTGGCTTAGCATTCATAACCCATACTACAAATCATCAAACTCAAATAAGAGATACCAAACCATACATAAATACCTTAAACAAACCCAAAAAATAAAAGCACTAAAGTCTACCTCAAAATGTGACATACCAAGTTTCATATCTACCTAAGACCATCAATTTGTATTGAAAGTTATTTATTATTTTATATATCTTGCATTCATGTAAATAAATTTAAGCCTATCTAGAATAGCTATAATTTCTAAGTAGGAAAATTTTGAATTTTTATCTTCAGGGGAATGACATGTGCATTTCTCTACTACCATACATGCATCTATAGCCCTGATAGAGATACCTCTAGTCCCACTGAAGGACTTGATCCATTTCCAACTAGGATAGAAAGCATGTGATGGATATTACCTAAATCACCATTTCAAGGAAATAATTTTGATTTTGCATTTAGTTCAATTTCTTTTTGATTTATTTATTTTGAAAATATTCCATTATTTAATCCATTGAGAATTGGGGACCAATCTATGGGTGTAATGATAAACTCAAAAATATAGATTAATAAGAAAAAATTAAATCATTCTAATGTTTACATTTTGATTTAAATGTTAAATTAAGTGAAATTTGATGGATTCAATAAGAAAATGAAATGTTTCTAAAATTCACATATTTTGTTTTAAATCATACAGCATGATCTATAAATTCATAAGGACCCCCCTATTTAATCAAATAGTTTTTAAATAGATATCAATATCAATTATCCCCTAATACTTAAATAGATAATCATCTTCTAAAATCAATATAGATTGAATAGAAAACCCTATTTAAACTAATTTTGCATTGTAAACATTCATCTTTTAATACTACAAGTAAAACTAAAAGTAGAATGGAAAATAATGACACATTGACACCAAAGTGATAATGGAGTTTAGTTTCTTATGGATACATCTTTGGACTCACTACAATAGTGAACCAATACATTTATAATAAATTAAAATACAATTTTATAAAACTTACATCCATGGATCTATAATAATAATGAAATAATACTATATGAAGACTTGATCTGATCATGATTCATCTCCCCTTCATCTATATTACTTATGCATCATCTCCAGAATCTAGGCATAATCCTCTATGCAAAAGTAAAATGACTCTCCAAAATGGGTCAATATCTTATCACCAAGGAATATGACTCAACTTTTTAATAGTGATGGGCTACTCTGATAAAGTAATATCTAACAGATATGTGGGAATCTACCTTTACAATGGAAATAACCTCATTTATAATTAGATTATAAAAACCCATATATAATATATATCATATGAAGTCTTCCATAGGCATTTTGCCTTTACAATGGAATGACTCCTTTATAATCTGGAATAAAATAATTACATCTCCAAAATAATCCTCTAAAAGGCCTCTAATAGTGTCTTATAATCCCTTTATAAAATATACATAGGTTTATAAAAAAATACTAACAAACTTGGTTTTAAAAACCTTACAATTCTTAGAGAATCCAAAGTTGTGTTGTTCAATTGTAACATACCATAGTATTTATAATGTTTCATGGGCCTAGCCTAGAAAATGGAACCTTGTCCTTTTACCTGAATGGTTAACAATTCGAGCCTCTCCTTCCTATATTCATGGCCAAATCTAATTTAAATAGAAGATTCTCCCTTTGTGTTTTAACCATCAACCTTTGGTGGAATGGTAAAGGGATGAAAATAGTGAATGAAGGTTTGGGGTTTGATCCTTCTTAACTGCCTTTTACCTAACATTTATTTTAAAGGATATTAAATCCCACATTCATGATATATGGAGGTTTTAATCCTTTAAATTAGGCTACTAATGATACAAAGGATGTGGATTTAACCACATATTCTCCGAGTTTTTTCTACACCCAACACTTAGGCTTTAGTTGTTGGGAACCTTCAATATGGGATAAATCTCCTCGAATTGGCATTTGAGTTGGATTGAACTACCAAGTTGGGTTACACTATAGAGTTGGGTTGACATACTAAGTTAGGTTGACATGCCAAGTTGGGTTACATGATTTGGTACTTGAATATTATGACTTGGAGAATGTGAATGGTGGTAGGCCATGTGGTGGCCTGAGGTTATGCCATGTGGACCTCTTGATAATTTCCATGTGGACTAATTCTTCACCTTCCACTTATCAACACAAGATAATATGATATAAAACTATAGTGCAA
The DNA here is from genome assembly GCA_037957365.1 of Torreya grandis. Taxonomy (NCBI): domain Eukaryota; kingdom Viridiplantae; phylum Streptophyta; class Pinopsida; order Cupressales; family Taxaceae; genus Torreya; species Torreya grandis. Next base: position 1,184,791 of record JARHVA010004847.1, on the reverse strand, counting down.
TTGGAAATATTATAAATACATGAATATATCATGATGGTAGAGTCCCCTTCCATCATAAAAGTGTTCTTCAGTAGCTATGATCCCCATAGCTGACCCTTTTATGATTGTTGAAGACCAAAGGTGCCTAAAGTTATTTTTTTTCAATTTGAAAAAAACATACCATGTCATCAATTGACCATTGTTAACCAACTTTGATCAAAACATTGACTAGTCATATCTGGAGAAAATGAGCTCTTTTTATGAATTTTTTCATATCATCAAAAATCTCTCAATGATCCCTATGCAATGGTGTTGATTTAGGGATGATTAGGGTTGTTTAAAAATTCCCTCCAAATCAAAACTCCCCACAATATCCTTTTGGCCTCTAAAAGCTACAATTTTTGAATTGTCTAAAAATAAAGGTACACCTCCTCCATGAACTCTCTTTGATACAAAATCCATCTTCTTGTACTTATTGAAATATATAGGAGGCAATATCAACTAATGGTGCTTTTCCACAAGGGAAAAATCTCCCAATCTGGGTCAACTCTATAATTAAGGGGCAATGTATCTCTTCTATCCACATCTTCTTCCATGCATCAATATATATACAAGAGCAAATATAATAGAAGGAACTTGAATTCAATATGCTATGAAACTCCAAGTATCAAAAACTACCAAAAACTATTTCCAAAAATATAAATCCATCTTGGATAATATCATAATAGAGCTTGAAAACAAAAAATATAGGAATAAATACAAAGCATGATAAACCTATCACAAAGTATTTCCTATTATAGGTAACTCTAGTTATATAATGTCAGTGTCTCTCTAATAATGAGATATAATTTTTCCACAAATGGGTTATCTCCCGAACAAAGGTAATCTCTCAACAATGAGTAAAAACAACAAAAGTTTACCCATACTAGTTTATTTCCAAAAGGCTATCACCAACTAGATTCTTTAAACATCTATGAAGATGGAAAATGAAATTCCTTTCAAACTCCAAGAATTAAACTTATAATTTTTTTAAATAGAGCTTCTTTACCAGACTCACCATCTATTGTAAATAATCAATAAGCAAATACCATAAACATGAAAAGACAAACTAAGAATGATGAACCTATCTCAAAGTTCTCCTCACGGATTGATTGCTCCAAATCCACTATAACAAGAGGTATATCTTCCTTCAACATTGGTTAAAAATTGATTCATATGATAAATAAGGAATCCCAAAAAGTGTTGATGATGAAAATAACATACTTATCAAAAATGTATCAATGCAAAACAAAACCATCCAATAAACCATTTTAACTGAATCAAGGGTTATCCCCTTTCATGGTTTCCAAGACTTGAATAGAAGGCCATACAAAATCAAACTTCATTCAGTATAAGGTAACGATGAAAACTCTTATTTTTTAATAAGTTCTAAAATAATGTTGAAATAATGTACATTGTATTTCCAACAAGCCACACAAGGTTATCCAATCAAACATGGATATCAACCAATATACTATGTAAATATCAATTTTATCATAGACAAGAATCATTGGAATAGTTTTACCTTCATTCAAAATTGTGATCTACAATGAGAAAAGGTTATATTTTAAACAATTGATTAATACCCAATAAACTGAATTGAAAAACTTGTTTAACTTTGTGAACAATGCCATATTTTCATTCTCCATATCTTACCATGAAAATTGGTCTTTTCACTTTCTTACTATTTCTAAGAACATAGGTTTTAAAAACATTGTCACTTAACCAAAAGTAAAGGCTACACAACATGATTATCTAAACATTATGTCCAATACCAATACTAACTGCATCTATCTCCATACCTTCAACACCTTGTAAGAAAATTCCATGAGAGCAATCTACTAATATCTCATTACTTATATTTTGAGGCTTTACCTATGGTTTACCTTACAAAAAATTTTTACTTTCCTACACAAAACTGTAGAACATTTTACAAGTCCTAAAATTTTACTTAACCTAAATAGAAAAGCATTTTCACCTCAAATCATGCTAGTATGATAAGAATATCAAATTCATTATTCCCAAATGTACACCACTAAAAATGCCTAGCATTTTATGTATATGATTCACAAGAAATAAATACTAATCCCTTCACAACATCATCTGGCACATACTCTCATCATCCTCTAGTGATGGTGTGTTTTCTCCTCTTAAAAACTAATCCCTATAGGAGTAGTGATATTGGACCGTTGGCTATTAGAATCTTATCTTTTTCCATCAGATTGGAACATATTCCAGTTCTCCATTTTATTAGTCAATCCTGCATGGTCAATTAAAATAGAAGAAAATGAAGCACAAAAGTAGAAACATGAGTACAATCATCCTACTTTGATACCAAAATTTAATTTGTAAACTGATAGGGACCCCCTTATTCAATCAAATAGTTTTTTCTTAATTATCCCCCATAATTAAATAGATAATTATATTTTGAAATCAATATAGATTGAATAGAAAACCATATTTAAATTGATTCTACATTATAAACATTCATCTTTCAATACTGCAAGTAAAACTGAAAGCAAAATGGAAAATAATGACACATTGACACCGATGTGATAGTAGAGTTCACCTTTTTAGGTCTACATCTCCAGGCTCACTACAACTATGAACTAATCCATTTATAATAAATGAAATTATAGTTATACAGAACTTACATCCATGGATCATTAATCTACAATAGTAATACAATCAAACTGTATGAAGACTTGATCTGATCAAGAACTCATTTCCCCTTTATCAACAACACCTATGTATCATCTATAGAATCTGGGCATAATTCTTCATGCAAAAGTAAAACAATTCTCCAAAATGGTTTAATATCTCATTACCAAGGAATATGACTCAACTCCATAATAGTGATGAGCTACTCTAATAAAATAGTATTTGAGGGTTTTCTAGGCATTTGCATTTACAATCAAATTATAAAAACTTTGATATAATATGTATTACATGAAATCTTCCATAGGAATTTTACCTTTACAATGAAATGACTCATTTATAATTTGGAATAAAATAATTACATCTCTAAAATAATCCTCCAAAAGGCCTTTAAGAGTGTCTTATAAGCCCTTTACAAAATATCCATAGGCTTATAAAAAAAACTAACAAACTTGGCTTATAAAACCTCACAATACTTAGAGAATCCTAAGTTGTTGTGTTGTTCAAATGCAACATACCATAGTATGTATAATTTTTCATGGGCCTAGCCTAGTGGTTGGGCCCTTATCCTTTTAACTTAACGGTTAATGGTTCAAGCCTCTCCTTCTTATATCCATAACCAAATATTCCTTACATAGAAGATTATCCTTTTGCATTTTAATTATCCACCTTTGGTGGGATGGAAAAGGGTTGAGAATAGTGAAGGAAGGTTGGGGGTTCAATCCTACCCAACCACCTTTTACCTAACATATATTTTAAAGGATCTTAAATCCCACATTCATGGGTTATGGAGGTTTTAAGCCTTTAAATTAGGCTTTTAATGACATAAAAGATGTGCCACATCTTCTCTCAATTTTTCTATACCCAACACCCAAGTTTTGGTTGTTGGGAACCTTTGATATGGCCTTAGTCTCCTCAAGCTAGAATTTGAGTTGGATTGAACTAGAAATCTGGGTTGCACTACCAATCTGGGTTGACATGCTGAGTTGGGTTGACATGATTAATTGGGTTGATATACCGATTTGGGTTGGATGAGTTGGTACTCAAACATTTTGAGTTAGAGAATGTGAATGATGGTACACCACATGGTGGCCTAATGTTATGCCATGCAAACCTCTCAATAATTTCCATGTGGAATACTTATTCACCTACCACTTTTTAGTATAGGATAATATGATAAAAAAACTATAGTGCAATTCAAAATATTCAAATTACACTAATATAGCATGGTGGTAGAGTCCCCTTCCTTCACAAAAGTGGGATCCACTAGCTATGATCCTCATAACTAGTCCTTTTATGACCATCAAAGACTAGAGGAAAACATGCCATGTTATTAGTTGACCAACTTTGACCAGTCATATCTATAAAAAATGAACTCTATTTCCTGAGTTCCACATATCATCGAAAAGATTTCACTAAACCCTATGAAATGGTGCTAATTTAGGGAGGATTTAGGATGTTTAAAAATTTCCTCCAAATCAAGGAATCAAAATTCTATAAATGTACAAATAAAATTATAGTAGCCTATGTAATTTTTCAAGGATGATTCACATTATAATTTCAAAAATTGAAAACTCTCATAATATATTGTCAACCATTTGATGTTCCTCATTTATGAGAGCATAAAAAAACAACATTTATTTAACATAGCATAGTTTTAAAAATTTCTATTATTTAAAGTGTAATTATCTTATTAAATTGATCATCTATCCTTTAAGAATGCCAAAGACTACCCTTTCATGACTTGATTTCTCATAATAAACAAGAGAACAAATCTAGTCAATTTTTTAAAATCATAATATAGGACACCCAAGGTCCAAAATAAAAAACCAACTTCAAACAATTCATGGGTGGAAAACACACATGAAATAAAGTAAAATTGAGAAAACAAATAAAATCAAACTAAGATAAAACAAGTAATAAAGCAATAAATACAAACCATAAAAAATATATAGCTATATATAACGTATATATACGAAGGATCTTTGGTGTCTTCACTCAAATATAGTATTTGATGGAATAGCAATGAAGTAATGCTTCAATTACTATCCATTAATTAGTAGTGGTAGGTCTTTACCTTGAATATTTCTCAATCTGAATGCATTCTATCCCAAAATCTTAGATACTTGGTAAGGACTAATCCGCAAAATACTAAAATTACAATGCTAATATTTTATTTCATGGGATTTGTCCCATAATAATACAAAATTTGACACATGAAAGGATTTTACTTGTGATTTTAGATCCATCCATATATTTAAAGCTTCTTGATATTTTTAAAAAAATTTTAAAGCTTCATCTCATTTGTATTCTAATTAGATCAGGCCTAATAATTTTGATTGACCTCCTTGATCTACCTCCATGTCATCTTGTATGAAATGATAAGTTGGTTTATTGAGCTATATGTGGAAAATTGGTTTTATTACATAACTAATGAATAAAGGGGAGTTATTCAATCTTTATTTATGATTCGTTATGTCAACCCATAAATAATATTTGAGTATCACATTCCAATTGTGTGGGTTTTAATCAATTAATCTATTTATGAAATTTAACACATTGTTATTAGTTCATTATACCAAACCATTTACTTTGAGATAATAGTTTGAGGATAATTTTAATGTAGTTCCATCCTAATATGCCCATTCAGTCAATTAAGTTGATTGGAAGGTTGGTCCATTATCCCAAATGAGTGATAGAGGAGTCCTAAATGATGTTATAATGTATTATTGTAACAATGCAATAACTTATTCAGTTGTATTATTCCTAGTGGCTTTATATTTAGTCTATCTCATATAATAGTTAGTGGTGATGAGAATTAACTTATGACCAATTGATGAAATGGGATTTATGACCCCTATGAAGTATAATCCCCACTAGGCAAAGGGGTACTCCTCAATCAATGGTTATAATAACATGGGTACATGAATTTTTTTCTTAGAAAATATATAGCATGAATGATAAGTCTTCACATTTGAATGAGCATATTTTCAAAATGTTCTCCAATAGTAATTATCTCTAATAATTATGTGTGTCATGACATTACTTAAAGGATGATCACTTCCTATCTTATCATGAAATGAATTCATTATTTATTTTTCTTCTTCTTTAGATACACATCTTAAATAAATCCCTTTTATGATTTTTATGGTGTAACACTCCTATTTGTAACATATATCATGAAACTTTCAACCTTAGTGTTCTTCTTTTCTTCCTATCCAAATAGGTTGGTGACTTTCCTTAAATAAAGTAATGGAACATTGAATCATATAATGTACCAAATTAAATATTAGATAGATTAATTTATACAATGGATATGTTAGGATCAACTTATGATATCAACTTTTAAAAACCTTGATTGCTTACCAATTTTATAGGTTTTAATTTGGTGTCATATTACTTAATATTAATAACCTGACATCCTCTTATTTCACCTAGCTCACTATATTCTAGAGTTTTCTTGATTATATGTTCTAGAACTATGGCATGCACTTTTTTCCTCAAAATGTAATGACAAAACTTTCTTACTTCTTTCATCAATGTATATGATTATTTATCCACCATATGTTACTTTAGTTCAACTTATTTGAAATATGTACTCATAAAGGCTATAGAGTTCTCTCCATATTCAAATATTTTGTTAACACAACTAAAATTGTGTGATTAGAGGAAAAAGAGTAAAGATAGAAATATTTAAAATAATCCAAGATAACCAACACTTGAGATTGAATTATTTAATTCTTGTTCTCTTGAAACACATTCTTAGAATAAGTATCCCATTATACCTTAACTCTTTATTTTATCATGGAATTAAAAGGTTTAGTTATCTCATCAAAACTAGAAATAAAATTTCATACAAAATTGATCTTTGTAAAAAATGATTTCATCTCTTTCCTAATGTTTAGTAGCTAAATTTTGGAAATAACAATATCTCACTATGGGTCAATTTAAATACCTTATTTGGTGATAATGTGGCATATAATCTTACCTTGTGTTTCACAAAAGACACATTTTTGGGGGTTGACTGATATGCCAAACCTTATATAACATTAGAAGACCTTATCCAAATGACTCAAGTAATTTGATCTATGTTTAGAAAATACAATCAGGTCATCCATGTATACTACTATGCACTTATATAAGGGCTTTGAAATTAGTGTCCATAGATTATTAAAACATGGAACCAACATTAAGTAAATCAAATGGAAATTTATTTGTGGTGTAGGTCCCCCACATAGTCATGAATGTTGTTTTAGCTTTGTCTAATTTGTCCACTAAGATCTAATTGTAACGTGAGAATTTGTCTATAAAATACATCATCTCTAAACCACTAACTTGTTGAATGACTTCATAGAGTAAAGGTAGGGGATCATTGTCTTTATCTGATGTATAATTAAGATTTCTAAAATCTACATAGATCAACTTTTCTAATTTTATTCTTCACATGTACTATGGTTTCCATCTAATTTTAATGGCATATAGGTAAAATAATATCAATTAATAATATCTTATGGATTTCCTTAATAATGAGTAGTTCTAAGACTAGATTGACTGACCTTTGACACTACCTAAAAGGTCCCTGATCATCTTCAAGGGAATGTTATATGTCGTAATATGAGGCTTAAACATCTTCAGGTCATTGTAGATCCATGCTATGATATATTATTAGTGCATAAACATCTCAAAGATTACATCTCTTCATTATTACTATCAGGTCTATCCATGATTTCCCGTGTTAATAATGTGTGACTCATAACTCAACTACTACTCCTTTTCTAATTTAGTTATTATTATCACTCAAGATTGCGCCCTTGTGAGAATGTGTGGTTTCTCTCACTCCTATTGACATAATGGAAAATATAACAAGTGTGTATGGCATTATATTAGATAAAATATCCACATGAAGGGTAAGTTCCCTTTTTTACACTCACCTACTTCACTCTAAACTCTCTAATTTATTTATTTCTTGACTAGGAAAAAGGTGAAAGGAGTATTACTCAAACTAAAATTGAACATGAATATTTAATTATTTTGGTGATACACCAATGTTATATTTAATTATGCCTATACTTGAAAAATTTAAGAAGATAAATAACTTTCACACATTAACTTAATATTCATACAATGAGTCTTCCGTCAACATTTCATATAAAGGTATTAATAAAAATTCACACTAGCATGGAAGGAATGAACATTGGTTGAATTCATTTCCAAATTAGGTAGAAATTAGAATTAAACACTTGATATGACCTAAAAGAAAAATTATATTCTTCATAAAGGTGAAAAATATATACTAAAACATATAAAAATCAATCATTCACTAAGTTACATTAATGAACATGCATCACACACTTCATGAATAGCCTAAATATGGTGAAAAATTAGCTTTTTATTGCTCTAAAGGTGATGTAGTACAAAATTTTGGCTAATTTTATGCATAGAAAAAATCATAAACTGATATATTATTTTTAAAAATGAACATACATATATAAAAGGAAGTTAGGAGAGAGGATACAAAGCAACCCCAAACTATGGATGGATCATCACGCCTAGTCATCCTTCTCTCTTCCTTTCTCAACCACTCAATTCCTATATATTGAATGCTAAAGTTTAACCTTATTATTTTGGAAAATTGTGTAGGATAAAAATATAGCCTTGTTTGAGTGAATTGAATATGTAATAGGTTCTCATTCATGACTTATCTTGAAAGGAATTGATCTCCTTGAATACCTTTATGGTCTTCAATGCTTGAAGAGGTCTTGATCATTTTCATTCATTCTTTTTCAACATCTCATTCAAAATCCTTGATAATATCCATCTTATTAGTGAGTTAATTTAACCATCCTCATTTTATCTTGGAATTTTACCCACCTATGCACCTATATTATTTCTTGCATGTTTCTATCTCTTAACTTTCTCAAATACATCGAAGGTGTTGTAAAAGGAGAGGTTTACATGTTTCATTTGGTGAAGAAGTATCCTCCATGAAAATAGTCCCTGAAGGATCGATCAAGTCTTAAACTAACCCCTCTATTATTTATTGAGGCTTATCCACCTTAATAGGTCTATTTTAAGGCTTCTTCATGTTTGATTTGACTTTTTCCTTAATTGGTTTTAAGGTGGTGTATAAGGGAGAGAAAAGGTATTATTGAGGTTATTGGAGACTTATTTCAAAAATTTTGAACACAAACTCTTTATATATTATTTTAAAAAAAAATTAAAATAACATAAAATATTTACCCCTTCTTTTCCTCCAAATGGTAAAGAACACATGTGATTGACTTGGCAAGTTTGTTGACAATTTTAATGAATTGATGGAGCTTGTGGATAGGTAGTATGACTCTTCTTCCTCCAACATGGAATATGAGTAAGTAGATTCATGTTTTATTTTTTTAATTATGAATTATGATGTAATATCCGTGATTATATTGTAATTTAAGATGAACAATCATAACTCTCTATATTGATCTTTTGTGGAAGTGTACATCTTCTACATTTTGGCAAGCTTGCCAAATGCATAACGAAAACCTATAAATTTATTTAATTTAATTGTTTTAACATATTAGGAGTCTAATTAGGATTTTATCATCATCAACATGGTGTCACAGACCTTCAAACAAATTTTTAACTCCAAAATCCACACATGACTTCCAAAAATGTTCTTTAGTTCTTTCTAGGCCTTAAGAACCCCTGATTTGAACTTGGGAGTCTAAAATTATTTATAGTTATAAATATAAAATATTAATATTATAATTAGATATGTATAAATTTTTTAAAACTAGATAAGTTTTAAAATATCTAAAATTCTTCACCAAGCTCTACAACAAAAGTTCACAAAAGAGTGTCTACTTATTGCCTCCAGGTTGACCAGAGATGTTTTGAGTGATATGAGACTATTTAAAATTAATTTTAATTTTATGAAAATGTATTAATACATATAAATTATTTATACATCATATAATATCAGTATATGCCATTTAAAATGTCTAAAACACTCATTTCACACTCCATCCATGAGCAAACTTGTCAAAAACTTAATTTCCGTCATGATATAGACCTATGTTTTCCCATTTTATATCTCATAAGTACATTAATTAAGTTAAAAACATGGATAAATTAAATTAAAATATAACTCCATGTCATTTTTCATGATATTTCATTTACTAAAACCTAATGCATGCACATTTTAGTACTTCCTAGCTTGCATTTTCTCACTTCTGCATGATTGTAAGTCTATGTTTTGTTATTTTATTGAGTTTTATGAGGCATAAATACCTAATTATTTTTTAATTATAATATTTAATATCATATATAATCACCAAAACCATCAAGTAATTTCAATCAATCACTTAAATCACTTTAAAAAATTCTTTTCTATCTCCCTTGCATTCTTGAAACTTTGTAACATGTACCTTTACCTTTATCCATTATTTACATTGATATTTTTATTAAGGTATATTATGTTTATTTATTAAATATAAAGTATCACAAAACTTTCCATTTGAAACAAATATCTCAAAAATGCAATCATATTACCTAAAACCTAGCTATTAGGGTTTTAGAGCACTTTTCTTTCTTAACAATGGTTCATAAAGTTATGCCCCTATAACCTAAAATTAAATCATATAATATAAACGGAATAGGTGACATTATCTTACCCTAATATAATATTAAAAAATCTTCTTATCCTTCATTAATCAAATATTTAAAAATAACCCTTACTAGCTTGCAATTAGCTTACTGGAGGAAAATAAGAAATTTCTACCAAAATTCAAACCTATGAGCTATACATGAGAATGGTTTTGGATTGATGAATGATAAATTATGTTTTATATATATTAATTAATCTTAAATCCATGAATTCATTCTTCTAAAATACTTACACATAATCAACTAAACATGCTAAGATGCCCTTTTGCACTTTGAACTTCATTTGCACTTGTTCCTTCTTTGAAGATGTTTGAGAGAAATGAAAAATAATGTGGGAATTTTATAATGAAATTGAATAAAATTTTAAAACATTTAATTGATCACATGTCATGTTAAATTACTTAAAATTACCTTGAAGACAATGAACTTATTTCTCTTGATAGGACATTTCCAAAGGTTATGATAGACTTTGCAAGAAATAAGTTAGACTCACTTTACCTTAACTTTTTAAATGTTATATTAATTTCTCAAAAACATTATATATAACACTAACCAAAAATAAATGAACACAAATTTTTTTTTCACATACCCTTGACAAATGGTGTCAAAATTTGCTAACATTCTTGGTGACATCTCAGGGACTTTTGCCTGCTAAACTTTCAAGACTAGTAGCTTTATCTGGGATATGGAGTCTTAAAAATCACCACAAAATCTAATATGAACATGATAAAAACTACTATAATATCCTCTATAAAAACTAAAATTTAATAATGATTCCTCAAATCAATAATAATAATTGTGCAAAAGCACTTGGGTAATTGAAAACTAATACAAATACCAACTAAAAATATGCAAGATAACACCTAGAGGAAAGTGAAAAAATAAAAATACTATAGACAAGATGACATTACTCCTAGATAAAATAAAAATCCTCTTAGGTCCTCTCCACATGGTTGAAAAAAATGAGGAATAAGATATTGTTTGAGTGCCATTCTAGTTGGATTATCTCTATTCATGTTTGTTAACCTCTTTGGATTGTCTCCAAATGAATCAACTAAAACAAACATTTCTCATAATAAACAACCTAATATTATGGTTTAGTTCTCAACTCATGTTTCTCTTCAACACTAATAAAACTCTCCAATGTAACCAAATTATTATCCATAGGAACAATTACAACTTCAACCTCTAATGGCTTATTAAAACATTATTCTTGGCATTCTATTACATCTTGAGATATTCCATATTGATTTTCAATTACTACAAGTTGCTAAATCTCTTTAAGGAGATCCAAATACTTCTCTTTATATTCATTAAGGTTTACTTGAGATATGATTTGATCAAAATTTTCTTGAACATGATATCCAATCTTGGGAATCACTTTATCAATGTATTCACAAGGAGATGTAGGCCTACAAATATTTTTAATGTCTTAAATAAACTCAAGGTATTACTACCACTCTTCACTAAAAATTTATTGATCCTCACTCATAGCTTCTTGAGGTTCACTAGGAATCACTACATATTCTTTTTTTATATTTACTTATCTCATATATAGGTATGTTACATTGTGAAACCACTGCTAAAATCTCACTATCTACTACCATGTCATCTTTAACATCTTCATGATAGACTTATTGAGGCCAAATTGCAACTAAAAATTTATTTTTTTCTTCAAGGTATATAACATGATCTTATTCTATGCCAAATTGAATATCATTTGACCAACACAATTCTTGATCATCCTCTCTTGACAAATTATCCTATTCACCTAGATGTTATTTTTCCTTCCATAGAAGAGGTCTTCCTTCAAAAATGGAGATGGATGGAGGGAAGAGGTTCCATTTTGTAGCATAGGAATATAGGGAATTATGAGTTACTCTTTAATGGGCTTTGAGATTAAAGAGGTATTAATAAAGTTTTAAGATTTTGATGTAATAGTTTCATTTAATAATTATTTGATAAGAGGGTAATAAAATTATGTTAGGGATGCTTCATTATTCTCTTTTCATTCAAAAATCAACCTCTCACATTCTTATACTCCTTAATCTTCATGGATAACTTCAACTTTGGGATTAGATGAGGGACTCAAGAAACTTACAAATTTCTTTGATTGAAGAGAGATAGGAAGAATGGGGGGAGATTTTACAAGCATAGGCTCTTTCATAATATTAGGAGTCCTAAAACTTGAAATAATTAACCAAGTGGACTCTATTGAATGTTAAAATGGTTTTTCATTCTAACTTGGGATTTTGGACTCAATTCTTTGCACTCTCATGGGTAGTTTCTACATTTATTATTTTGTGGCCTCATTTTATCTCTTTAATGATTCTACCTATGGCTGATGTATATAGGCCTTATATGGAAAATTATTTTTATTCCTATTGTATTCCCCTTCCATATCACTCTCTATACACTATATCTAAAATTCATGTTTTACTTATTGTATACTATTTTTAGGTTGATTAGAAATATCAGGACTTTGCCAAGGCTAATTGGAAACATGAATAGGGGTGGGAGGGGGTTAAATATCATGATTTTATTGATATCATGATGGTATATATATACTTGAGGTAAATCCAAAAATATTTTTAATTTTATATGAAGGATATGACGGTATAAAATATGCATTTTTAAAAAATGGAGGATTGAAATACATACAAATTGATGTTCTTTAGGAACTTGGACTGCTTAGTCCAATTTGTATAAATTAGAGTCACCATTGATGTTTGTATAAATGCATCTAAAAGATGATATTATAAACAAAAATACCAAAAATTCCTCAACCAATGAAATACTTTTAATAATTGTCCAACCAAGTGTGCTAAAAACTGTTATCACTCAGGAGCGTACCCTTGTGAGAATGTGTGCTTATTCTCACTACTATTGACACAATGTAAAATATCTAAGGTATAGGTGGCATTATATTGGAAACAATATATATATATATATATGGATATTTACCTTATTTACACTCACCTATTTCACTCTATACTCTCTAACTTAGTGTTTTCTTGACCAAGAAAAGGGTAAAAGCATAAGTACTCAAACTGAAATTGAACATGAAAATTGAAAATTTAGGGTGATGCATAAATGTTATAGTAAACTATGCCTATAATTGACACACTTTGGAATATAAATAGCTTGCACACATTTAATTCATCTTCATATAATGTCTCTTACATCAATATTTGATACAAAGGTCTTAATAAACATTCACACTAATATGGAAGGAATGAACAATGGTTGAATTCACTTCTAAATTAGTTATAAATTTGAACTTATACACTTAATATGACATATAATAATTATTATATTTTTCATAAAAGTAAAAATCTAGACATAAACATAGTAAAATCAATCATTCACTAAGTTACATTAATAAACATGAGGCACACACTTCATGAACAACTTAAAAATAGAGGAAAAATTAGCTTCTAATTGCTTAAAAGGTGATTTAATACAAAATTTTGGCATATTTTATACATATAAAAACATAATGTGATATCTTCTTTAAAAAAAAAAACATAAATATAGAAAAAGAAGTTAGGAGAGAGGAGACAAAGTAGCCCCAAACTAGGGATGAGTCATCATCATAGTCATCTTTCTCTCTTCCTTTCTCAACCACTCAACTCCTTGTCTAGTAAATGCTAAAGTTTAACTTTATTACTTTTTAAAATGGTGTAGTAGAGAGATATAGGCTTGTTTGAGTGCATTGAATAAGTCATAGGTTATCATTCATGACCTATCTTGAAGGGAATTGGTCTCTTTGTATGCCTTGATGGTCTTAAATGATTGAACAGGTCTTGATCATCTTAATTTACTAATTTTGAATTGCTCATTCAACCTCCTTGAGAATCCCCATATTTTTTATGAGTTAATTCAACCATCATCCTTGTATATTGGAGTTTGAGACACCTATGCACCTATATTATTGCTTGCATATTTCTCTCTCTTGACATCCTCAAATAGATCCAAGGTGGCATAGAAGGGAGAGGTTTCCATGTTTTATTTTACTTATAAGTATCCTCCATGAAAATAATCCCTCAATAATTGATCAAGTCTTAAATAAATCATTCCGTTATTACATGATGCTTCTCTACCTTACTAGGGCTATTTGAAAGTTTCTTCATGTTTGATTTGACTTTTTCATGAGGTGGATCCAAGGTGGCATAAAATGGAGAAAAAAATCTTATTAAGGTTGTTGGAGAATATTTCCACCATTTAATACTTTTTTAACCCAAACTCTTTAACTCTTATTTTCCTATAAATGATAAAGAACAAATGTGATTAACTTGGCAAGGTTTTTGAAGATTTCAATGCATTGATGGAGCTTGTGGATAGGTAGTAAGAGTCTTCTTCCTCCAAATTATAATAAGAATAAGGAGATGTATGTTTTATTTTTTTAAGTCTTAATTATCATTCAATAAACTTTATTATAGTTCATTTTATGATGAACAAACACAAATCTCTATACTAATCTTTCTTGGAAGTTTACATCTCTATTTTGGTAAGTTTACCAAATGCACAATGAGAACCTAAAACTTGATGAAATTGTATTATTTGAATAGAGGAGGATTATAAGTAGGATTGTAAAATCATGACCATGTTGGAATATACCTTCAAACAAATTTTCATCTCCATTATCCACATACAACTTTGAAAAATGTTGTTTTGTGCCTTTTAGGTATCAAAAAACCCTAATTTGGAATTTGAAATGACCGCAAAAACAATATTAAGCATCCCTTATTTTAGACTTAATAACATAAAAGTAAGTGTTTTATAATATAATTTTTTTTTCATAATTTATTGTCATGTTTATGCACATGAAACCCTTATCTAGGGTAATTACCCCTAAAATATTATACAAAGAAGATTATTGACTTAGGGATAACCTCATGTAATATAAGGTGTATTGATATGCTATCCATATCGATATATATATATATATATATAGGACTATATAGTAGTATACACCTTACTAATATGACCACCTAGGTGTCCTTATCCTAACTAAGTGTTTGACATTTTTGAAACTTAATATAGGCTAGAGTAATCAAGTTTTTATTCTTTGAGTTTAGGTTGGCTATGTTAGTAATTTAGGTTATCAATGCTATCCAAACAGGTATCTAACATGTTTAAGTAATGGTTTGAGTTTGAATAGATTTGACTGTGTAGACTAAGGATATACAGTTGAAATAATTGATACATGTAAAGGATCTAAATACTTTACACCAGATTTTAGATCATTATACCATGATATTATGTTATGGGTTCATCGTACCTTATTATTTCACTTTATAAATTTAAAATACTCATTTTATAGTTTTCTTCAAACATTTTTGTTTGTGAGAAAATAAGATATTCTTAATGTTGATGCCTAAAACTCTCATTCTAGGAAAATAATTTTCCTATGGGAAGCTTTATAGATGTGGGATGAATTTGCAATCTATGAAGCAACCTCTAATATTTTAGAAGATAGCTCTTTGAATTAATTGGGGGTATAAAATGGAAGAGAGAAATGTTAATATATTTAAAATAGATTGAATTCTCAAAACATTATAGATAATTAAAAGATCATATGCATGATTTAAGGACTACAACATAAACAAAAGCCAATATTATAGAAGAAGAGAATGAAGATAATAGAAAACAATAGATTCCATTTAATTTGACATAGAAAAACACATCCTTTTCATTGTTAGGTGTAGAATAAAATATAAAATCCCAAAGGTGCATTATACAATATTCAATCCTTCCCATGAGGGCACTTGATAAGGTTGTGAAGTGAAAATAAACAACTACTATTATTCCTATTCTTAAACTAAACTAATACAAATGGTTTCTCTATAATAAAATTCACAAAGACAAACCTATTAATGATTACCAACCCCATCCAAAATAAAAGAGCCCTAAATTTATAGTGTCCTCATGAGGAAATGACACCTAGAATTTGAAACTCATACCCATGATGAGGCCATTGTAACTGAAAGGGGGAGTTTCAACTAATGAGTGCAGATGGTATTTAAAATACTAGATATGGTACAACTATACCATGTCATGATTCTCATGATGCTTAGAATAATAATTGAGGTGACATGTGTCTCCCTCTAAACTATCTTTGAAATTATTATTAAAAATGGAGCCCACTTACCTCGACCAATGGTTCACCTTTTATTTAAAGAGGAAATATCTTATTTCCTAAGAAGTCTCATGATGACACATGTCATTAGCAAAAGGGGATAATACTTATCCAAATTTAAGAAGGGGAACACAATAAAGTAGAGGTTTATACACCACCTACCAAACTCATAGAGCACATCCGTGATAAAAGGTGACTGCCCAAACAAACTATTAAACATGGATTACAATCCATAGTTCTTGGTGACTTGAAAGGGAATATTCCTATCAATGGAAGAACCCAAATTTTTTTAGTTTCTCATACCAGTCGAGGTAAAACTAAGAAAAATGGGAAGCCTAAAAATCTTACAACTTTTGAAAATAATCCTTTAAAGGTGTTCACTCTTCCTCCTTTGATTGAGTCTTGTTCTTTAGAGCCTCAATGGATATATCTAGATAAATGATCTCCTTCAAGGAGATGCTATTGAAGTCCTATACTATTGCCAACATCTGAAACTCCAAATGGGTAAGAGTATGTAAAGTGGTCTCCACCTTGGAGACACATAGTGTTTGCTCGAGAGCTACAAAGATGGTCTAGTCATTTTTATTTTTTATCAACAACTCTTTTATCTTGTCCTATGAGAAGACTATGTTGTTTTCAAGAAATGGGGAAGGGAGTCCCAACTAGACTAGTTTTTCAATATTCCCATTCATATCATAGACCACCTTATCTAAGGCATCTAGAAATGCCTTGCATTTTGATGCTACCTTACTATAGATTAGGAATTCCTTAAATTTCACTATTTCCTACCTTCTATTAGCCACCCCTAATACCTAGAATGTTCCATTAATCACATGATATAGATTCCAGACTAGGAGCTAAGAATCTTGAACTTTAGGGGATACAAAGGAAAGGAATTTATCCACAGACATGACCATCTATGCAATGAGCTATTTTGATTCTATGATGAACCCAAATGATGGATTTAAATTTTCATCCATGTTATTTATTCTCTCCTAATAAGATATATAAAATTATTAGAGCACGGGGAGGAAACATTTGGTCTAGCATTAGGTAGTGAGGTCATTCTTCAACTACTACTTTTCTTGGTCCTTGGCTAAGGACTCTTGTTGCATCTACTACTACATTTGTTACTACATACTTGTAGATACCAAAAGTATCTTATGGGTCTACATGAGATTGATTTAATTTTTTTGTAGCTTATTATTTGAAGCTTAATTCTCCTTTTTCATGTCATCAATTTTGGCCTTTAGTTTTGCAACTTACATCCATAGCTAACCTTTTGGTTAGCTTCTACCTAAAATATCTCAGTGGTGATGTAACTCTATAGGTCAGATCTCATTTTGGTGGGCTCTGTGTCTTTGGCATAAGACTATAAATCTAAGAATCAAATAATATATTTCACCATTATGAGTTCCTTCTCCTTCTTTTATATTTTACAACCTACCTTGAGATAGTCTATGGTGATGGACTTCGAGGTTTTTTTCATCAACTAAATCATGTTTGTTGGTCTATCTTAGCTAAGGTTAAGGATGATGGCATGTATCAAATAATCCCTTAGTTACATACATTTTTGGGGCTTGATTACTTATTATTCCATGTGTTTAATCATCAAATATTATTGTGTGGAGTTAAATAATGACCACATGTGAGGTACCGCCAGGACCTTAGCCTTTTTTCCTCTTTCATTTTCCACTTGGGCCTCTCAAGATTTTCTTATAGTATCTAATTTCTATTATAATTTATCCTATAATTTAATCATTTACATTTTTAAAAGGGATCCTTTTGGTAGTTCAAAAGGAATGGTTAATTATTCTTGTGAAGTAGTAGACATTGTTCCCCCAAGGATGAGTATGTGAAGGGTTAATATGGAAGTTAAGAAATATAAGAGGCCATGTAGAGGGGTGGTGTGAAATTTCACCATGATGGATTTAGATGTGGTGGATGAAGGTGGAGGAGTAAAAATTAGTGTAAACAATGTGATTGGTTGGGTGGTAGAGAAAGGCACAAGTGTAGTGGAAATGGTGGAATTGGTAGAAGGCAAAGATGAAGTGAAGAATGAGGTAGAATTGGAAATGAGAGGGTAAGAAATGTATACCTTTTTATATTTTAGCTTATGAGGAGGGTTGGAAGCTTGTGCCTTAGATCTAAGCTAAGATTACCCTACCTCAATCTACCTTAGGGTATCTTTCACCTATTTTTGGGGTGCCATGTATAGAGGGGAAGCTAGGTCATAGGCATGTAAATCACTAAAACTTCTTCCTCTTTCCTTGATGAGGTATCCTCCTCTTATTATTGTTTAATTGAAACCTCTTCCTCAAGGTGATCATACTATACATTCTTAAATTGCTCATTAGAGTCCAATTCTTTGAAATTTATCTCCCTTTTGCCTATTTATTGTCTATACTTCCAATAGGAATCTATATTTTCCTTTCTATAGCCCCTTTTCATGAGCTTCTCTCTTAGACCCTTGGTCATATTATTTGTGGGATCAAAATCCTAGACTAGTTTATTAAAAAATTCCCATAATTTATGGGTATCTAAAGGGACCTCAGATAGACTAAAATAATACTTAATGTCATCCTCAATTGATGACTTTAGTTCCTCAAAGTGCAGTAAGTACATGTGGATGAATGAGGAAGTGGTATTTAGGGTGGCTATGTGGCTAGCTAGGTCGTAACACCATTGGTTGTTGATCTAGTCTAGGCCAAGCTCTACTAGTTTGAATGAAATTAGGTGCTCTTACAATATTTTTACAATTATAATTCTGTCTATTGAAAAGTGGAAATTATATATGTCCCTTTTATTCTAGCCCATGCCATATACTAAGTTCACAATGTCAAGTTAACAGGCCAATTCTAGGGCCAAGGTTCTATTTATGAGAATGCATGAGAGTTAGAATGAATCCTCCTTAAAATTGTGGACTTTGATGAAATTGAAATGGGATCTAAATAACCAATTGACTAGGATTCTACAACTAGTGATCCATAATCTCTGGTGGTCTATTATTCTAGAAGTGATATATTCCTGAATGAGGTTAATCAAGACTAGAGATAGGAAGAATTCTACAAATTCATGATAAAACAACATAGATAATAGGATGTGGGTCAAATTAGATATGGGGATCATAGTGTGAGGATACATGCTCATCTTAGTGATGTTAATAGTGAACTATGGTGAAAAGAACTTGGAGCTTTGATACAGGATTAGATGAAGGAGGAAGGAAGAATACTTGAAGGTATTCTAGGCCAAAAAATTTGATAGCTAACTATGAGTGGCATTGGTGATGGCATCCATAAATTCCATCTTCTAATATTTCTCCTTGCTTATTATTTTTAAAAGTAAGGCTAAAATAAATTTCAAATCATGGATGTTGGTGTCCAAGTCCATTACAAAAATGAATGCTAACATAGAAAGGGCATCTTTCATATCTTGTGTTGTAAAGCTTGAGATAAAAATAGACATAAGGGAACCTCTATGTAATTAATATAGAGAGATATGTTGATGATATTTTGATTTAGGACACTAATATCCCATATATTTTTTAATCTCTCCATACTATATATTCCTATGCTAGGATTTATTAGGAGTTAGATCATCTCCCTCATTGTATTAGCATTGATGTCCACTTTTATGTGGTTGCTTGAAATAATGATAGTGGTATCATCATATATTTCCATGCATGGTTTGATAATCTCTAAGCATGGTTGCATGAGAAGAACCATGTATTGGGCTAGGTTAGAGCTCCATATCATGTAGCTGAATGACTCAAAGTTGTAGTTTCCAACCTTATCGAGCATAGGGCATGAGTGCCCTCCCTTAGATTATTTGTGTTCTTTGCCAATTTAGGATTGAAAATACCATCTATAAAGTTGAGGACTAATGTGGGGTCCCTATAATTCCCCTTTGTGATTATTTTAATGTTTGGTACCATAGGCTTCAACTATGTGGGGGCAAAAGCATATGCTTTGTTCCTAGTATATTATGGTGGAAGGTATTCATGACCACCTGATCCACAAATTGTTTATTTCCTAGGATGTCTAGTACCAGATGAGGATCCAAAACTTTCCATCTTATAATTATTTTAAATAATTCTCTCTAGACTTGGAGAGAATACTAGATACTAGCCTCTACCCATGATTCTTTGCAATTCCTTACTCAATTATTTTCTCAGACACTCTACTTAGCTCAATCCTCTTGGAAACTCTTAGTGTCTTTAAGTGTTTGGTTTGGTTAAGAAAGAGGTATTTATAGGCCAATATTTCTATAATGATCATCATCCAACCTTGTTTGAAATGGGTACCCATAAATGTTAAAGGAAGCACACATGCTTGAGGAGCATCTTGCAAGAGATATGTAATGATCCTTATGGGACATCCTAAAATATGAAGTGCCTAAACATTAATTATGTTACAGAGTTATCATTTTGATGTCATGGTGTTTTCATGGAGGTGTCTTATTGAGTGGATAAAGTAATTTGAATGTGCTTTTTATAGTGTGCTTTATGTATGGTTGGTTAATATTCAATATTGACATGGCTAAAAAGGGTAAAGATTGAAATAGGTCCTAAAAAAAGTTAATAATTCTTTGAATGATTATGTGTATGAGTGGAATTCACCAAGTTCATCATTTTTCTCATATAGACACTTTGGGTCTAGTGGTAGAAAATATGAGTAGGCAATTTGATGACATCACCTTTGCCATGTGGGAATGAGTAAGTGGAGTTGCTCATATGATTGTGATCATAGTAGTCCCTAGTTTTTATGCACTATATCTCAAGTCATACATCAAAGCACAATAAATTTTATGAGGGTGAAAAGTTAGCTTCTTAGTTAAAATTCATTATTTTCCCATAATTAGCCAAATTGGCAGTTGGCCAAGAAGAGCTAAGTAAGCATGTTGATGAGGTAAGAATTTGAATTTGTGGTGTCAGGACAAAATGATGATATGGGTTTGTTAATTTTTTTGCCTAGCTTATTTGAGCTAATTTTCATATCATGTGATATAGCATGTCAAAATATATGCATTTTCAAATTTGGGCTCCCACACAGTTTGACTATGTTTTCCCATAACCAATTTTGTAATGTGGCAAGAGGAGTTGAGTGAGCATTTTGAAGGTGATATATATTGCATGTGTGAAGGTTTAAAGTGAAACTGATAACATGGGTTTATTTATTTTAAGCATAGATGATTTACTCTAAATTTGAGATTATGCATTAAAGCATAATAAAAGTTATGATTGTTCAAAGTTGGCCTCCCAAGCATGTTTTGACATAATTGGCTTTGTGATAGAAGATTTTGAGAAGGTATTTTAATTTAATTATATATATCACACATGAGGGTTTCAAGAGTAGCGTGTCACATGCTTAGATTCTCCTATGTGAGGAGATCATGTGGTCCAAATTTGAGATCCTATATTGAAGCGTAGAATAAGTAATTAAGGATAAAAAATGGTTAATCAGGTATATTGAAAGGGTCCCCATACTTAGTCATTTTTGAAAGTGTTAAATCTTAATCAAGATCAATAGTGCACATTGCTCTAATAAGTCAATAAGTAGTAAGATGAGGATAGGTGAACATTGTTTAATGAATAAGAAAAGCTATAGGATAAGGATCCAATGGTGAGTGGGTGATTTTATAGTTTGATAAAATAGTGAGCATTGATCATTGAGGACCTAGTTGATCCACAAAGATTAATAGAGAACATGGAGTCAACATTTAAAGAATTCAAAAGATGAGGTCAACATGAATAAGGTTTAACATCTAAGCATTGACATCTATGTGTTAAAGATCAATCAATATCAATAGAGTTTATTTGATTAGAGTTGAAAGGACACGAGATGTGAGCATTGTGTTTGAAGTTTAATTGTGATTATTCCCATTTGAATATTTGAATTTGCTAAGGGAAATACCAGTGTCTAGTCTTTGGGCCATAACTTTCGATCTAGATATAATTTTCTCTTGTAGTAAAATTAAAAGTGGTATAAGAATCTAAGGCACATTTTAAAATATGGATTTGAAGATCTGTAAGTGTGTATAGATAAATATATTGAGCTCCAAAGTTGACTATGTTTTTGTATATGTTCTGCAAGTGACTTGAGAAGAGTAATTGAGCTTATATATATGTTGTTTTGATGTTTCATGATGAATTGGATATTAGGGAGTATTGTAGACTCTATGAGGATACTCTATGAGTATTTTAGAGGTGTGATCAATCTATCTTGAATATGAACAATCCTTAATAAGTTGATTGTATGTTCTATAATGGAATTCATATGTATAAGGTATTTACTTGAGTTATTTGCGCATATACAAAGGTGAGATAAGATGATTGTGATAATTTTAGGATGTCATAGGGGACATAAGGAGTGAACCCATGTTTTTTAATTTGGTCATTTTTTTTATGGTGTGTTATATGGGTAAATAGGTCTCCATGAGACCTATAAGAGCTACAAGGGCCTTATTAAAAGGTGTAGCTACTTAACGATGACCCATAGATGTTATGGCCTACCTAGTAAGATTGTATTAGATGTGTCTTTTTGTGAGATATGCCTTAAGGGTTAAGGCATGCATAAAGGCCAACCAAGATGGTGGTTATCATGTTTTATCTATAAATAGTGAAATCAAAGGTGGTGATTTCTAGACTTGTACGACTTGAATGAGGTAGTGCAAGTGTAGAGCCAAGTGAAGGAGATAACCTTTGAAAGAGAAGGTATAAGTTAGTGAGGAAAATAAAAGAGTGAAGAAGATTAGATATTTTAGTTTGAGCAAGGTGTTGAAGGTGATCACATAGGTCATTAGACCTAATAAGCTTAGCAGAGGCAAAATGGGTGAGCAAGAGGCTATTTGAGAGAGACTTGTGAGAGAGTTGAAAGAGGTTTGTGTGTATGAATTGGGAAGAAAAGAAGGGGTAGAGTGACCTATGGATGAGTTGATGAGAAAATTAGTTTGAGGATTGTTTTTATGACCTATTGGTCATAATTATGTTGGCAGAATAGTGCTCTTATTGTTTGAATGTGACTGAAGGCAAGGTCGAGAATATGTGAACTTGGTGGTTGATTTGAGAGGTATATCAGTGTGTGGACTATGTGTATGACTATCTAGCATGTTTTTGAAGTTATGATAGAGTTATTTATGTGAAGGATGCATTAAGTGTGTAGAGTTAGAGAGTGGAATTAGTTGGGATATGTAATGTGTCTTAATTGATCTTTGTATGTTGGTTAAAGTATGTAATGTGATTTGGCCAATAGGGTGTGTTGAGTGACATAGTTATTATTGAAAGGTGACAAGAGTGATATAAATATATCCATCATCATGTGTTAAACACATTAGTCCTAAGGTGGAAGAGTTCTTATCAAAGGAGGGTCTAAAGGAGTTGGTCTTCCCTAGGAGTAGTTGTTCCTTGTTAAATAGGTGTTTTACTAAAATTAGGTGGTTTAAAGGAGTTGATCATCTTAGGGACAGTTACTCCTTATTGAATAGGTGTTTCACTAAATACATTTGGTCAAGAGGACATGATCAAGGTTTATTGGTCTAAATGAGTAGATCAATCTCTTGTTTGTAATTTCTTATAAGATAGTAGTCCATTTGTGTTATAGGCTTGAGACTGGGTTTTATTCCCCATGAGACTTTCCCATAAGAATTAGGTGTTATGTGTTTGTTCTTATGTATGTATTGAATGAATGAGTTCTCTTGTTAATGTTGCTTGATCAAGTTGATATATGCTAATTATTTGAATAGTTTAAAAGGGAATGTAATTGAAATTGTAATATTTAGGCTCACTGATTCACCCCCCCCTCTTAGTGGATTGTACCTCTAATAATTGGTACCAGAATGGGTCCTTTGGAGTTATCCTAATAGCTTAAATATGATACTAAATTGGTACAAATATGTCTAAGTAGTTAAAGAAAGAAAATCAATAATGGAAGGCTATGATCAAAGAACTTGAACAAATATTTACTTTGAAGAAATATGTCAAAGAGGACGAGAATATTATCAATGATCTCAATATTTAGCTAGTACATGCCAAAACAAGTTTGTTTTCAAAATAAAATGACATCATGTTTGATAAAAAAGCTTGCCATAACTATAGAGAAGATGATAACAAGGAAGAAGAAGTTGATCTAGAATCTGAGATCATGAGTACACTTGGTGAACTAAAGGATTAGAATAAGAGGAATCACAAGATGAGTTATGTAATCAAAGGTCTTGAAGTACAAATTAGTTCTTTTAAGGGAAGTATGATAGAGTAAGCATGCATAATAAAGGATGAAATGGCTAAAGAAGATAAGAATAATATTGAGACTATCCAAGCTCTTAGAGGTTAGTTAATGGATGCAATTTCAATTATAATAGGTAAAAATGATGAGAGCATTAAATTAGAAACCAAGCTAGGTTCATTGATGGATGATCATGAGCAATTTTTTTCAAGATAAGCAAGCTTGAAGAAGATTAAAATAAGTTAGATCAGGTCAAGAGCAATGTAAGAAGGTCTATTAGACAACCAAATGCTTCAAGGTATGATAGTTTATTTCATGGTCATTTTTATACATAAAATAAGTATGGTCATAGAGCTAAGGACTATAAAAATAAGTCAGCCAAGAATGTGTCCTCATGGATCCTTGGAAGAAGAATCAATTATTCTTGGAGAAATCATAACTTAGATTAGTCAAGAGGTATGTTGAATGATGTTCTTTGTTTCAATTTTCATAAGAGTGGAAATATTGCTAGATTATATCCAAATGGTGTTAAGAGATCTTAAAGGTATGTCAAAGGATATAAATCTCATATAAGGTTTGAGAATGGGAAAACTCATGTATGGAAACCAAAGTTTATCATAATAAATTATTTTATTCATAAGGATGATAAGAAAGTTACTCTAGAAGGATATATTGCAAATCAATATAAGCTCAAGGATCAAGTAGGTAAGATGGCTATAGAAGACAAGAAGAGTAAAACTATTGTATGGAGACTTGAGGAAGTAAAGACTGAGAAGACTAACCCTGTTGAGTCTAAAAGTCTTGATGGATTATTTGCCAAGGTGGAAAAAGAATTAGAAGTGAAGGAGAGTCAAGAGTTTCTATTGATAGCATTCATTGAAAAATATAAAGAAAAGAATGAAGTCAAGGATTTAGTTAAAATCAATCAGGACTACAAGTTAGAGAAATAAATGGATATATGAGAGTATCCTGAGTTTTGAGACTTTTAGTGTCTCTATCTAGGCTTCAAGGAGACACTTGTCACTAAGAGGAAGCTTGGTGGCTTTCAAATATTAT
Organism: Torreya grandis; assembly: GCA_037957365.1. NCBI lineage: Eukaryota > Viridiplantae > Streptophyta > Pinopsida > Cupressales > Taxaceae > Torreya > Torreya grandis. The sequence goes on along the minus strand of JARHVA010004847.1, from coordinate 1,159,048 downwards.
TTTGATGAGAAGGTATGAAAATAAGGTATTTTTTTACATACTTTTTATATATCTATCTATTGTATAAAATAATTTTTTTAAATAATCTCAGTGGTCCTATCTTGAGAAGGAGTTATCTTGTTAATCATGGTTTGGATGTTCTGGTATAAAGTATTTGAAGACTTATTGAATATGTCATGTTCCTAATGAAACATGAAGTTAGGGGGAGATTTTTAAGTGGTGAAGTCCTAAGATCAAAGGAATTAGTATTTGAATCTAAGAAAGAAGATGTGGAGAAGCAATATTGTGTTCTCAAGATGATAATGCCAATAAGAGGTCTTTGGTTAACAAGGAGCAAAAAGTTCATGTATTTACTTTAGAGGTTTGTAAAGGATTTGTAGTATAGGGTAAAAATGGGTGGTTCCAAGTGGATTAATGAGTTTGATGAAATGTAAATAATTATTTTGTACTCATAAACGTCTTTGCATTTATTTTTGATGTGTTTCAGGTGATTTTGTGGTCCAAAGGTATGTTTTGTGCCAATTGAAGTTTTTTAGTGCTCTTAGTTTTCTTAGTTTTTGGCTTAAGGGAAAGATGACCTAAAATAGGTTATGGAAATTCTATATTACCAAAGGTTTTAAGGCTCAAATATTGTTCCATAAGTGTGTGATGGGTGTCTCCAAGTGTGTAATAAGTTTCAGAAGTGTGTGTTGACTAGAAGGAGGTTTGTTGACCTTGTTTGTTTTAAAATTCTAAGGTTTTGGGCTATGTTATAAAAATGGTCTAACTTTTGAGTTGAGGTCTATTTATTCTTAAGTTGTTTAATGGGACAAATGGGTGGTCAAATAAATCTTCACATATAATTTAAGGTTTGTGGTTCTCAAATTATTCATGTTTTTATCAATATGGAGGACTAATTAGCGATTAAGTTTATGATGGAAATATGTTTTAGAGGATGATCCTAGTTATTCAAATAGGTATACTTAAGGGGGAATATGAGAGTGCTCCATAAATGAAGTTTTAGGTCTTGAATATGTGTCTATTTAAAATTATGTGCTCTATAAGTTTTAGGTAGGGCTATAAGGAGGCTAGATAGGCCTAATTTGAAGAAGAGTGTTTTTTGCTTAGTTTCTTCAAAAGAGAAAAGTATGTGTGTTTGAAGGTGAGTTATCAAGTTGGTTTAGTACATGTTTCATGTTTGGTGAGTGGCATTAATTTTTGTTGGTGGTCCTTATGGTAGCTTGATAGAGAAGGCTAGTAAGCATGTGTGGTGATTTTTCATGATGTGTGGAGTTCTGAAGATGCTTAGAAGGTGAAATTACATAGAGTTACTAGGGGGAGTAATTATTATATGTTTATTTATGTTTTACATCATATTTTTATGGTTTTTTGTGTTTTTTATTCATTGGTTGCAGTGCTTGGTTGAAGAGAGTGTTGGCATGGAGCAAGAGGAAGTTATCAAGATAAGAAGAGGTTGGCTCGAGGTAAAGGGGAGTTTTTATAATATTTATACGATGGTCCTTTCCTATTTTATGGTATAATAAAGTCCCTATGATTAGTTTTTTCCCACTTTATCATTGTGTCAAAGGGGGAGAAATTTTGTGTTATGGAACGTTCTTATTGTGGGAGTGCTTGAAGAAAGAGAAGGTGAGATGTTTATTACTATATATGATGGTTATTGACATAAATGAAAAATGGGGAGATTGTTCGAGAGTTTTCATGATGATGTCATGGTTTTTTCATGTATGTGTCCTATTATGTGTATGAATTACTATGATATCCTTAGTGACAATGACAAAGTGTGAAATGTGCTTATTTTAGTGTACTTTATGTATGGTTGGTTGATCTTTAGTATTAACATGGATATAAAGGATTAGGGTTGAGTATAGTGATTTGAGAATGTGTAAGGGGTCATAAAATAAATAAATAATAATTTGAATGATTATGTTTATGATTATAATTAACTTGGTTCATCATTATTCTCATCTAAACACTTTGGGTCTAGTGCTAGAAAATCTAGCTAGGCAGTTTGATGATGTCACCATTAACATGTGGGAATAAGTCAAGGGGAGTTGGTCATATGTTTATGATCATATTAGTTCCTAGTTTTTATACACCATATCTCAATTCATGTGTAAAATTTTGGTCAAATTTATGAGGGTGAAAATTTAGCTTCTTTATCATAATCGATTCTTTTCCCATACTTAGCCAAATTTGTAGTTTCCTAGAAAGAGCTAAGTAAGCATGTTGATGAGGTCAACATTCACATGTGTGGAGGGGTCTGGAGAAATGATCATATGATTTTACTAATTTTTTTCATATTATATTTATGATAATTTTTATATCATGCAATATAGCACATCAAAAGATATGTATATGCAAAGTTGGGCTGCCAAGCAATTTGATTATGTTTTCCCATACTTAGCCAATTTTTAAATGTGGAAAGAAGATTTGAGTGAGAATATTTATGGTGTTATATATTTCACATGTTAATTTGTAAATAAAAACTAATCATATTGGTTTATTAATTTTTAAGCATAGATGATTTGTGATAAATTTGAGATCATGCATTGAAGCATGGTAAAAGTTATGCTTGTTCAAATTTGGCCTCCAAAGAAGGTTTTGACATAGTTGGATTTGTAATTGAATATTTTAAAAAGGAATTTGAATGGTGTTATATCTCACATTCATGAGGTTTCTAGGAGTAGTGTATCACTTGTTTGGATTCTCATATGTGAGGAGATCATCTAATCTAAATTTGACATCCTATGTCAAAGTGTATAAGAATTTATTAAGATAAAAATGGATACTCAGGCATATTTAAATGGTCCCCATACTTAGTCATTTTTGAAAGTGTTAAATACTTAGTTGATCTATAAATATCGATAGAGTGCATGGAGTCAACATTTAGAGATTACACAAGATGAGGTCAATGTGACTAAGGTTTAACATCTAAGTATTGACACCTATGTGTTAAGGATTGATCAAGATCGATGGATCATATTTGATTTGAGCTGTGAGGACATGAGATGAGAGCATTGTGTTTGAGTATTAACTATGACCATTACCATAGGAATATTTGAAATTTCTAAGGGAAATACCAGTGTCTAGCCTTTGGGCCATAACTTTCGATTTAGATAGAATTTTCTCTTGTAGTAAAACACAAAGTGCTAGAGGACTCCAAGGCACATTTGGTGATATGGATTTGAAGATCTATAAGTGTGTATATAAAAAAATATTGAGCTCTAAATCTGATTATGTTTTTGTATATGTTATTCAAGTGACCCAAGAAGAGTAATTGAGATTATGTAGATGTTGTTTCAATGTTTCATTGTGAATTGGATATTGGGGAGTGTTTTAGACTACATGAGGATGCTATTTGAGTATTTTAGAGGTGTGATCCATCTATCTTGAGTATGAAAAATTCTTAATAAGTCTACTATATGTTTGGTAATGGTGTTTCTATGTATAATTTCTCTACTTGAGTTGTTTGAGCATACATAGACGTGAGTCAAGATGATTGTGATCATGTGAGGATGTCTTAGGGTACATAAGGAGTGAAGCCATGTTTTTAAAATTGGTCTTGTGTTATTTTTTTATTTGATGGTGTGCTAAATGGGTGAATAGGTCTCCATGAGACCTATAAGAGCTATAAGGTCCTTATTAAAAGGTGTAGCTACTGAAGGGTGACCCATAAATTCTATGGCAAACCTAGGAAGATTGTATTGAGTTATGTCTTCATGTGAGAGAAGCCTTAAGGGTCAAGGCATGCCTAAAGGAAAACCAAAATGGTGGTTATCATGTTTTCTATATAAATAGTGAAATCAAAGGTGGTGATTTCTAGACTTGTAAGACTTGAATGAGGTAGTGTGAGTGTCAAGCCAAGCAAAAGAGATAACCTTTGAAAGATAAGGTACATGTTAGTGAGGACCAAAAAAGAATGAAGAGGATCAAACATGATAGTTTGATAAAGGTGTTAAAGGTGATCACATAGGTCATTAGACCAAATAAACCTAGAAGAGGTAGAATGGGTGAGTATTCTCAAGAATTTGTTTAAGAAAGACTTGGGAGAGAGTTGAGAAAGGATTGTGTGTATGAATTTGGAAGTGAAGAAGGGGTAGAGTGACCTATGGATGGGTTGATGAGTAGATCCATTTTATGACTATTTGTATGACCTATTGGTATAAGTCTATTGGAAAAATAGTGCTCTTGTTGTTTAAATGTGAGTGAAGGCAAAGTGAAGATTATATTAACTTGGTAGTTGATATGAGAGGTAGATTAGTGTGTGGACTATGTATATGACCTTCTGGTCATATTTTTGAAGCTGTGATATAGTTGTTATTATGAAGGATGTATTAAGTGTATAGAGTTGGATAGTGAGTTTAGTTGGGATATGTAATGTGTCCTAATTGATATTTATATGTTGTTTATGTATGTAATGTGTTTTGGCCAACATGGTGTGTTGGGTGACATCAGTCCTAAGGTGGAAGTTGTTTTTAGCAAAGGAGGATCTAAAGGATTTGATCCTCCTTAGGGGTAGTTGCTCCTTGTAAAAGAGGTGTTTTAATTAAATTGGGTAGTCTAAAAGAGTTGATCATGTTAGGGGTAGGTGATCCTTATGGAATATGTGTTTCACTAAATACCTTTGGTCAAGAGGACATGAATAAGGTTTTCTAGGCTAAAAGAGTTTATCAGTTTCTTGTTTGTTACAAGATAATAGTCCATTTGTGTTATAGGCTTGAGAGTTAGTTTTATTCCCCATAAAGGTTTCCCAAAAGAAATATGTGTTATGTGTTTGATCTTGTGTATGTATTGAATGAGTGAGTCTCTTGTTAATGTTGCTTGGTCAAGTTGATATATGTTGATTATTTAAATAGTTTGAAAGGGACTGAAATTGAAATTGTAATATCTACCATCACTAATTCACCCCCATCTTAGTGGATTTTAATTCTAATAATTTGTATGGGGAGTGGGGTAGATAATCATCTATCATTAGATGATTCAAAATTAAGGAAAGCCACAGTGTAGACACCTAGCATGGGATAACAACAACTTGTGTTAGTGACACTTATTTTCAAGGGAAATAAAAATAGAAAAGGGAAACAAACTAACAAAATGGAAACTAATTAACTATGTACAATGGGAAATGACAAGTTATTTGAAGTTTTCTAAGTAGATTTCATTAACCAAAATCTCTAAGGCATTGCCTTCTTCATCTGCTAACTCAAATGAATCACCCTACCTATTTGAGATGATTTGAAAGGGGCCTCTCCATACAAAATTAAATTTTTCTTGATTACCCATCTTCATGGCTCTCTCATCATTATTTAGAGCCAAGTCTCCTAACTTTAAGCCTGGGTCATATTCCTTCTTATTGAACCATAGTTTAACTTCCTATTATCACGTGACCTTGACATCACTGGCTTGTTCACTTGCTTCTTATATATGGATAAATTATGACAACCTAACCTCCATTTCTCTATTCTCCTCTATTTTGATAGCTTTCAATAGTTGTAGAAAGGGAATATATGTTACTATAGCCATGACCACTTCTTTCTTGTATACTAGTTCATACAAGGATGTTTTTAAAATATGGTTATGGGTGATCTGATTGACCCATAAATTTGTATTCATATGATTATACCACTCCCTTTGTCACTCAGCACCTATCCTCTTGATTAACATTATGAGGTTCTTATTTGTTGATTTGGCCAAGTCACTCCCTTACAGGTAGTAGTTAGATGAAGTTTTTAAGAAGATGCCATTCTTGAGTGAAAATTATAAATTCTTAGAACTAAAGAAGGCCTTAATATTTTTGGATATGATCATTTTGGGAGGGATGAACCTTGCAACTAGTTCCTCTAAGAATTAAGGATCACATTTTTTATTGCCTCCTTCAATGGAGTTACATTGATCCACCTTTTAAAGTATTCTATTGATGTAAGTATCCATTTATGACCCACAGTAAATACAAGATTGATCATCCTAATGAAATCCAAGTCCCACTATGTCAAAGGCTCATCGATCACAAATGGGCATTATAGGCATTTATTAACCATTTAATAATAATTCAAAAACATAATAGGCTAGTAATATCCTGTGCACATGATATTAATTTTGGTTGTTTACCAAGAAATGCCTACTTAAAGGGGTAAAATTAATGCCCTATAGGATATTTTTGGATTGGTGTCTATCAACACATCAAAGTAGCTCCATGTCAAAGTTCCTTTTAAATAGGACTCCCTGGACTAGTTTATAGTTAGCTCCATACAACTTATAAAATATTAATTTATTTATGGGGAGATCATTTGGATATCAGTCAGTCTACATGAAGTGAGTTATATGAATAAGTTAAAACCTATCAATTTCATAGTGATTCACCAAAACCATTTATGATGTATCTTGTTCTTCTATGGGGGCATTTGTGTATTAGGCTAGATAGTCACAAATTCATCTTCCTTATATGACATTGGTTGACCTGACTCCCACATGATATTCAAGGATATTGGTCATCTAATTAACATTTTTTCAATGATCTCTCCTTCTATTATGTGTTATTAGATGCTAGGGTATGCCACATATACCATTATCTTGCTTCCTGCCACCAAGTTCTTAAATTTTTTATCTTTTGACAATGGCCAAATCTTATTTCTGAATAAAATTATACTTGATCTCATACCCATTCATGGTTATTAAATAGAAAGTAATAAGATACCCACCTTTCCCTTCATCTTCTTTCTAATTTAACACAAACGTTAGACTATGTTCACTACTATAAACATATAAGATGAAATATTTTGAGAAGTTGGGGTTAACCAGCATAGGGGTAGTGGATATCACATCCTTGATCTTGTCAAATTTTATTCTTCCTTTGAGGGTCTATTTGAAAGGTTGATCCTTCTTCAAAATCAATGTGATTGGTCTCCCTAGTCCTGTGAAGTTATATATCAATTGAATGATGAAATTAATCTTTCCTAGGAGAGATTAGAATCCCTTCTTATTGACTAACAAGGTAAAATCCTTAATGGCCTTCACTCTATCTAGCTTGATAGATATGACTTCCTTGGATTTCATGTATCCTAGTAACTTGCCTTGTGAAAACTTGAAGACATATTTCTTATGGTTAAGAGATACCCTGAACTATTAGAACTTTTGAAAAAAAAAATCCAAATGATGGAAGTGATCTTCTCTTTTTTGAGAGAATATAATTAGATCATCTAGGTAAATGAGAATGATTTTGTTTATTCAACCTTGAAAGGCTATTCCCATAACTTACTAGAAGGTGGATCCTATGTTAGAGAGGTTGAAAGGCATATTTGTATTCATGAAGGTTCCCCACTTTGTAGTGAAAGTGGTCTTATGTTGTTCCTCTTCAATAACCCACACCTGGTCATATTATGAGAACCCATCCAATAGAGCTAACATTTTTATGCTTGCTACTATTTTGAAGATATGTTCCATAAAAGCTAGGGGTAATGATCCTTTAGAGATGTTTTGTTTAAATCCCTAAAGTCATTGCATATTATAATTTCTCCATTCCTTTTCCTCATTATAACTATATTAGACACCCAAGTTGAATGCTTGATTAGGTATATGATCCTTGAGTTGATAAATTTCCTTAGCTCTTGAGCCATGAGAGATTAGATTTTTGGGTTTACTAGCCTTTGCTTTTGTTGAATGGGCTTGGAGTATTTTATTAGGTCTATGTTGTGATGGATGACCTTATGTTCATACCATTTAAAATCATCATAAGTGTAACCCCTTCATATTTGTTGTAGAAGGATATCAATCACTCCTTTTCTTTTTGGGAAAATTCTTTCCCCATTTTTAGTTTTATTATACCTCTAACATCAAGATCAGATTAATAACCTTTGTCTATGATAAACTTCATCTTGTCATTCTTTTCATCATTATAATCAAAAGGATTATCTAGGGTGATAAACTCCTTTGGAAGTTTTTTTGACTTTAGAAGCATGATTTGATCTCTATAGGCTTCTTAGATCTTTGGTTGAAGTTACTACACAAACTCACATTATTATTGAATAAACATGATATTTCAGGCATATCTCTCAAAAAATTTCCATTTCTAATAATTATCTAGGATGGTAGGTCTTATAATTACCTATACCACTTGTTCATTGGTCAACAAGTTTGTTATTGGATTAAAATAGGTGTTGATTACTATCATTATATCTATTAGGGCATTCATGGTCTTAGGGATGATTTGAATATTGAATTCTTCAAACACTTCAATAAAATCCCATATTTGGTGGTGGTAAAATATCATATGGACATTCTTCATAGCAGTGGTTCCTCTTACTTGTCTTACAATAAGTTCAAAATTTCCAAACACTTTTAAACAGTTCACATCCATGCACTCAACAAGGTTGAGGATGTAGACCAACACTTCATACTCAAATTAATTATTCATGTAGGCAAAATAAAATTGGAAGGCCATGAGGGTCTCTTCTCTAGATGGATACAATAATTAGATGCCAGCTTTGATGTTGGTCTTGCATTTTGTACCATCAAAGTATAAAGTCCAGGATTCAAACTCATTTTATGATTCCTTTATCTAATCCTCCCTGCATTTCATGACTTTAGGGATGGACTAGTGTTCATAATGGATTACATAGGTCTTAAGGTTGGTGTCATCAAATTTCATGAATGGATCATTCTTGACTAACTCATTTATGAGGACTTCTTCCTTTGGGTCTCTATTGTCTATCACCTTTTTCTTTCTCAAGCATTTCCACACAATAAATCTCTCTTGGAGAAAGAAGTGTACATTGATTCAAATTTCATAATAAAATCATCAAATATGTGCTCTATATTTAATGGTTTAGACAACACCTTCAATTTTGAGTTGTATTTGGTCCTTAGGATCAAGTGGGACCAATCTAAAGACCAATATCCTCCTATCTTAGTGGTGAAATATCTTGAAAAACATAACCCAAAGACTAATGGAATGTCTATTAATACAAATTCTTGGGAGGTTATGATATTTGGACAAGAGAGCAAAGTTAGGGGAAGAGCCCTAATAATACCTATGATCTAAACTTTCTTCGCATCCAACTATATTACTCCTTTAGTCAAAGGTTAATATGGAAGTTACATTATGTTTATGATCTATTTGGGCATCATTATGGTACTAACACTAGAATCAATCATAGAATTGTATAACAACTTTTCCCCACTATGAGATTTAAGTAAAATGTGATAGGTTTTGTTTTACTTACCCCTACATTAGAATTGATGAACATAGATGGTGCATGAGGTTGTACACTACCACTAGATTCATTTCCCCTATTTTGTGTTGGATTTATAGTCAGATTAACTTATGCAAGCTTTTACTGGTCTTCCAATACTTCTTAAAGAAAATATTTTTGCTCCAGAATAAACAAGACATCCTAAAGAGAAACATTGATTGGGGCCTTATTTAGTTATTCCACCACATTATATGACCCTTAAGGTTGGACCTCAGGGTATTTTATCTTATTTTTTGTAATTTCGATTCACTTTTGATATGCCAAGGTGGTGGTTAGGGTCCCAAATGTTTCTCTAAAGTCACTTTAAGTCTTCTAAAGGATTTTTGGGTCAACCAGTCTTTTCTTAGATCAGGTCTAATAGTATTATTGCAATCACGGGGATTTTAATGAGGGGAACTTACTTGCATAAAATGCATCTTCCTATTCTACCCAATAGAAAAGTAAATGCTTTTGTTCTATCTTTCATCTTGCTTTGAGGACATCCCATGCATTTGAGCCATTATGACAAAATTTTCAACCCTTAGGGATTGGTATCCACAAGGAACCAAATTAGGGGCATTCCCTTGTCTTTATTGCTCAATAATTTTTTTTTATAGATTGCCTTTTAGGAAATTCCAAGGTGTATGCATATCATTACATATGAATCACCATGAATTTGAGTCATCTGTCAAGTTATTTTGGTTAGTTAGTAATTCTCTATTTGGACTCAGAGGGACCATTTTCAAAGGATCAAGAATTGGGATGATTTGATTCATCTATCATACCTAGTGACTTGACATCTGATGATTCAACCTTTACCTATATTGGTATTGGGTATGCAGATATGGGGCCCTCTAAATCTAGTAGTTTTGGTAATGGGGCTTTAGGGGCATAACTTACTACCTATTGATATTTATGATCTCATTTGAGAAGTTCTGTAGGATGATCTTAATGTCGTTCATCTCCATAACTAGCATGGATGAAGAGAATGCACTAATTTGAGTGTGAAGATATATATACATGGAAGGATATAGTTGTGAGGTACTTGGGACTTCATCTTGTAGTATCATTGATAACTCTAGGAACATGGGCATTGACATCTATGGGGGAAGTTTCTTAATATTTATCAGAATATTCTCCACTCTAACTATTAAGTCATACACATCTAATAGTGTTTTCCCTCTAAGGGACTACATCATGATGGATATGTCAGAGTTGAAGGACTTAAGGTAAAATATGATGGTTATACCCATAAGTGGTTGACCTTCTATCATGATTCTTTGCCAAATTTTATGAAACCTAGTATTAAAATTGATAATAGCCTTTTATGGGGATCTTTTGATAGTGATTAATTATTATAGGAGAGATGATCAGTCTACCTTCTCATTGAATTGTTTGAATAATATGTCACCTAAATCACCCTAGGTGGCAATGGATTTAGGTAGCAAAGATCAGTACTGATCAAGAGCTTGACCATTAAAAGAGGTAGCTAGTAGCCTTAAGGCTACATTTTATTGTTTGACATAATGCATAGTATAGGCAATGGTGACATATTAAATATGTTCCACTATGATTTTGAGATCCTTCCCTATAAATTTAGTGAGTACCTTTAAGGCATTGGTAGGAATAGGGTCCCATGTTACTGGGGCTACTAGAGGGATGAATGGGATACAATTATTATATGCTATAAAGTTTAGTCAATGGTCCTGGGATAGCCATTTGCTATTGTTATTATGTTGTGTTAGACCCTTTGGCTATTTCATGAGTTGTAGCTACTAGAGGTGGTAGTAATAAGATTGAATTCTTAGTTGTTTGTGACCTTGTGATAGGCCTATGGCTCATCAAATCTAACTTATAATTAGGAGATTATGGGTTTGAGTCACACTGCACATGCCAAAAAAGAAAAATATATTTATGCCTAAAATTCTCACTCTTGACAAACAAGTTTCCTGTGTGAAGCTTTATAGATGTCGAATGAATTTATGATCTTTGAAGTGACCTTTGGGATTTTAGAAACTAAATCTTTGAGTTAATTGGGTGTGTAAAGGGGAAAAGAGAAATGTGAATAAATAAAAATAAAAATATTAAGGTGATGCATCAGGATTATTGAAGTATCTATACCTAAAATTGCATAAAATAGCTTGAAATCTCATAACATTATAGATAATTAAAAGAGCATATGCATGATTAAGGCCTACAACATCAACAAAATCTAATATTATAGAAGTAGAGAATGGAGATAACAAATAAAAATAGATTTCATTCAATTTGACATAGAACAACACGTCATCTTTATTTTTGGGTGGAGAACAAACTATAAAAGGCATGTTTAATTTTATGGCTTATAACCTCCACATTGTGCCATAAGATTTGGTGAGAAATATATTATAATGTTAATTTACATATTAGTTTAATGAATATAAAACATAAGACTCCCTTAGGGGTATTTAATGATTGTACTTAACTACGGCCTTTGGAACCCTACCTAACATAGTTTGTTATGGTAAGAGATCCCATAATCAGGTCTAATAGATCCCTATATTGGTCATGTTTTTGATTATCTAAAATATCCCCAATGGGAAGTGTATGGTATGATATATCTTCTTCAAGTTAGGATTGATTTATAAACATGATACATTTGTGATTGCATACAACATGGACCTGTTATTTTCAAAATGGTCACCTTTATTGATATTTCACTATAAATTGGGTTTTTACCCTATTATGAAATCATATCATGAATATGAAATTATTTGATCATATTTAATTTGTGAGTATTATGAAATCATAGAGAAGAAGTGAGATCAAGAGAAATTTTATTGGGGTTGGATTAGTTTCTCATATTTAAATAATTATCATCTTATAATTTTTTCACCTAAAATATCTTTGTTGTGTTATATGTGTACTTTTCTATTCATATACATTTCTAGATCCATCCTATGTATGCATATTACATTACATTTTATATTTTCATGGTATTAGAGCCATCTAATGGGTATATGTGATTGGTAAGTGAGTCAATATTTGGTATTAAATTCAAAACATATTCATTTATTCATATATAAAGAGATTAAATTATTTACAAGTCTAGTTCAAGATTGTAGATGAGAAGGAGGGAGAAGAAAATTATTTTTGAACACTTGGGTGGACTAGTTCAACACTGTAATGTCTTGGATCTTCATCTAAACACCATTAAAGCATACAAAGCTCATAGCATTCAAAATTACAACTTATAAATTCTTGCTTGGGATTCCATTTTTTTCACTTATATGTATGATTACCTAAAAAAAATTAAAAATTAATTATACTTAGTTTTTTTTTGGTCTATTTATTGATAAAGGTTAATGATAATTATATTCAAGTAGTCTTAGATTTTTTTCAAGGTCTTATAAGCTATATTCTCTTATGATTGAAGAAGATAAAGTTATGACAAAATTTTATTATAAAGAGAATTCCACCTGGGCACTTATCACATTAAATAATGTTTCTAATAACAGTAAAAACTAGAAATCTAACCCTAATTTTACTAAAGGCAAATACATGAATACAAAATTTGGTAATAAGAATTATAAACCTAAGTTTATTGGAAATTGTAATTTGTATGGTAAGTTTGGCCATATGAAGGAAATATATTATAAAAACAAAGATAAAAATGATAATAAAAGTTCTATAAATAAAAAAGGAAAGAAATCTAATCAAAATAAGAAAAAGAATCAAAATCTTAATTAGAATAAAAATCAAGATTCAAATGTTAACGCTTTATATACTACTTTATTTGCTTAAAATGAAAATGAGTGGATTCTAGATAGTGGTTCATCACATTATATGACTTGTTTATCTAATATTCTATGTGATTCTATAGATATTACTGAAATAATTTACATAGGAGATAATTCTTTTTTAGAAGTAATTAAATAGGGAAAAACAAAATCTTCAAATGTTGTTGTTAATGATGTTTTTTATGTACCTAAGATTGAAAAGAATTTTATTTCTTATTCTTAACTTAGAAATGATAATTTAATTATAACATTTATTAAATATAGTTGGTCCATTACAAATTAATTTAGTTCCTTGATTATTCAAGGTATTCAAAATAATGGTTTATATATCTTTTCTCCTTCTTTTGTACATTTTATTTCATCGTATATTATAATAAATCTCAATTATGGAATAAAATATTAGTACATGTTAATTTTATAATTTTACATGATATGTATACAATTAATCTTGTTGTTGGACTTCCTTCTATTTCCTTTCATCATGAAACTTGTGAGGGTTACTTAGGTGGTAAACAACATACAAATCCATTTCATAAGAATCATGATGTGAATTCCTCACATCCTTTAGAATTAGTTCATAGTGATGTTGTAGGACATTTTAAAGTTGTATTTCTTAATGGTTATTTGTATACTTTTACCACTATTGATGATTATACTAGAATGATCTACTCTTATTTCATTAAAAGGAAATTAATTGTTTTTTATAAGTTTAAGTAATTTAAAATTTATGTTGAAAATTCATATGCTTTTTTTATAAAGAGATTAAGAACTAATAATGGTGGTGAATATGTTACTAAATAGTTTAATTCTTTTTACAATAGTTTTGCTACTCAAATGGAATTAACAACTCCCTATTTCCTTTAGTAAAATGGTATTTCTAAAAGAAAAAACTACACCATCATAGAAATGGCTATAATAATGTTGTAATCTACACATGTTCCTAAGTTCTTATGGGCTAGAGTCATGCACATTGTTGTTCATATTTTGAACAGAGTCCCTACCAAATATTTTCATATTTATACTCCTTTAGAAATGTGGACTAAAAATAAACCTAGTGTTGATCATCTTAAGATCTTTGATAGTCCTGCTTCTATCTTTATTCCAAAAGTTAAAAGAAAGAACTTAGAGCTCAATTCCAATTCTTGTTTTTGCATTTTTAGGTTATATAGGTAATAAAAAAGGTCTAAGAGTTATGATCATTCTAAACATTAGATCATTGAGAATAATAATGTTATTTTTCTTGAAAAATCCTTTTGTGATCTCTCTATGGATCATCCTTAGTGTTCTTCTATTGATGACCCTAACTATCATGTTTCCACTTATGATGAAATAAATGCCATTAAGGAAGTTGATCCAATTATGGATAACTTAGAGTCTGAGAAACCCCCTAAGTTTCATGTTCAATCTATAATATCTAAATGGGAAGAATCCTTATTCAATATTCTAATGTTGATAATATTAATAAATTAACTAAAAATCAATATTAGTATTCTTTTTTAATGACTATGTCTAAATGTAAACCTAAATATTTTAAGGAAGCCACTCTAGATGATAGATAGAATGTTTTTATGGAAGCAAAATATAATACCTTAATTAAAAATTAGACTTGGGATCTTATCTGTCCTCTACCTAAAAGGCATATAGTCAGTTATAGGTGGCTTTATAAGATCAAATATAATTCAGTTGGTAGATTTGAAAATTTTTAAGTTAGATTATTTACTCATGGATTTACTCAAAAACCCATGATTGACTATATTAAAACCTTTGATCCTATAGTAAAAATAATTATGGTTAGACTTATTATTGCTATTATAGCCCTAAATGGTTGGGTTATCCACCAAATGGATATAAATAATGCATTTATAAATTATAATTTAGAAGAGGAAATATACATGACTCAACCTAAAGGTTTCATTGATAGTAATAGAGAACATTATTTATGCAAGATAAAAAAATCTTTATATGATTTAAAACAAGATCTTTAGACTTGGTATTTTAAAATTACTTATTTTTTTAAAGAATTAGATTTTTTTAACTTCTATTTAGACAATGATCTATTTTTTAAAATTGAGAATGGTCATTTCATTATAATTATATTATATTTTGATGATGTGTTTCCCATTGGGGATCTAACTAGTTTAATTCATAAATATAAGGATAAACTAAGTCAAATGTTTGAAATGACTAATTTAGGCATTTTAAGTTATTTTTTAGGAATGACTGTATTTTAGGATAAAAATTCAATTATTATATCACAATATTAGTATGCAAATAATCTTCGTGTTAAGTTTAACATGCTTTATTGTAAATCTATCAATACTCCTATTGAAGTTGGTATTAGATTTGATCCTAAACCTGCATGTTAAAAAGATAACCCTACTTTGTATCAATAGCTTATTAGAAGTTTGATTTATATAACCATTAATAGGCTAGATACTTCATATGTTAACAAAGATTTTATGCTTCCACAATCCATAAAATAAAAAATAATCTTTTTTGGAAAAAAATTGTGTCTAATTTTGAAATCGACCTATTTCAGATCTACTATAGTGATCATCAAGAAAATTATTATGTGAGAACAATAAAACCTTGATAATTAAAAACTAAATAATAATGGCTATCAAAAAAAGTTTCTAAAAAGGAAAAAGATGATCATTACAATAAATTACTAAAAACCAAAAAAATAATAGAGATAAGAAATTTAGATAAAGCCAAAAATATAAACAATGTTAATTAAAATCTTATTTCAATTTTTTTAATATTTTAATTAAATAAAAAAAACAAAGATGATTAAAATATTAATTTTTAATTTAATTTTATAATTATAATATTTTAATTTAAATCCTATGTGGTTTAAATATTGTGTATTAAAAAGTAAAGACTAAATAAAATAAAACCAATAATTCTAACTAAGAGAAAAAACAAAAATAAAACATGATGAAACTACTAGAACATAACTACCTTATAATAATAAAGGTGAAAAAACTATTCTGATTATTTTTATTATTTATAAACTAATGATTTCCATGCATAGCTAATCTCTAGCCCTTCATCTCAATTAATATTATTAGGGTGTTTCAAGATTTGTATATTAAATATTATAACATTCTAAATCAGTCATATTTAAGATTTGATTAATCCCCCATATTCATTCAA
Organism: Torreya grandis; assembly: GCA_037957365.1. Lineage (NCBI taxonomy): Eukaryota > Viridiplantae > Streptophyta > Pinopsida > Cupressales > Taxaceae > Torreya > Torreya grandis. The sequence continues at coordinate 1,142,886 of JARHVA010004847.1, read as the reverse complement.
GCACCAAATAGTCAAGCTACTAGGATAATTATCTAACAAGCTTACTTAATCAAGAAAGGGAGATGTTCATGGGCATAGAGGGATGACAAGCGAATTATTTTGGGGGAATAAATCAATATAAATTATGCATTTAAGTAATTAGGTACACATTCTATGGTCACCATAGAAGATGGATAGTTTCATAGCCTAGTTGACATGCACAAAAGGAAGGTGGGTTTCTAGATGATCAATGGCAGCATAATTAAACCACTTCAATACATTTTAATTGTCATAAGGAGAGGTAATTTAAAAATATTGGAATTAATATTATTCATGATGTTATCCTTATCTAAAAATAGACTTTAATGCCCCAAAGATGCTCATTGAAGACACCAATCAACCTAGGTAATAGATGGAGGAGTGTGGAGGATACCTTTAACCACCAATAAAAGTGATTATGGTCATTCATGACCCATTAATTTTATTTTCACACCATATTATCTATTATTATAGTTTATTATTATATATATTCAATACTTAAGGCCATTATAATCCATCCCTCGATAAGGTATAATGAAACTCTCCCAATTTGTATCTTGAGAACCTCATTGAATCAATAAAGAAGTAATATTTTAATTTATATATGCTATATTAGTGTGTTATGGTTTGTTGATTTATAAAAAGTGTGAATTTTATTATCTTTTTCAGGTCCTTTCCTTCACCTAGTTACTATAATTCCATTCGATGCAGGTCATGTGATGTGTTAAAATGTTGATAGTTGTGTTGAAGAGTAAACTAGTTAATAGTGCCTCAAGCAGACCTCTTAACTATGAACTTCAATTTCTAGGCATCCATCATAGAATTAAAATGAGATACTAATACTTAGGAGTTCATTAGGAAGCTTGTTTTAGTCATAAATCTTTTACTTGATTCATTAATTGTTGACTAAAGATCAAATGGAGTGGATAGATCAATATTGGTGCATTACCTCATTAGGTTAGGTTTATTTCATGCATTATTATATATATTTTCATCACAAAAATTAATATGTATTGGAATGTGAGATCATTTTTATTTATTATGGGAGATATACCAATTACCTATAGGTTTGGTCCTCTTATAGGTCACCTATAGCCTTTAGACCAATCGTATGTTACCTCAAACATGGAAAGAATTGAACCATATTCTCCTAAAGGTGAAATTTTGAGTGATAAAAAATATATAATACCCTATGCGGCCAAGATTAATGTGATTTGGAGTATAAACTTGTATACTTAGATGACATCATAAATATTCAAGCATTTTAGTGGTAGATCTGTAGTCAAGTTTCATACAAAAGTTTGTCACAAGGTCTTCATCAAAATGTAAGGAAGGTGATTTTGTCTAGTTATATTTATAATTTTCTAGGAGAAAGAGATACCCCAGAGTCTACCATAATCTTAAACCCTCTAAAAATAATAATTCTACCCAACCAAACACTTTTTCAAACCCTATACCTCTAATGTCTAAGCCTAACCTTCAAGACTTTGTGTCATTCAATGGTGGCATCCCCTTAAATCTGAATTAGTTTGATGACATACCTAATAATACCCTTAAAATCATTCCCTATTTCATAGGAGAAAACTCAACTATCCCCATGGAATATATTATAGACATATCGAATATATGTTTAGTTCACAATATGACCCAAGATAATGTGCCTATGATGTTATTGGCCACTTCCTTAAAGGGTAAGGCATTCCAATGGTATAGGGGCTTAATACCTACTTCCATCAATAACTAGGATAAATTTGGGTAACATTTGTGTAAACAATTTAAACATAGGAGTGACCATCTATTTATAGTAGAGTAGCTCACCACATTTAAAAGGGCTCCCCAAGAGTTTATGGTAAATTTTAACTATAGGATTCAAAAATTATGGGATAGGATACCCATAATGATCAAGCCCATTACCAATTATTCCTTCTTGTACTAATTAAGATCCACCAATTTTGATGTGGTAGTCATGATACAGTCCATGGGGGGGGCGAATATACCAAATACTTATGAGGTGGCCATAATAGCATAAAATTGTTTAATTCAAGAAAAAAATCTCACCTTAAAACCCCTCATGCCTTTTTTCTTAGAGATTAAACACCCTATGCCTACCATTATTCCCTTACTATCACCAACCAATCATGATCAGGTAGATGCCAATCAATTTGATAGATTGGGCAAGATTAAAGGGATACTTAAGGCCCAAAAAATAAGATAGTGGCCTTGGAGAGGCAAAAAATTCCACACCATAGACCTTATCAAGCACCCTATCAATCCCTTTATCAACACTATCAGTATAATATACCTCCATATAATCCTAATCACTTAGGAAAGGATTTATAATAGTTATAACCAAAATTTTATTAGCACTTCTAAAGCACTAGGTCTAACTCAAAAAAGCTACGATCAAGAGGGTCAGTGGATTACTTAATGGGGGAAGTTATATGACGGGTCACTTAGTTAAAGTGGATATTCCTTGCAAGATTATTCCATGCATAACAATTAATCTCCTCCAACACATCATAGTTAACCTATTACACAACACAAGGAAGGTCATCCTATACAAAATGGAGACACTTCCTTCATGACTAAAGCTAAGATGTGAAATAAATAAGGCACAAGTGGAAGTAAGGTACCATATGAGACCACTTTTGTTAAATTAAAAGGAGATCATTCCTTTGAATAAGTGGTATCCAATTAGACTGGAGGTATAACCAAGGTAGATAGTATAGTTGTAGCCCATGTAATGGCTAAAAGAAGGGCATTTGGTGATGATTTAGGACTTGGAAGAAGATTCCCTCCACCATAAAAACAACCTCAAGAGTATACTAGTTAAGGTGAAGCTCCTAAGACACCACCAACTCAAAAATTCCAATATGGGAGAGGACATAATCATAGAGGTCCATTCATACCTCAATTCACACAAACTTCAAGTGGTCATATTGCTCCCAAGTTATAATATAAGGCTACCACATTTCACACTAACATTGTGGATCAAATCAGTAAGTCCCATGTTAATATCCCTATGTGAGGCATCTTACTCATTATAGGGAAAAAAATATATCCTTCAAGAAGAGATTTTGAAAATCAATGCCTTGGATAAGTAGGCAAAAAATGTGGTTGTAGTCCTAGTGAATTCCAATCAACTTCATGAGTCTAAAAAATCCATTTTAATCAAACCCCTTCCCTCATATCTCTATATCATTATAGGTGATTCCATAGTGTGTAATTATATGATATGTAGTGGGTCTATCACTTATGTCATGCCTAAGTCTATAGAAGATAAATTGGGGCTAAAGTATGAACCTAATGCTAAAAGGGTCTTACAATTGGATGGGTCTCCCACTAAGACTATTGGTGTCCTTAAGGATATAAAAAACATCTTGGTTGCTTTTCTTAATTTTACTATATCTCGAGATGTAGTTGTAGTTGACCTCCATCCTTAATTTAACTTATGCGTATCTAGGGATTTCTTTGCCAATATAGGGGGTTATCTCTCTTCTGATTGGTCTTATATGGGTATTAGGATCAGGTATTGAACAAAGGTAATGATAAGGTCTGATCCTATTTCTAGGTTTCACTTAGAACCTTGCATCCCTATCTTGTCAAGTGTTAATTTCACTATCATATATGATGATGAACACCCTAATGACCAAGAGCCCATTAAACCACTTGAAGGCATATCAAATTTGCTCCTTGATGAATTGGAAACAAATAACCATGGCTATGATCCATATAAAATCAATAAATAGGTAGGTTTGCATGTGTATTAAATGAATGAATAAGGGGCTATCATACCAAATCCAACTATCCCAAGACAATATCATGATGGAATATGAAACTTGTTCTCTAATGGCTATAAATCTAGGAATGGAAGTGGGTTACGTGTCATGTTTGTCTCTCCTTCCAATCAAAGGTAATTTTATACCTTGAGGTTTTGATTAAATTACAATTCCAACACAATAGAGTATGAATCCTTCATCCATGGGATGCAAAGGGCAATAAAGAGAGGTATCAAACTCTTGCAAGCCATGGGAGATACTGAGTTAATAGTGAATCAGGTGAAAGGGTAGAGGGAAATAAAGAAACTTATCTTGAAGGCATAAAAACAAGGGTTTAAGACCTCTTGCAGGACTTTGAGGCCTTTTAAATTTTCTCTAATCCTATTGAGGCTAATCAACAAGCATATTGATTAACAACCATATGAGCATAGTATGACATACTAAGTGGGGTCAAAGACATCAAGGAGTAATATCAACTCAATGTGGTATGAATACCTTCATTATCTAATAATGATTTAAGCTAGTAAGTGTTTTAAAATGACAAATAAATTTCATGTTTCTTATAATAAAAGGTAGAATTCTACTCAAGGAACCAAGATAGATTACAACAATATTATCAAGACTATATTATACAATTGAGGACAAAGAAATTAACTAAGGGTTTGGTGATATTAGAAAACATATTCAATTAAGATGATTAGCTCAGGAAAGACAAGGTTAACATATCCACTAAAGAGGAAATATATGAAAAAGTCATCATAGTCAAAGATAGGCTGCTCAAACTAGGAAAGGTGAACACCAAAAAATAGAAATAAACCTTAATATAATTATGCCAAGAATTTTTAGAAATTTTTTCTTAGGAATTTCATGAATTGAAGGGGTTTGACTTAAGTTTTTATCAGCATACCATAGAGTTTGAGGCAATTGTTAAGCCTATAAGACAAAAGTAAAGACCAATCAACCCCAAGATTGAGATCTTTATAATGAAAGAGTTTACAAAGATCATTAAATCCAACACCATATTCCCCATCAAACACACTTCATGGGTGGAAAATCTTATGCCTATGAGGAAGACGAATGGGGAAATAAGGTCATGTGTAGACTTTAGATATCTCAACAAGGTGTCACTTAGAGATCACTACCCTTTACCATGTATGGATCAAATTATTCAAAGAGTTTTAGGTTTTCAAATGTTATCCTTTCTTAATGTATACTCAAGGTATAATTAGGTGTTAGTGAAGGAGGAAGATCAACACAAGACTACCTTAACAACCAAGTGGGGAACTTATGCTTACAAAAAGATGCCCTTTAGACTGTCTAAATGTAAGAGTTACGTTTCAAAGGGAAATAGATGTAGCCTTCCAAGGGATTATTAATGATATGGTTCTCATACACCTTAATGAAATCATAGTATTCTCAAAGTATCCAAAAGACCATTTGAAACACTTTAGGCTGGTTTTGATAAGTGTAGGTAGTTTGGGGTCTCTTTGAACCCCAAAAAGTGTATCTTTGCAGTCCATAAGGGCAAAATTATGAGAAATGTAGTGTAAAAAAATGACCTCTCTATTGATGTTAAAAAGATAGATGTAATCCTTACCTTATCATTTTACAAACACAAGAATGTATTTTATAGTTTCTTGGTAAAAATCAACATCATTAGAAGGTTCATACCTATATTTACAAATTGGTAAGGCCTCTAACTCACATGCTCAAGAAACACAAAGAGTTTTCATGGAATAAGGAAGGTAAAAGAAGATTTGAATCCATCAAGTAGGACATTTAAAAATCTCCCACCCTCATCAACACTAATTTTTCAAGGTACTTATTCATGTATGCCTTCTCTACAAATGAAACTATTTATGCCATGTTTATGCATCAAAATAGTGAAGGCCTTGAAAAACCCATAAACTTATTTAGCTAGGCATTAGAGGGGTATGAATAGAGGTAAAATTGTTTTGAAAAACATTTAATTTAAATCATTAGATTCATCAAGATGATCAGACACATGGTGTCTAATAAAAAAATCTTTGTCATGGTGGTTCATCCTAGTATCAAATATTTTTTCTTTAACAAAGACTTGAGTTAAAAGAGCATTGGTTGGGTGACCAAGCACATGGATTATGAAATAGAGGTGAAGTTTACCAATTTGTTTATGGTTATATGAATTATTTAACACCTTGTAGTAGATGTGAAAGAAGACAAGGAAATGGTTTTGGTAGTCCAAGAGGATCAAAAAGCAGTTGTACCTACATCTCCTTCCATCTCGACTCAAGACATGGTGAGATTCTTCCAAATGGGAGAATTTACTATAAGATTAAATATGATAATAAGGAGGTAATTAATAATAAAATACATTCATTATGTCTCTATTGGTGGGGTACTATTAAATAAACACCTTGATGGCATGATTTTGATGTGTGAAGAAACTAGTCAAATTCACAAGCTCCTATACTAGTTTCATCATAGGCTTATAGGATTTTAGCCAAGATAAAAATAATTATGATAAGAGTTGGACATTTTTAGAAAATTTTATTCTATGACTCTCATGATTGGGTTAGGATGTGATACAAATGTGTTATGTTTATAGGCAAGAAAATATTAGATGCCTTACCTCTCAAGCCTATTCAAGTGGAGCAACCCTTCATGCAATGGGGACTAGATTTTGTAGGTATGATTCATCCATAGTATATCTATATATATATAAGTGGATTTTGAATTTTATATATATATATATATATATATATATATATATATATATATATATATATATATATATATATATATATATATATATATATAATTTTTCTAGGTGGGTGGAGGTAATTACAATTAAAGAGTCAAATGAGAACTCAGTCTTGGAGTTCTATGACAACCTAGTGACTAGATTTGGGGTCCCCTCTACAATCATATAAGACAATAAATTAGAATTAAATAGTGAAACTATGATTGAGTGGCATATTAATAATGGTATTTACATAAACTATTCATCTAATTACTATCCATTGGTAAATGGAATAGTAGATTCCACAAACAAAAATCTGATTAGGATCATAAGAAAATAATGAAGAACATCCAAAGGGAGTGGCACACAAAGATATGGAATAACTTATGGGCAGTTAGGATTACTCTCAAGAGGTATAGTATCCACTCACATTATATCCTTGCCTATGGAAAAGAGGCAAGGTTGACCATATCACTTGAGTTACTAACCTTGGAACTTTCACACCAACTTGAATTCATGAAGAGTGATGTAATGGGGGTGAGGATATATAAATTGAGGGAGATAAAATAAAATATTAGAAAAATTAATCTTAAGAGGGCCTATATTTCCATTAGCCTTGGTAATCATTAAATAATAAATAATATAATATTTATTAACTCAAAGTATAAGCATTATCCACATAAATAATCATATTATAATTGTTTAATATTTAAAAAATATTAATTAATTTGTTTCTATCAAGATGGATGTGTATACACATAATATTTTCAAACTTTTATCACTTACAAACATTTTTTTATCAATAATCCATCAAGTCTTAATCTCTATAAGTTCATGATTTAAGGGGTGCAATGAGAAAGGGGTGGATAGACCATTGGTGCTTGATAGGAATGTTGTCCCTATTTCAAATTATTATCTACACACTTGTATCTTGAATAAATTATCCCTAATCTTGTTCTTCTCTATTACACACTTCACAGTCATTTATTACCTTTTCCCCCACTTTTCCTAACCTTAACCCCCTTTTAACTGTTCTCTATACTATATTGACACTATTAACTTTATATAGTTTTCAACCTCAATTTCTTATACTAGGTTAACTAGGTCAACCCTACATAGTTCTGAGTGAGATTCATTTAGGGTCTAGGTCAGCTCTTGGCCGACCTAGCCTGTGACCTAGTGAATTCCTATCCATTACTATGCTAGGTCAACTAGGTCAACCCAGGAAAAAAAATTCATATTGGCTTAGGGTTAAATCCACCTATATATACAAGTTCATTTTGCCATTATCTAGATAAGAGAAGTAATAGCTATTGTGTGTTTGCTTATCCACCATTCTACTTGAGGAGCAAGCTTAGGGTATCATACTTTCTTTTGAGATAAATATCTTGTCTTATGGATAAGTCTTTTAGATGCATTGATAGGTTGTGTAGCCTAGATTTGATTTATCATTGTCATCCTTACATACCATAATAACCTCCTGTAAATCACCTTGGCCAAGGGATAGATTGAATCTCAGTACATTCATCTTCAAAGGTAAGTATTCCTAGCTTTGTTTTTCCATTGTAAGAGTAGACATATATGAATTTGTACTTTTCCTCCATGCATTAGGATTCCACATACATTGGTGTGAGTATATTTATTATATGAATGTTTACTTTTATTTTTTATAACAATCACCTTGTGTCACAAGCTTTGGTCATCATTAGATTAGGCTTTTACTTTAATTTTCATTAGTTTAGTGAATATAAAACATATTAATCCCTTAGATTTATTTCATTATTAAGATTTATTAGAGGTTTTGAAACCCTCCATATCATAGTGTATTATGGTAAGATATCACCTAATTAGGTCTAGCAGATCCCCATATTGGTCATGTTCTTGATTATCTAATGTGTCCCCATTTAGAAGTGTATGGTATGATTTATCTTCTTTGAGTTAGGAATTATTTGTAGACATGATTCATTTCTTCTTACATAAATTCTATTGAACCCAACATGAATCTAAACCTTGTAGGTTTTATTTGAAATTTGCATTATTATATCATTTTATTTTTATATATTTATGATACTGGGTTGACAATGTCAATATAGCTCTAACTTATGTGGGTAGGTTTAATACACAATTGAATCAATATAAATTTATTCTATTTATGCCATATTTTAATTAGGTAAATGATACTAGGTTGAATCTATCAACATAGTACACTTTTAAACACTCAAATCATGCTACTAGGTCAACTCTATCGATACAATGCATTTTTAGACATTCAGATCAGGCATCCTCAAACCCACCAAGGTTCCTTTCTATCCTTCTCTATAATTTATATTTTTCATCATAGTTCTATTTTTCATAGTTTTCAATCTTTAAAAATTCCCTGATACAATCAAATAGGTCAACACTATTGATGCAGTTCTTTTTGAAATCCTTACTTCTGTAGTACATAAGTGAAACTGTCAACTCTATTATGTATTCTCTACATATAATATCATATGAATTGATATTTTAATATGTTTAAAAGTTGTAATTAGCACTTATATTATAGGAATTATCTCATACTTTAATTTCCTATTACTTAGATGCTTAGAATAGATCACATTAGTCTAATTAGGTGGTTTTTCAATATACCATTTAGTTGCACTATTTTCTATTTTATTGCACACACTACCAAATCATAAAATATTAAAAATAATTTTAACAATTGTCTACCCAAGGCCTACCTACTTGGATTTCATCACCAAGGGGGAAGTTGACTTGGTTTTCAAGCCAACTATAAACATGTGGTTAATGGTATTTATTGGCTAAGCACCCAACATCCTTATCACTATAGTGTGTGAAGTGAGGGGGTAGGTCCCAATACCAAACTAGTAACATTGACAATATGGATCCCTCTCATCCTAAACATCCTGGAAACCATCCTTAGATTGCTTTTTAGTTCCTTGCTTACAACCAAATTCCTATCAGATTTGAAAGTATATTCTAATAATCTAACAACATTCAGGATGACCTCTTAGTTAGCTTTTTTTTTCCAAGTTGATTGTTTACTCTTTTCTCAATTTTATATTATATTGTAGACTTATATTATTTAGTTTTGGTGAAAGATTTTGTGTTATCTATCTCAATTGGATCAACCTCATTGACCCAATTGATTGTGTGTTTCCTTTCATTTCTTGCTTTCAAAAGTACTTTCAAATTTTTTCCTATTTTAGTACTCAGTCATTCTGCTAGACACAGTCTATTATAGACTATCTATTTTCCTCTACCTACAATACTAGGTCGATGATGTACACTTTGTACACTTTTTCATTCTCTATTTCTAATACTAGATCGACCTTATCAACTCTGTACACCTTTTTAGCCCCTATTTATAGTACTAGGTTGATAATTTTGATTATTTATATTTTTTGGCCTCCATTTCCGGTACTAGGTCAACATTTTTAACTCTATATAAATCTTAGCCTTAGTTTATAGTACTAGGTCGACACTATCAACTTTGTACAATTTTTAGCCTTAGGTTCCTATACTAGGTCAACACTATCAACTTTGTACAATTTTCAACCTTAATTTCTATTACTAGGTTGACATTGTTGACTCTATATAATTTTTATCTTTAGTTTCATGTACTAGGTTAATATTATCAACTATATATAGTTTTTAACCTTAGTTTTTAGTATTGGGTCAACATTATTGACTCTATATAGTTTTTAGCATTAGTTTCCTATACTAGGTTGACACTATCAACTCTATAGAATTTTTATCCTCTATTTCTATTACTAAGTTGAAAATATTTAATCCGTATAGTTTTTAGCCTCAATTTCCTATACTAGGTTGACACTATCGATAATGTATATATTTTAGCCTTAGTTTGTTGTAATAGGTCAAATCAGTTGACTATATACTCTTATCTATCTCTTCCTATCTCTTTGGTTTTTAATCTATTTCTTATGTGTTTATCTAGTTTTATTTCATAATTATGACATATTTTCAACCTTTTCTTATTCAATAACATTGCATAATCAAGGATTTAAATCATAACCTCACCTATTTCATTACTTTAGATGAAACTATTCACTTTCTTCCTTTATCTTCTCCTAATCCAAAACTAATCACTACATAATGTAACGTATTTGAGGTCATTCACCCTAATCCTCCTCTAAATACCACTATTGGGAATCCTCCACCTACAAATAATCCTCCTACTAATACCAATGTTGGGAATCCTCGACCTACAAACTCCAACCCACCTATTGATACAACACAACTTCTTGCAGAAGCCATACAATAAATGACCATAATGCAAACTTATAATACCTCTCAAATGATGAACATTCAATAATATATATTACACATGACTATTCAACCACCTCAAATCATCATGTCTTACCCAAATCAAAATTTTTTCCCTCCTCCTCTTAGAGATGCTAATTATAATATCATCCCTCAACATAATTTGAATAACAAAATGCTTCAAATATATTCAAAATTAATCTTTAATCCCATTCATTTCATCGATAGATATTGCAAACATTTATCCAACTATTTCATATAATTAGACTAAGGACCCTACTATCTTTATTAAGTATTTTGGTAATCTCTATAAGGAATTGATCCAAACTAACACGTTTGTTACCACCAAGATCTTAGCCAAAACCTTTGTTGGTGATGCACTTGAATGGTACAACCAAATTCCTAGACATTTCATCTCATAACTAGAGGATTTAGTCAATGCTCTAGTGAGGGAATTCTAATATGATGACCTTCCTAAAAAATAACTTAGCCATTTCATAAATGTCAAGCAACTTCCTTATGAATCTATTCATACTTTCATTAAATAATTGAAGTATTTCACTCATAAATTTGACCATAACACGAATGATGATACTCTTTTAAAATTATTTATTATTTCTTTTAAATCTCCCCTTCAATACAAAGTTTAAATATTTTCACCTAAAACTTTAGAATAAACCTTAGACCAAACAAAAAGGTAAGAATTTCTTACGACTCAATTTGAAACACCTCAAATAACTACTAAAGAAACTTTCCAATCATTTTATCCTACCATTGATTCATCCAAGCTTCCCCAACATCAAAATGGAGCATTCCATTCAACCAATTTTAACCCAACCCACCCTCATCTGAGTCTAGATCAACTTAAGAATATATTTCCACCATCTAAACCCATGATATTTAATCCTTCTACACCTCCTCCAAAATGGTACAATCTTAATAAATTTTGTTGGTGGTGTGATACTATAGGTCATTCTCATGAGTCATCTCATTATATTTATTATTTTATTATTTTTTGATTGCTTTCTCTACATTTTAATATTGATAGTCTCACAAAACAACATTATCAAGAATATCTTCAAGTTTTTCAAATTCAATCTCAATAACTACAATCACATCAGCATCAACTACCTAATGATCAAAAACAATTTTCCCATACCTACACTTCATGAACTAATGTTGTTCAAACCATAGTTGATCCTTATTATTACACCAATAAGTAAATGATAGATAACATAAACACATTTAAACATATCACTAAATCCATTGAATCTCAACCTCTTAAGTCACATGAACCAAAAGTGTACCTAGTTAAAATTCCTAATCCAAATCATATCATACATGGTCCTCCTATACATCTTCATACCTCTCATACAAATCCTATGTAACATTAAAAATCATTAAAATCTAACAAACCAACAAATTTACCAATATCTAAATGCACCTAGCAATCCAATGCAAATCATTGTAATGGTTAAATATTACCTCACTCCACATCACATGTTGGTATATTTTGTGATGCCCATCAGTATGTCCAATTAGACTTTACGGAATCTTGTGATGTCCATACTTATATAAAATTACCCATTGGGGAATATTATGATTCCCACTCTTATTCTAATATGCATAATAACAAACACATTCAGCTTCAGGAAACCTCCTGAGACTTATAGACTCATATTTCACATGCTCATTTTTGACATAGACATTAGCATAGATATTTATTGTTATTTTTGTCTCATGTTTCTTTATTTTTGTACATTTTTCTTCTTTTTAGCCACACTTTAATAAGAATCATGGTCACATTTGGGTTCTTTGATTTTCTTGCAAATTATATTTGGCATTTATTTTCATTTTAGTTATTATATCTCTTTCTTTTTTTGTATTTTTTATGTCATTATTTATTGTAATAGCTTTACGATTATTTTCCCCCTTATTTACCATTCACCTCATTGGTGTTCACCTTGTGAGTTGTAGTGTAATACCATGGATAGTACCTAGCCTTCCTTATAAATTACCACATTAAAACATCTTTAAACCACTTTTTGGATGACTATTTACTTATACTGATGCTTGTGCTAGATACATTGTAGGCTAGTGTGGATTCTCTAGTGACATGACTATAATACCATAGTTCCATCCCTTTCATATCACTATTTTATCTCCTTATGATTAACTATGAGAATATTTATCATTGTATCACTTATTACATGGATGTATGTCTCATGATCCCCATATTTCCCTTATTTTCTTTCATTTGAGGCTCACGTAGGTAAATTTTGAGATTACACACTTACTTGTGAGCAAGTCTAGGAGTCTTTAGACACCTTTGTCTTTAGGTCCTTTTCCCTAGTGACCAAGTGTAAGCTCTCTTGTGATTTCCATATTCATTACCCATGTTTAGTTGTCCAAATTTGTATGGAGTAAGAATAAAAAAATTCATCAAGAAAGTTAAAATTCAAATCATAAAATACAAACAAAAGGAAATGATCCAAAAGGCAACATTAAAAATTCCAAAAGTAAAATCACAATAAAAATCATGCTCATTCTTATTATTAAAGCTTAAACTCCAAAGTTGGCCTCATGATAGAACTGAGGTCCATTGGGGTATGGTAGGATATTAGATTATAAAAAGATAATTAAAAAATATCTTAGTGTTAACTACTTTCTCATGCAAGTACCCAATATTCATAGTAGACTGATAGCTCTGTAAGGGGTCCTGAGGAACAAAGAACACATCGTGGGAAGGTAGGTCCATTTTAATTTTCATGCATATATCCTTCATGATATGATATATATACTTCAATTGTTATCCCAATATGTGTGTTTATTGTTCAAAATGTCCTAAGTCCTTGTTGTTGATAGTTTTTAGCCTTTCTCACTTGCCTAGTGTTTCTCATTCTTGCTAAGGGTGTTTGCATCACCCATGTGGTACCTCACATTCCTTATTTACATAACCTTTTCATTAGAGTCCCCTGTTTGGATATTAATTTTAGCTAATCACATTCTTTATCACATCTACCTTATTACACCTCTTGGTTAATAGTTTGTGAGTTGAATTGTAAGACATTAGATAGGATTAGGCCTTCCTCACAAACACCGCTACACCATTTTCTTACCACACCATCTCATTCTCATACTAGTCATGTCATTAGGTGGTTGTTTTTTCTTAAATTATGTATTTAAACAAACACTAAGTTAGAGTTTTCATCCTTTAAATATTTTGATTTTAATTTCTCCATCATGTTCTTGTTTGTTTTTTTTTGGATTTCAGTTATCTTACATATGACATTTAGCATTCTTACATGTTTCTCTTTATGTATGAATTATTCATGTTTGTCTTCCATATTGAATTACATTTCATTTTTCCATCATTCATGTTTGATTTGATATGCTTATCCTACATGGGTTAATTGTTACTTCCATATACTTATTAGATTTATCTTGCATTGATATTCATTTTTGTCTTTTATGTTTTAAATACTTCCCAACATGATTTAATATGTTTGACATTCCTTTTTGTCATTAATGTTTTACATGATTTATAATGTGATTTAGTGTGTTCTAAAATCATATGTTATTCATTTTCCAATCATTTATCATTTATTTTCCATCATTTTGTCATTTATTTGCCATCAATCTTTCTGTTCTAACCTTGCCTTAAACAATTCTAATTTTCCTAAATACCCTTATATCTATGTCTCTACTAAATCATTTTTTAAACCATAAAAATATTTGAAATATTGACATCGTAGAGAATATTTTCCACTTCTATATGCATATATTTTAATTTTTTTTATTTTTGGCTAGTTTTTACACTAATCTTTACAGGTTCACCTAATGTTCTTAGCATTTGGACACCCTCACTTCTCTTTCAGTCACTCTATTTATCTACAACACTAAGGTAATTAAAGCTATGTGTTTTTAATTCTATCCTTTCATTTATCTTATTTTCTCGTTACTACACTTTAGTTAGAATCAACATTATGTGTTATCATGTTTTATTACTAAAGCACCATCCTGTGTTGCACTCATGTGACACATGATGAGCTTCGAGTGGTTAATATGTATACACATAATATTTTTAAACTATTATCACTTACTAATAATTTTTATCTTGTAGGAATACATTGAGTCTCAATCTTTTCAAATGGCTGCCTTAAGAGTTGCACTAAAAAAGGGGTGGGCAGACCATTGGTGCTTCACATGATTATTATCTCTTTTACCACTAGTTATCTACAAACTTGTATCATAAAAAAAACTATTCCTAAGATTTTTATTCTCTATTACACACTCCTATGTCATTTATTACCTTTTGTCTCCCTTTTCTAAATCTTAACCCCCTTTTGACTATTCACTATACTAGGTTAACACTGTTGACTCTATATAGTTCTCAACATCAACTTACTATACTTGTTCAACTAATCGACCCTATATAGTTTTGGTTGAAATTCATTTAGGGTTTAGGTTGGCTCTTGACCAACCTAGCCTATGACCAAGTGAAATCTTGTCCATTATTGTACTAGGTAGATTGGGTCAATGTTATTGGTTGAAACTTTTAGAGGGGCTTAGGGGTAAATATGCCTATATATACAAGTTCATTTCATCATTATTTAGAGAAGATAAGAAGTAAGAGCTATTTCACGTTTATTTATCATCCCTTCTACATGAGGAGCAAGCTTAGGCTTTCATACTTTCTTTGGAGATATGAATCTTGTCTTGTATAAAATTATTTTAGATGCATTAATAGGTTGTGTAGCATTGAGCTAATTTATCCTTGTAATCCTTACATACAAAAACAACCTCTTACGAAACACCTTGCTTAAGGGAGAGATTGAGTCTTGGTGGGTTCATCTTGAAGAGTAAGTATTCTTAATTTTTTTCCTCCTTTATAAGAGTAGATAGATATGCATTTTTACTTATCTTCCATGCATTAGGATTTTGTATACACTGACGTGAGTATATGTTTTATATGCATGTTTAATTTTATGGTTTATAACCTCCACATTGTGCCATAAGATTTGGTGAGAACTATATTAGAATTTTAATTTACTTATTAGTTTAATGAATATAAAACATAAGACTCCCTTAGGGGTATTTCATGATTATAATTAACTAGGGCCTTTGGAACCCTCCATAACATAGTTTGTTATGGTAAGAGATCCCATAATTAGGTCTAATAGATCCCTAAATTGCTCATGTTTTCGATTATCTAAAATATCCCCAATGGGAAGTGTATGGTATGATATATCTTCTTCAAGTTAGGATTGATTTATAGACATGATACATTTGTGATTGCATACAACATGGACCTGTTATTTTAAAAATGGTCACCTTTATTGATATTTCACTATAAATTGGGTTTTTACCCTATTATGAAATCATATCATGAATATGAAATTATTTGATCATATTTAATTTGTGAGTATTATGAAATCATAGAGAAGAAGTGAGATCAAGAGCAATTTTATTGGGGTTGGATTAGTTTCTCATATTTAAATAATTATCATCTTATAATTTTTTCACCTAAAATATCTTTGTTGTGTTATATGTGTACTTTTCTATTCATATACATTTCTAGATCCATCCTATGTATGCATATTACATTACATTTTATATTTTCATGGTATTAGAGCCATCTAGTGGGTATATGTGATTGGTAAGTGAGTCAATATTTGTTAATTAATTCAAAACATTTACATTTATTCATATATAAAGAGATTAAATTATTTACAAGTCTAGTTCAAGATTGTAGATGAGGAGGGAGAAGAAAATTATTTTTGAACACTTGGGTGGACTAGTTCAACACTGTAAAGTCTTGGATCTTCATCCAAACACCATTAAAGCATCCAAAGCTCATAGCATTCAAAATTACAAATTATAAATTCTTGCTTGGGATTCCATTTTTTTCACTTATATGTATGGTTACGTCAAAAAAATTAAAAATTAATTATACTTAGTTTTTTTTTGGGTCTATTTATTGATAAAGGTTAATGATAATTATATTCAAGTAGTCTTATATTGTTTTCAAGGTCTTATAAGCTATATTCTCTTATGATTGAAGAAGATAAAGTTATGACAAAATTTTATTATAAAGAGAATTCCACCTGGGCACTTATCACATTAAATAATGTTTCTAATAACACTAAAAACTAGAAATCTAACCCTAATTTTACTAAAGGCAAATACATGAATACAAAATTTGGTAATAAGAATTATAAACCTAAGTTTAATGGAAATTGTAATTTGTATGGTAAGTTTGGCCATATGAAGGAATTATATTAAAAAAACAAAGATAAAAATGATAATAAAAGTTCTATAAATAAAAAAGGAAAGACATCTAATCAAAATAAGAAAAAGAATCAAAATATTAATTAGAATAACAATCAAGATTCAAATGTTAATGCTTTATATACTACTTTATTTGCTTAAAATTAAAATGAGTGGATTTTAGATAGTGGTTCATCACATTATATGACTTGTTTATCTAATATTCTATGTGATTTTATAGATATCACTGAAAGAATTTACATTACAGATAATTCTTTTTTAGAAGCAATTAAATAGGGAAAAACAAAATTTTCAAATGTTGTTTTTATTGATGTTTTCTATGTACCTAAGATTGAAAAGAATTTTCTTTCTTATTATTAACTTACAAATGATAATTTAATTATAACATTTATTAAATATAGTTGGTCCATTACAAATTAATTTAGTTCCTTGATTATTCAAGGTATTCAAAATAATGGTTTATATATATTTTCTCCTTCTTTTGTACATTTTATTTCATCGTATATTATAATGAATCTCAATTATGGAATAAAATATTAGTACATGTTAATTTTATAATTTTACATGATATGTATACAATGAATCTTTTTGTTGGACTTCCTTCTATTTCCTTTCATCATGAAACTTGTGAGGGTTACTTAGGTGGTAAACAACATACTAATCACTTTAATAAGAATCATGATGTGAATTCCTCACATCCTTTATAATTAGTTCATAGTGATTTGTAGGACATTTTAAAGTTGTATTTCTTAATGGTTATTTGTATACTTTTACCATTATTGATGATTATACTATAATGATCTAGTCTTATTTCGTTAAAAGGAAATTTAATGTTTTTTATAAGTTTAAGTAATTTAAAATTTATGTTGAAAATTCATATGCTTTTTTTATAAAGAGATTAAGAACTAATAATGGTGGTGAATATGTTAGAAAAGATTTTAATTCTTTTTACAATAGTTTTGCTATTAAAAGGAAATTAACAACTCCCTATTTCCTTTAGTAAAATGGTATTGCTAAAAGGAAAAACTACACCATCATAGAAATGGCTATAATAATGTTGTAATCTACACATGTTCCTAAGTTCTTATGGGCTAGATTCATGCACATTGTTGTTCATATTTTGAACAAAGTCCCTACCAAATATTTTCATATTTATACTCCTTTAGAAATGTGGACTAAAAATAAACCTAGTGTGGATCATCTTAAGATCTTTGATAGTCCTGCTTCTATCTTTATTCCAAAAGTTAAAAGAAAGAACTTAGAGCTCAATTCCAATTCTTGTTTTTGCATTTTTAGGTTATAGAGGTAATAAAAAAGGTCTAAGAGTTATGATCATTCTAAACATTAGATCATTGAGAATAATAATGTTCTTATTCTTGAAAAATCCTTTTGTGATCTCTCTATGGATCATCCTTAGTGTTCTTCTATTGATGACCATAAATTTCATGTTTCTACTTATGATGAAATAGATGCCATTAAGGAAGTTGATCCAATTATGGATAACTTAGAGTCTAAGAAACCCCCTAAGTTTCATGTTCAATCTATAATATCTAAATGGGCAGAATCCTTATTCAATCTTCTAATGTTGATAATCTTAATAAATTAACTAAAAATCAATATTAGTATTATGATTTAATGACTATGTTTGAATGTGAACCTAAATATTTTAAGGAAGCCACTCTAGATGATAGATAGAATGTTTTTATGGAAGCGAAATATAATACCTTAATTAACAATTAGACTTGGGATCTTATTTGTCCTCTACCTAAAAGGCATATAGTCAGTTTTAGGTGGCTTTATAAGATCAAATATAATTCAATTGGTAAATTTGAAAATTTTAAAGTTAGATTATTTGCTCATGGATTTACTCAAAAACCCATGATTGACTATATTAAAACCTTTGATCCTATAGTAAAAATAAGTATGGTTAGACTTATTATTGCTATTATAGCCCTAAATGGTTGGGTTATCCACCAAATGGATATAAATAATGAATTTATAAATTATAATTTAGAAGAGGAAATATACATGAGTCAACCTAAAGTTTTCATTGATACTAATAGAGAACACTATTTATGCAAGATAAAAAATATTTATATGGTTTAAAACAAGCTCTTTAGACTTGGTATTTTAAAATTACTTATTTTTTTAAAGAATTAGATTTTTTTAACTTCTATTTAGATAATTATCTATTTTTTAAAATTGAGAATGGTCATTTGATTATAATTATATTATATTTTGATGATGTGTTGCCCATTTCGGATCAAACTAGTTTAATTCATAAATATAAGGATAAACTAAGTCAAATGTTTGAAATGACTGATTTAGGCATTTTAAGTTATTTTTTAGTAATGACTGTATTTTAGGATAAAAATTCAATTGTTGTATCACAATATTAGTATGCAAATAATCTTCTTGTTAAGTTTAACATGCTTTATTTTAAATCTATCACTACTCCTATTGAAGTTGGTATTAGATTTTATCCTAAACCTGGATGTTAAAAAGATAACCCTACTTTGTATCAATAGATTATTAGAAGTTTGATTTATATAAACATTAATAGGTTAGATACTTCATATGTTAACCAAGATTTTATGCTTCCACAATCCATAAAATAACAAATAATCTTTTTTTGGAAAAAAATTGTGTCTAATTTTGAAATCGACCTGTTTCAGATCTACTATAGTGATCCTTCATCAAGAAAATTATTATGTGAGAACAATAAAACCTTGATAATTAAAAACTAAATAAAAATGGCTGTCAAAAAAATTTTATAAAAAGGAAAAATATGATCATTACAATAAATTACTAAAAACCAAAAAATAAATAGAGATAATAAATTTAAACAAAGCCAAAAATATAAACAATGTTAATTAAAATCTTATTTCAAATTTTTTAATATTTTAATTAAATAAAAAAATAAAGATGATTAAAATATTAATTTTTAATTTAATTTTATAATTATAATATTTTAATTTAAAGCCTATGTGGTTTAAATATTGTGTATTAAAAAGTAAAGACTAAATAAAATAAAACCAATAATTCAAACTAAGAGAAAAAACAAAAATAAAACATGATGAAACTACTAGAACATAACTACCTTACAATAATAAAGGTGAAAAAACTATTCTGATTATTTTTATTATTTATAAACTAATGATTTCCATGCATAGCTAATCTCTAGCCCTTCATCTCTATTCATATTATTAGGGTGTTTCAAGATTTATATGGACGATCTTATTTTTCTCTTGTGGTAATGATCTTCAATAACTAAAATTATTGAATCCTCAATATTAATTGCATGTTTTGACTTGAACGAGTATTCTACAAGGGTTGGTTCATCCTTTCTTTCAAGACAAATATGTCTTCAAAGAAAGGATAAACCAACCCTTGCAGAACACTCGTTCAAGTTGAAACATGCAATCAATATTGAGGATGAAATAATTTTAGTTGTTGAAGATGATTACTACAAGAGAAAAACAAGATAAGACATACAAATATTAAAACATTCATCTTGAAAGAAAGGATAAATTAGCCCTTGTAGACCCTCAATCAAGTCAAAACATACAATCAATATTGAGGATGTAATAATATTAGTTGTTGAAGATCATTAGCATAAGAGAAAAATAAGAGAATCCATATAAATCTTGAAACACCCTAATAATATGAGTAGAGATGAAGGACTTGAGATTAGCCATGCATGGAAAATAGTTGTTTATAAATAATAAAAATAATCAAACTAGTTTTCTCTTCTTTGTTATTAGAAGGTAGTTGTGTTTTAAAAGTTCCATCTTGTTTTATTTTTGTTTTTTTTCTTAGTTAGAATTATTTGTTTTATTTTATTTAGTCTTTACTTTTTAATACACAATATTTAAACCACATAGGTTTTAAATTAAATTTAAATTTAAAATTAAGTTATAAATAAATATTCTAATTAACTTCATTTGTTTTTGGCTTTAATTTTAATAAAATGAATTAAGATTTTAATTAACATTTTTAAAAATTTTGGCCTTATTTAAATTTATTATCTATATTGTTTTTGGTTTTTAGTAATTTAATATAATGGCCATCTTATTACCTTTTAGAATTTTTTTTCAACGGCTATTTTTATTTAGTTTTTAAATAACAAGGTTTTATTTTTTTCACATAACAATTTTCCTAGTGAAGGATCACTATAGTAGATCTAAAATGCATCGATTTAAAAATTAGACACATTGTTTTTATAGAAAAGATTATCTATTATTTCACATGTTGTTAGTGTTGCTTGTAGATTTATGTGGAATCCTTATTTAGATCATTCAAAATTAGCTAAATGTACTCTTCATTATATCAAAGTAATTGTAAACAATGGATTATTTTATTCATCTATTGATAATGATAATTTTTATGGTTATTGTGATGTTGACCATGTTGGTGATACTTTAGATCATAAATCTATTTCTAGATATGTGTTTAAGTTTGTTGCAATTATTATCACTTAGAGTAGCAAGAAGCAACCTATTGTCTCTATCTCTTCTACAAAAGTAGAGTATATAAGTGTTATGGATTATATTAAAGAATACATATGTCTCCAAATGCTCTTGGGTTAATTTCATTTAGATGTTTCTCAGAGTATCATCATTCATTGTGATACCAAGTTATATAGCTCTGGTGAAAAATCTAGTGCAACCCCAAAGAACTAGAGATATTGAAGTTCATGTTAACTTCATCTAAGAGAAAGTACTTAATGGTGATATTAATGTAAAATTATATCCTCTAGATGAAAAATTGATACATATCTTCACAAAAACACTTGGTGATACCATGTTTTTTTAATTTCTTGCAATGTTGTGCCTCTTAGAGTTTCCATTGAGGAAGAGTGTGCATGGCAATAACACCTATTAATGGCCATGTGTTCATTTTCTTCTATATACTTCTTAAAATTTTAAATAACTATAAACTTCATGTGGAAGTTATTTTAGTTGAGTAAACTTTGTGTGGAATTTTTTCTTGTGTACCCTAATGCATTAAAAATTATAATTTGTAATGGAGGTCTTTATGTTTTAAAAGGCTCCAAATATGCTTAGATGATTATTCAAGAGAAACTATGAGATGTAGTCTCATGATTATGATATCCTAAACTTAATTTTTATTATTTTATGGATTATAATTCCTTTTGTTTAAAAAGGTGATGTTTGGCATGATGAAGGTTCTTAAATCCTTCAATTATGTACATAGTATAATTCATTTTCTTAAGTTACATATGAGATTAATCCCCACTTAAAATTAAGGGGGAGTGTCGTAATAATTAATCCTAAGTGGCCTTATATTTAATTTATCCTTAGTAATTATTAAATAATAAATAATATACTATTTATTAACTTGAGGTATAAGCATCAAGTAAATAAATAATCATATTATAGTTTTTTAATACTTACCAAATATTAATTAATTGGTTTCTATTAGGATGGATGGACCTATTATTTTCACAATGATCACCTCCTTTGATATTTAAATATAAATAGGGTTATTACCCTATTGTGAAATAATATCATAAATATGAAATTATTTGATCATATTCAATTTGTGAGTTTTATGAAATCATTAAACAGAAGTGAGATCAAGAGGAATTGTATTGGGGTTGGATTAGTTTATCATATTTGAATAATTATCATCTTGTGGGTTTTTCACCTCTTTGAGGTTTTCCCAGATAAAAAATTTGTGTTATGTTATCTTTTCAGAGATAAGGGATGATGTTATGCTTGTTATTTGGTAAAACTAGTATCAAGTCAAGAGATCATTTGGTAGGAGAGCCTTTTCACAGACCTTCTAACAAGGTGACATTGTACTTAAGAGGCATGAAGACCATGCCAAGGTAGGTAAGCATTCAAATTTTGATAGTCTTTGGAGTGTGAAATATGTCATTAATAGATACAAGGTGTACAATACCTTCTAATTATCCAAACTCAATGGTGAGGAGCTCCCTATCCCTATAAATGCAATGTTCCTAAATTATTGTTAGTAGTAATCATGAAAACATATTTGTACATAGTATTTAGGTTTCCTTATTCCTAGTGTTGAACCACATGCCTTGCTAGTTTCTTCTTTGGTTATGATATTGTTTCTTTCTATTGTGTGTATTTTTTATTTCCTTGTGTCTTTTTTGTGTGTCTAGTAGATGTTATTTTGGTCCTAGAAGCATATGGTTATAGTCATGAAGTCATAGTCTAGTCAAAGAGTATTTCATCTATAACATGAGTGATAGGCAAAGAGATCTTGGGTCTTATTAACTAGCAGGTAGGTCAAGCCATTAGAGTCACTAGTAATGTTGACTACTTTCTACCCTTAGACCTAGAAAGGAGTCAACCTATGAATGATAACCTCAACTCACATGTGGTCACCCTTCTCATACTTCTCAAAGTGTTAAGATAGTCCAAAAGGATATCACTATTTATCTTATCAAGGAAACAATATCAAGTGCTTTGTCATGTCAAGAAACACCATGGTAGCCATCCAATCACCCTATTTGATCTTGTGTCAACTATTCACCTTCTGGCTAGTCATGTATAATTATCTATATCTAGCCATGGGGTGGTATTAATGGTCTAAGTTTACTCAATATGAATATGACCAAATTTTATAGCTTACACCTTGTCATGAATTCATCTAGTACGATGAAATCCTACAAAACATTGCAATATTAGAGGGGTTAAGAGTGTTTTAAGAAGTATGTGTCAACTTTGTTTAGGCACTTAACATTTTTTAAGGTCCCTTGATTGACATTAATATCACCCTTTTTGTGAACCTTCACTTGAGATCCTACTTATTCCTTTTCAAAAAGGGTGTTTGACCATATAATAATGTATTTTTTGCCTCAAAACACCACTAAGACCACCATTTATGCCTTCAAGGGCCTCCATGATCACCATATTTCCATAATCAAATTCTCTTAGATGTAAAATGTGTCTTCTCACAATTTAAATACTTTTTTTTGCCACTAAATCAACCCCACACATGTGAAAACATGTCCTTTCAGCTTCCCCAACTATACCATATGTTTTTAAATGCATTTTGAACCCTTATTTCCCTTATCCTACCTACCAATGATGATTCATCGTCTAAAACACAAGAAAATGTAATAAATTTACAAGTTGTAGGAGTTTTTAGATAAGTTTAAATTTGTGTGGTATGAATATGGTCATATGTAGTCATGGATGTGAAGAGGGAGTTCAATATAGGCATTAGGTGAGATAATCTAGGGTTTTTTAATCCAAAAATATCCAAAAATTGATCCACTTCTTTCATCAAGCTCTTTGGAAACCTTGGATAACCAATTAAATTCTTGCTTAGTATAGATAGGAGAGTGATGATGGTGAATTTAGATCCTGGATAGAGTAAGGGGGTGTAATGGCCTTCTAATCATAGGAATTTATTTTAATATTAGTCCTCTGTGATTTATGAACAAACATTAAGAAGTTAAGTAGTTTGGGTTGCTTTCCTCATCTACATAGTGTCAAAAATGAAAAAGTTTCATTACATTGCTAGCATATTTGATGAAATAAATGGTAATACATGTCTTCTATAGGTACTCATAACTCTTCAATTTCATTCTCCACCCCTATTTCACCATGTGATATTATGGGAGTAGTAACATCAAGTCATCTCAAGCTTCATACTATAGACAATGTGGCTTGCTGAATAAGAACATATAATGCACATATCTAGAAATGAATAATGGTTTAAGCTAGATAATGGTTTCTTAAAGTTACTCAAAACCTCTTGCTTTCTTAACTCAATTAGAATGGTTAGATAGACCTTCAAGTACCAAAAAATCTTGCCTTCAAATGAAACTACCTACATATTTAGGCTTCATTTCAAGGAAGAACAAAGTATTTCATGAGGATGGTTGTTGAATGTAATCAAGATACCATAAAGGAAAGAAAAGAGTGTTGTATTCATATGAAAAGGTCCTTATTTTAGGAGAAATAAAATACATGATAATCGTCATAGGAAATAAACTATCAACTAGTTATCCAAACCCTTTATAAACCTGATTAACAAAAATTAAGGATTTTTTTAGCATAAGTTGAGTTATTCAAAGAAGCTTAGGTTTTAACTTTTCACTCAATATGTCTAATTTATGAACTCCAAGTGTATTTCAATATTGAGTATGTGAGTAGGGATGCCTAATGTCTTCATAGGTTATCTTACACTTGAGTCAATAGTCCAATTTAAGTTCACAAGGAACATATGATATCTGATGGTCTTATTAATGCAAATCCAACCCCTAATAGGCTTTAAGTTCCAAGTTTGAGACATTGTAAGACCTTAAAACCATCACCCTTAGGTTAAGCCTTTCTACCCAAGCCTAAATTATATAAACTTGGTCAATAACATCATAAGGCTATCAAATGCCATTGATTTTATGAGATAAGGGGCCAATCTAGGTGTACATACTATTAAAAAGCATAGTGTCCACCTTTCAAGAGACTAACTCAACCGAACCTTGAAAGGGTTGAAAGTCAACATATATAGCTAAGTCTCAAAATGAAGAAAAAGGTTATAGATTTTGAAGGTGGATACATCAAGGGGTGTGATTTAGATTTAAGGAAAGCCACTAAGGTCTCAAAAATGATATAAAATCAATATCGTTTCTCATGAGCCTACTTAAAGACCCTTTACAATCAACATATTCAAATCACTACTCAAAGTTATAGGTAGTTTATCCCCAACCTTGAACATGAAATGTTACATGCATATAAGTAGATAGCTCAGAAAAAGATGGTGTACAGAGCATAGAAATCATGTTACCAAGGACAAATAATTTGGATAGATGACTAGGGAGAATGGCTAAAGTATATACAATGAGTTAGGCTTAGTTAGTCTAGAGTGCATGACTAGAGTAAATATAAATCCCAAGAGTATGTGAAAAGGGACTGTAGAGTGATGATAATATATATCCCTCAAATTCTCATATGATAGTGGTACCAAGTTAAAGTGATTATATGGTTTAAGTTGGATATTCAAGATACACAAGCCTATCTTGACTATGTAAGTAATCCATGATAACAAAGTTAGGGAAGACAAGCCTCAAAGGCTATAGTCAAAAATTGAAAACATGTGTATTTTAGACCTGAATCCATCACTATAAGGATTTAAAATAATTTTTTTAGGTCACTAACACTAACTATTTCAATCCCCTAGATTGGACAATGATGGTTAGGGCAAACTTAAGAGATGGAGAGGTTGAGATATTAATCTAGGAAGATAAGGACAAGTGAAAAAGGTGGAAAATGGATTGAGGAGGATGATATGATAATGTTAAGACTTCAAATTCACATAAAATTTAGTTAATCTTCTAAATCCCAATATAATACACAAGGCATAAAGCCTCCCTTAGGTCTCAAGACCCTACCTACACCTCAGTACTAGATCTAAAACCCCAAAATAGACTAAAATCCATGAGACGGTGTGTGATGTTATTATGAGTCTTCAAGGAGGTTTTTAAAGTAAAGGGACATATTTAAATAATTAAATTTAGTCTTAACACCTTCTAAAGTTCCATTTCCCTAAGAAACCATGTCAAATTACCATTTTCAACCCTCATATCTCACATGACATAGACACTCAGACCCGGTGATCTTAGGGGGAGTTGGGTACCCCAATGCACTCAATATCCATGAATGAAAGAGTGGGATTTAGGGGACCAAATATTTAAACAAACCTTATCACTATAACCTACACAAATTTCCTATCAAGGAGCTCAAAATACAACATATTTCCTTCATAACTCACCATAGATTCTACATGGGACTCAAAGCTATTCAAGATATTTAAAGGAGTCTATACATTAGATGTTCATGGTAAGAAGTTTTTGTTTAGATTATTGTACTCTATTAGCCATCATTAATATGGTGGACCTCTAAAACCATTTCTAAACCTTGAGCATGACCTAATGAGTGATTTACACCCTCAAACACCTCAAAATGAATAATTTGGGCTATGAAATAGTCTTAGTGGACTCCCAAAGTCACCTAAGCACCCAAATGGTCTATTGGTTGTCACTTGAAGGGTATTTTTTATATGGATCAGGTTTAAAATATCTACTCTAATCCTATATTAAAGAAGTTGAAAAGGATCTACACATCCCATATGTTTTTGAAGAGATATAGGGACCTAGAGGACTCAAATAACTACATAGTGGACAATTATAAGGGCCTCGATACCTAATAACCACTTGTAGACCTCTCTAGGTGCCTAGGTGGAGGATTGTATGCACACAAAAGAGAGTTAAGTGGTCTAATTAAGACAACATAAGTGATTTAGGGGCCTTAAGAGGTAAATTTTATATCATCAAATGTGGATAGGTGATTGATATCTCTAGTTTGAAGTTAAAACATAAAAACCCTACCTTTAGGCATGTTGGTCTAACACTTCCCTCAAGGTAGTGCTACTTAAAGTCTATAAAAATAGATAGAAGGAAATTAAATAGCCTTAAACATTTATGGAGACATTTTGAAAGGAGTTTTATGTTTGTGAGTAACATTGGTTTGCAAAAGAGAGGTCATAGTTGGTCATAGTGAGCTCACCTAAGGAATATATTGGTGAGCTCATAATAGTATGGAATAGTTTCATGAGGAGATAATATATTTGGGAGAGTTGATAGGCCTTGTATAGAATAAAATAGTGGTATTGTTTCAAGGGTTAGGGGCCTAACCTTTATTAACCATTACTAAAAGTCTGAAACCCCCTTAAACCTCCCTAAAATCCTAATAATGAATTGACTGAGAAGATATTGTATAAAATTCATAAAAATACATTGGGATGTCCTAGTAAACACTTGGATCTCATATTACACTCTTAGGGGTTTCCATCCATGGTATTGGTTTGTATATACTACTGTATAGACCCATTTGAAACACTATTTTCTCATGTTTTAATGATATATCTAGAGTGAAATACTTGGTCAAGGGTAAAAAATAATTTGATACGATACTATGATACATATTTCACCTTCTCAAATCATGAAACACTCATAGTTTTTATTGGAAACACTCATACAGGTATGTGCCAAACAGGTACTCTAGTTATGATAAAGGGAGGTGACCTACTCATCCAAGTAAAGTAGAAATGTAGATGTGAGATGATTTGTAATCATAGATAATTATATGTTATGTATATTTAGTCTTGTAATAGTCTTAATTAGTCATCTTGAATGTTTTATTCAACCAACATAGCCATTTAAGCAACACACAATTAAGAGACTAGGCTAATTGTCTAACAAGCTAGCTTAATCAATAAAGGGATATGTTAATGGGAATATAGGGATGTTAAGGGAGTTATTTTAGGGAAATAACACCTATGTAAATTATGTGTTAAATGAATCAGCTACACATTAAATGGTTATCATGTAAAATGGATAGTTTCTTAGCCTAGTTGACATATAGAAAATGAAGGTGGGCTATTAGATGATCCATTGAGGCCTAATTACACCACTTCAACACTTTGTAACTATTCTAAGGAGAGGTAGTTGAATAGGGTTAGAATTAATATTGTATTAATGGATTAAAACTTGGATAAAAATAGACTTCAACACCTGAAAGATGCTCATTGAAAACACCAATCAACCTAGGCAATACATAGAGGAGTGTGGAGGCTACTTGTAACCACCAATTAAAGGAATTATGGTAATGAATGACCTATTAATGTTATTTTCATGCCACATTATCTTTTATTTTGGTTAATTATTGTATATATTTAGGATTTAAGTCCATTATAATCCATCCCTTAGTTGGGTGTAATGAAACTATGCCAAATTTTATATTGAGAACCTCTTTAAATCAATAAACTTGGACCATTTTCATGTTTCTATGCTAGTTTAGTGTCCTATGGTTTATTTATTTTGATAAAATATAAAGTTTATTATCCTTTATATGTCCTCTCCTTCCCCTAGTTGCTATAATACCATCCTATATAGGTCATGTGATGTGTTAAATTATTGGTACTTGTGTTGAAGAATAAGCTGGTTTATAATGCCTCAAACAAACATCTTATATATTACCTTAAATTTAAAGGCATCCATCATAGCCTTCACATAAGATACTCATGCTTAAGATATCATTAGGAATTTTATTTTAGTCATAAATCTTTATTTGATTCATTAAGTGTTGATTAAAGATTAGTTAGATTGGATATATAAATATTAGTGAATCACCTCATTAGGTTAGGTTTATTTCATTCATTCTTCTATCACTTTTCACCCCAAAAATAAGTAGGTCATAGGAACTGAGATCAAGTTCATGTACCAAGGGAGATAACCCCATAACCCATAGGTTTGGTCCTCCTATACATCACCCAAAACTTTTGAACCAATCACATATTACCCCCAACATGGAAAGAACTAAACCATAATCTCCTAAGGGAGTAGTATGGAGTGTTAACATCTACATTTAACCTTGTGTGACTAGGAAGATGCATGGGATCATCACCAAAGTCTGAATGTAATTAAGTAAATAAATCTCTCTCATTAATAATGATGCACAAATAATAAGTTGTGTTGAATCGTTACTAAGGATTAAAAAATATTAAGAGAAGGATAATTAATTTTTTACCTAATATGCTTGACTTTACATAATGTCTTTTTTTTTTGGAATTCTCATATACCCAAACCTTGTCCCGATGAAACTATTAATATGAAAGGGATTTTCACCAATGACCTAAGTTATGTAAATAATATTATTCAATTAACTTATTCTATTATTTTGTCTTAGAGGGAATCCAAAATGGGATTATACCTTTGAAAAGCTTCTAAACTAGGTTACGGGAAAGGGTATCCAAGATTACATGAAATTATATAGGATTAATGTCTAAAATACCAATAGGAATTAACATAAAACTATAATTTTATGTTGATTTTGAGAGTATTATTCTAAGAGATAAAGTTTAGTGTAAAAATATGGAATGTTATATTTCACTAAAAAACATTGTCACATCAACTTAAGCTAGATAGTCATCATATCAAAAAACAAAACTACAAAAACAAAGAAAAAAAATGAAAATGATAATTTTTTCAATTCAAAGGTGCCAATGTTATCTGTGATATTTATTTGAAGTAATTTTCTTGGTATAAATAGTTCACTGATTCATAAAAATATTTGCCCTCCAAGTTGTATAAATGAAAAGATTGATTTAAAAAATATTCTATAATCAAATATGGGACTAACTAATTAGGTTTAATATTTTTATATTCTCCTATATTTTCATCATTTCTATTATCAAGTCTTAGGACAAGGTCACCAAGTTTTATAGTGTGACAAGGTCACCAAGTTTTATAGTGCACTCATGAACATTTTTTTAATAATATAAGTATTCATATTAAATCATAATAATTCCCATATGTATTATTTAATCTGATCTTACACTTCCTTAGGTGAGAGATAAAATCCAAATTTAAGGATCTTTGGTTTTTCCTTAAACCAATGTTAATATATACAATATCCTCTATCAAGAAGATGTTTTCTTTCTCAAGTGATTGAGGGGTAGGAATAATATACTTAATGGAGGATATTTTATAAGATAATATTTATTCCTATGAAATATGAAAGATATTTAAAATTTTATCTAGTAATTTTTTTATCATCTTGAGTGTCTATACAACATTTCCTCTATTGTAATGGTGTGTCCACAAAATTTTTAACAAGTTTGGTTAACTATATGTATACATGTGTAAAGTGAAATGATAACCCTATACACTATACCTCCTAAGGTAAAGATGAGATGGATAAAGAGGAATGATATGATAGCTAGGATATTAATATGGTTGGTTTGGTAGAAGAGGTTGAATAAGATATAGTGTAAGGGCTAGTCAATTTGGGCAAGCTACTCACACAAGATTTTGTGTGATTGGTAGTAGTATATAGTTGTGTATTTATTAAAATAAATAATTTGTGTAAAAATTATTATTTAGAGAATAAAAATATGGTGTAACAAGATTCCAAAAGTATCCTAATTCTAGAAGAAATAGGTATCATAACTCTTGCTCCATGTTACTCCCCTTTAATTTGTTGAACTTAGGTTGAATTGTTTGATGTATTTTGGAAAATATATCAGGTTAAAAAATATAAAATGATGTAATACATGAATTAAATTATATGATTTTAGGCTTGAATATGAAATAAAAAATTAAATTTATAGGCTTCACACTTATTGAGTTAAGAGGTGAATTTGTCTAGTCAATTGGGCTTTTAAAACCCTAATTTGCTCATCTAGAGAATTTATCAAGATAATGATAAGATTAATTAAAGGTGTGAAGTGAAATAATTTAATCAAAATCTTAGAATATTTATCACTCTAAATTTTATTTATGGGGATAAGAGTGGGTACCCAAGGAAACATTCTTACTACGTGTAGATGTGATTGTTTAGTAAGTGCAATCCAAGGGCAAGTAAAATATTTGTTTGAGGTTTTGATGTGTTGTTTAGGATTTATAATTTTTTTTGTTTCATATTATAAGTTTATGTGTTTTATTGTTAATATGAATTAATGTTTGGCTTAATAAAAGCTATTATTTTACTTAAAAATTCATTGTATTAAAATTATAAAATAAACTACATCTACTAGGGGGAAAATGTGCTAAAATTAAATAATGAAAACCTATTATTTTTTATTTTCATAAGCTATAATATGAAAATTCAAATTTTTTAAAATTTGTAACTAAGCTATATGAATGGTGACTTTTCTTTATTTTCTATTTTTTTAAAGATGAAACATACTAATTATACTTGCTAGAAATAAATGTTATGATTTATGTTTATAAATGATTATAAGTAAAAATGAATGAGTTTTGTAAATTTCAAATTCATAGATGAAAATAAATATATAGTTTCACATCTTTATGAATGCAACTAGATGCCTAAATTTTGAAGATCAAAATTGAATTCAATATTTTTTTTTATTAATTTGAGTTGGATGAAACTTATTCTAACATGAAAATATAAAAACATGTTATAATTATGACTATTATTTTATTTTTTTTAGATATTAGGAGGAAGAGAGATGGTTTTCTTGATGCAATTCTTTTCATTTAATTTTTGTTGGGTTTTTATGTAAGTGAATGTAAATATTTTTGTTTATTTTATATGTGTGTGAAATGTGGGTATGCATTTTAAAATTATAAACAATAAATTTATGAGTTTATTTAAATTATGTAAGAATTTTTTATTTTACTACAAAACTAACATGTAAGACTACACATTTTAAGATTTTATGTATGTTACTAAATCTCTAGGAGACTAATAGTTTGTATATGAAAGGAATATGAAAATGATATTTTTAATAGTTTTATATGTTATATTATAATATATATCTAAACTAAATAAAATAATATAATGAAAAATAACAAAAAAACCCTCTAACTTGACCTAAGCAATTTTTTATTAGAATTGTAAATATTGTGATCCTTAAACTATTAACTACTTAGTTTTTTCTCAATGGCAACCTAAATATTATCTGGTAGGAGGAATGTAATAGGAAATGAAAATAAAACACACTAAAAATAAAAACTATTAGATAATTCTATACCTGAAGATGAAATAAGATGTAAAATTTAGAGGTTAGGCTTGGTAGGCTAATAGGTGAATTTGTTTTGTTAATCAAGCTTCAAAAAACCTAGCGCACTTGTCTAATGAATTTATATGTCTAATGATAAGTTTGGGTGAATGTTTTTATTGATTTTTTTTTTCTAAAATCATATTATATATCATCTTAGATGTTATATGTCGATGTGGGGGTTGGTATTCGAGGAAACTTTCCTATTATGTGTAGATCTTATTGTTTAGGAAGCATCATCCAAGGGTAAGGAAATATTTTGTTTGAGGTTTAAATGTTTTTATTCAATTATTTTTATAGTTTTTTTATAAAAATTATGGATCATTTATATTTTTTTCCAAAGTATATGTTTGCTGATTTTATCATTTAAATGAGTAAATGTTTGGATAAATGAAGGTTTGTTATTTATTAAAAAATTGATGGCTTGAAAATGATTAAGGAAAATAAAACTAATACTAAAAATCAAGGTGATTAAAATAAATAAATAAATAATATTATGTAATTCTTCTCCTAAGATATAATATGTGAATGCCAATGAAATCTGAATTGAAACTAAAGTTTATAATGTTGATTCTTCCAATTTTTTTATTTTTATATAAAAGTGTAATAATTTAATTTTAATTGATGAAAATAAAATTTTTATTTATATTTTTGAAATAAATATATTAATGATGATTTAATACTATGAATTCTAGTTGCACAAATGAAACCAACCTATAGTTTTAGATTTTACATAAATGTCTGAATTCTAAAAATCAAGATTTAATGTAAGTTATCTATATTTTATTTTATGTTTGGATAAAATTAATCCTATAATTTAAATAAAATTTTCCAATTTAAAAAATGAATATTATTTTAAATTTTATAAATTATTCATGGATCATAATAGTTTTATATATTCAATTCTTTTCTTTTAAATTTAATTATATTTCTATGCAAGTGTGTGTAATGATTTTTGTTTATTTTTTATACATTGAATTATTTTGTGTATGTGTTTTTAAAATATAAATATAAATATGTAATTATTTTTAAATTAAATAACATTTGATTTATTTAAATCTAAAACTAACATGCAAACTTTTTTTTTCATATTTCCTACATGCAAGTAATATTCTAGAAATTATGACTAGTTTTGAATAAAAATAGCATTTTTATGTTTCATGTTATTTTATAATATCTAATTAAAAATAATTAACCATGATGTAATTTAATTAAAATACAAATAATACAAGAAATGAAACAAATTAGGCCAACTTGATTAATGCAGAGGATAGGTGAATAATAAAAGCATGATTAGAATTAGAATTATTTTGATCCTTAGGTGGATATCACCTTATTTTTAGCTGAATGACTACCATGAGATTCTATAGCAAGATAAATGCAACTATAAATGAAAACAAGATAACAAATTTAGGATATAATGTAGATAAATATGGGTTGTTTCTCACAAACAATAGAGTGTTATGAAACAAGTTCATGAGTTTCCTCCTCCAATTCAATAAAATGAATAGATGATTCTATGGGATTTGATATGATTTCTTAATAAATATACATAAGGTAGAATCTTTTAAAAAATATATATAATATATTTTTTTTGTAATTTTTGGATCTATATTTCATGATACAAGTTATTTTTAAGAAAA
This sequence comes from Torreya grandis, assembly GCA_037957365.1. Lineage (NCBI taxonomy): Eukaryota > Viridiplantae > Streptophyta > Pinopsida > Cupressales > Taxaceae > Torreya > Torreya grandis. The sequence continues at coordinate 1,108,561 of JARHVA010004847.1, read as the reverse complement.
CAATATAGGTTGCATGTGTTAATTAATAAGTGTTGTTTGAAAAATTGTTAAATTTGACTTAAAGTTACCTAAATTTTTATTGAATATGCCTTGATTGATTTAGAATATTTAGTATTTAATTATTTAAAAATATAAATAGAAAGTAATGGTCAAACATTAATTTTTTTGTCAAATCATGAGTCTTATAAATATTATTCAAAGTGTATGCAATGGAGGCAAAACTTCCTCTATATTCAATATGTGGTTGTGTAAATTATACTTGAATATAACAATGGTGTCACTATTTATTTGGGTTTTATTCACACTAAGGAACCTTATTAGGTAGCCTCTAATGTCTTAGAATAGGTGAAAAAATATTGACTGTAAGGCATGAGTTGTAGACTATTAGAATTTGTAAACAACTTGGTGGTGGAACAATGGTAAATGGAGTAGTTATTTACCTCATATGGTTCAGATATGACATGATTCTAGACATAATTGATATTGATGGATAGATGGTTAATCTAACCCAAGGTGGGTAATATCAAAATAAAACTCAAAACAAATAAGGGTAGGGTAAAAATAATGTTTGTGAGTTAAATTCAAAATAAACCTTTATAAATTGCATCTTGAATAATGGTTTAAATAAATAGTCAAAAAATAATGCTTCATGTAAGTTACTATCAGAACATAAGACACACAAACATAGTCAATATTCTATGGAAATAATATAAAATAAAATTTAGTGCACATAATGAAAGGTTTTTGTGTTTATAAGATTGTAATAGAAAATATACAAAAGTAGATTATGATTATTAATCACAAAGCATTCAAATTAGATACTGCATAATATTAATAGCTATACCAAAATAACACTTATACACAACCCAAACAATAAAATACCAAAACAAGTAAATTATTCAATGAATTATAAATTTACAGAATAACATAAGTGTAAAAAAAATGTTTTTTATAACATTGAGATAAGAAAATATGATGATATATTTAAAAATAGAGTTAGCATGGAAAATTCAATGAGATCCATATCTATGTTCTAGCCAACACAGGTACTAAACCAGGTCCATAAGTTAATAATGACTTTATTAGGAAGTGTTTTAACCACTTAGTACTCATAAATAAATGATTAAGTGCATGAACACTCATGTACACCTATCCATGTAATTTTTAGGTTATCTTCCTATAAAATCCATCAATAACATATATACTTACATGAGCACCTAAATAGGTAATAACATAGACTAAACCTCAATGGGTAAAAGTTTTGTAAACAATTATATAAGGTGAAACATATCCAATAGAAGAGTCATCATACTAAGATTTCATAAGCAAGATCTACCAAACACATAAACACTAGGAGATGATCATTGGAAGGACTATTTAAAAAATTAATGCAAAGTTTTGTAATGATTTACTAAAGTCACAAAAAGAACATGGGATGAGTTTGAAATCATCCTACTAGGTAGTTTAGGGAGACTATATTACTAGTTACTTTATCATTAAGTATAATTACAATGTAAGAGTCTATCATATTGAGGCAGTGGTATTATAGCCTTTAATATATTTATACAACTATGATTAAGTTCCATTTTGGAACAACTTGTCCATTTCACAAGGCATGGTTAACCTTTTGGCCTTAACCCATTTGATTAACATTTACAAGTCAAGGCATGACTTACTATTTATCATTTTAAGTTTTACCCAACCTTATTTTAGTGTATGAAAACATAACTTTAAACATAAATTTTTAATTTCCTTATGATTTTATAATAACTCTATGTATTTATATTAAGTTAATTATTAACCTTTACTTATCCAAGCATATTATATTTCAGCTTAGATCACTATCATTTTGATAAAGTTTGTCTTTAATGTCAATTCCTTAAGGATTAGTATCATTCATTCACCCTATAGTAAAACTTGATTTATCTTTCTTACCTTCCAATTCATGACTTAATTATTTATAACTCAAAACATTTCTTCTTATAATTCCTTAAGGAAGATAATTCTTTATATTACATTGAAATATGGACTTATTAACATTCCATAGGTTATTTATAAATAAAGAAGAGATTTTCTTCAATAACATCATGCTCCATTTGTAATAACCCTGATAATTTATGTAATTTAATTATCCATTTTTTTACAAGCTTATTTTAGGTTACATAAATAACTTATAACATTCACGAGGTTAGTGCATGATTGAATTATAGCTTAAGTTTACAATTTTTCAACACATCATTTCAAAATAATTATTTAAGGTTATCATAATATTCCTATCACTTGAATAATTATATCATTAATTCCATTTTATAAGGATATGATCAATTTAGAAAGGGAGTTCTCACAAGCTCATAACATTTTTTTAACCTGCCAAATTACATTTGAATTTGTAACTAGATCACAACATCACATTTTATAATGATTATACTAATAATAATCACTAAAAGAATATTAAGTTTTAATATTTTTTAAAAGTTCTTAAAAGAGTCTTAATAAAATATCTATCTTTACAAAGTAGAATAAGGTAGATATATGTCTTGTTTTAGTCCAATGAAAACACATCACGATTATCTATGAATAAGAATTAACTCAGATTTTACAATTAATGTCTGAAGTTAATTTATACATAATTATCATAAATCTTAAACTTCTTTATACATTTCAATAAGGAAAATGTTCACATATATCTCATAAAGTTAATTTAAAAGAAACTAAGTAATCATATCAATATCTAACTAACTCAATGCCATATTCCTAATACTAGACAACTAAGAATATTCATCAATCATATGAACCTTATAAGTTTCACACACACTAATTATTACAATAAGTTAACTAAATAAACTTTTTCAAAATATAGAAATAGATGCTTCATCGTACACAATTGATGTATGATAATTTGAGATTCAAATAAGATTATGCCTAAAACAAAAATATCAAATCTAAACATTATTAAACTAGTGACTATGCAATTTTAACTTGTACAACTATATGATCACATTATATAAAATTAGAAAAAATATTCCTTGAATCCTTATATATATATGGAAACATAATAAATGGATTGATAAGATAAAAGACCAATCTCGATTTTATAATTACAAATAAACTTGGATATAACTAAATTATTTATGAAATTTAAGGATAATAATTACATTACATATCATAATTGCAAAGATCGCATATAAATAATGAAGATAAATATAAAAAACTTAATCAACCCATTTAATATAAATGATCTTATTTACTTTACTTTCATTACTCAAAATTAATGCACATTTTGAAGAAGTGTAAGTTAAGAAATACTCCACATGCAAGTCTAAAAAATCAAAAACCCACCTCACCAATCCCAATTATCCCAAACATATGTGGACCTAAAGCACCCCATCCATTAGATAAATTTGATTCAATCTCATCGAGAGAAGTGAGTAAGATCAATAGTGACTACTGAGCTTGACTTAACCTAAACACTTGATGAAAACATTAAAACAACATTGTTTACATTATTGGTTAACAATATCAACACCTATGAATTTATTCTAATTGTTGTAGCTCATGTTAGAGATTTTAATATTTAAATATTAAGAGCACAATCCATAGTTTTTCACTCATAATACCTAATTATTTAATAGGGTACACCTAGTAACTCTAAATATAAATAATATTCTTTAAATAATTCCATCTAAATAAAATAAACTTAAATGACACAAATTTATTTCAAGACACATACTAAATAGTGTGCTCAAGATAATGTCAAAAACCTCATCAAGAAGAATATTTAAACTTATAATAGTATAAAAAGATAACCAATCTAAACTCAATTTTTATGCAAGTAAATACATCCATCCATATGCAATTATTTTCACCTGTACAACTGAAAATAACAACACCAAATAAATTAAAGCCCTTGATCAATTTTGACCAATCAATTATTTTAATAAGATCTTAATGTCACTATAAAAATTGGTAATGATAATGACAAAATAATAAATTCATAAAAATATTAAATGTTAGATAGACTAAAAATCATGATGTCTTCACATTATAATACTAATCCTTCAATCTAAATAAAAAAATATAATTGAAAATGCAATTGATAGACTAAATCAAGTTCACTAACACAAGTCAAAAACACTCATAATTAAAAAAATTCATAGTTTGGATGTACAAATTTATTATCATATAATAAAACAATATTTTATGATAACATTGATGGGTGTTTGACCTACATACAAATATTAAGGTTTCCATTATTTTCTTCTAAGGCTACATCCTAATAATAAGGCACTTCACTAAGAAAATATGACCTAGGTTTTTAAAAGTCCAAAAGATTTTACAAGTTTTCAAAAATGAATAGAAATATGAATGGTTATATCTTAAATGGATTAAACACACAAAATACACCCACCTAGAATTTTTTCCTTACATGTCAGGTTAGGATGTTTAAATCAAAAACTCATTTCTATTTTTACATGGTCATAGCTTATAGATACAAGTTTTTAAAATCATAATAAAAACTTAAACTAAAACCTTACCCTATTTTATTATTTTTTTAAAATTAATTAAACATAAAACACAAATTGACCCATATGCAATTCATAATTTTCATTATTACCCAAAAAAAACAAAAGCTATAAAATTTTAATTACATAACTTACGTAGAGTCTATAATGTCAAAAGATAAACTGAGATTCTAAAATTCTTTCCTATATCATCATCAAATCCTTCCACAAATTTCCCCACCTACCCAACATGAAAATAATCCATTCAAATCCTCTTACAAAACTCATGAACTAACAAAAAACTCCATAAATTCCTCTAGATGACCGATAATCCAAATACATTTATGTAGTTAGAATTATATGATAGGATCACAATATTCCTATCACTAACTACTCAAATATTTCCCTTAGCAACTATGCACCAAAAAATTTAGTAGAGTTTCCCCATGTACTAGGCTCTCAAAAATTTACAATGCAAAATGACAAACCAAGAACCCCATTAGGGTCTAGAAGCCTCTAATATTTCATGACTTAAGTGGTGAGTTGATGCAACAAGACAAAGTTAAAAATAAAATGAAATTCAAAAATAATTCCAAGTCTATGGTGGGTCATGGAACAATTTTCTTATAAAATCCAAGCTAGGACTTGGTCAACTTAAGTAACAAACTCCAAAAAATATACCAAATAAGAGTCCAACAAAAAATAACCCTCATTCAATGAATAAATAAAATTATTTAATGACTTCAAAAATAAACAAATTTTAAGGACCCTTTTCAAACTTAAACATAAATATGCAATAATACTAAATTGAAGAAAATTAACATAGTCAAAAAAGATTATGGCATTCTGAACAAAGTTGACAAGAGTTAAATTGCACTAAGTCAAAATTAAAACTGAGTATAACAATGAAAAATTAAGGATTCAAAATTGACTCAAGACCCATTATATAATTGAATATGAAACCAAACAAAGAGAAAAACTAAAATTTTTAATTAAATCATAATAATGAATCAAATCATCCATAAAATAATAAAAGCTCAATTTTATTAAATTTTAAGTTCACTATTTCTTTTTTATTCACTTTCTCAACCTCACCTAACTAATTAGAGTCACATATAACCTATATCATATCATGTACCTATGGTCACAACAAACCATCAACAACATCCATACTATTTAAGATAAGTAAATGCAATAACATAATTAAATAATAACAATACAACTTAACTAAATAATGAATCAGTAACACATTAAGCATCAAATATCTAGTGCTAAAATTAAATTACATAGAAACAATTATCTGATAATATAAAAATGATCACTCATAGATCAATGAATTAATCACAAAAACATGAAATAATATTACAAAAGTTCATAAGTGAATATTATAATCAACAAATAGAACAAGTGTAATAACTAGGGTCATGGCATCCTCCCCCACTTGAAAGAGATTCAAATTGATGAATAAAATAATGAAGAATAGTATTACTTAATAAAACTCTCTTCTTCTCAATTAACACTTCTTTTAGGTAAGGGATCCCATTGTACTAGAACTTGGAAAATATCATGATTTTATAGTCTAATGCTATGATTATCTAGGATCCTCACTAGATCCAACTACATCTTTTCCTCTTTTGAAACTTTAAAATGAGTCTAATATAAAATATGAGAAAGATCAGGGATGTAATTTATTAGTAATTCTACATGAAAAACATTGAAAATATGAGACAGAGAAGGAAGAAGGGCTAGTTGATAGGCAATAAGACTAATCTTCTCCAAAACTTAAAAGGGTCATATAAATTATGGAAATAATTTGGAAGAATTTCCAAACATAATCAAACATTTATGAGGTATAACACATAGAAAAACTTTATAATTAACTTAATATTCATGTGGTGGCCTCTATAAATTTGTGTAGGTCTTTTGTATATGAGAGACAACATTTATGTTTTGCCTTGTGATTTTAATTTTTCTATCATATTCCTATAAAACATCAGCACTAAAAACAATTCTATTTTAACCAAGTGGATTCATGCGCTTATGGCCATACAGATCCTTGAATGAAGCCATTTAAATAACAAAATGATGTGTTAATGTATGCAAATTCAACTAAGTGTAAATATTATTACCATTTACCTTATTGATCCATCACATACATTCTTAGCATTATTATGAAACCTAATTTATCCTTTCCATTTGAACATGTATTTATGGGTGATAAGAGACACTAAAATTAAATCTTATACCAAATCTAGGAGTCAATATTTTCTAAAATATTAAGGTAAAAAGGTTAACTCTATGAGAAATAATAACTTTTGACATGTCATGAAATTGTACTATTTATTTCATAAACCTTTAGCAAACACATATGCATCATCAATTAAATTTATATTAATAAAATGATTAACTTTAGTAAATTTATATATTACAACCAAAATAGTATCATGTTTGACTCAATATTTTGGCAAACTAGATATAAAATCTAGATAAATAACATCCCACTTACATTGTGGAACATCATGAGGATACAACAACCCCCCTTGATGTAAATTTTAAGCTTTCATACACTAACACTCCAAACATTTTCCATAAAATTAACAACTTCAACTTTCAAACAAGGATAATAATATAACCTTTTCAACTTATGTGTCATCTTAGTGACACTAAGATGAGCAAAATGAGGTATTACATGTACTTATTTCATAAAAATGTTCCTTAAGTCACTAGACTCGAGCACATAAATTCATTTTTTTTTGGTTTGATTAAACCATTAGAATAAATAAAAAAAGTCAAAACATTACTTTTATATAGGATCATCAGACAATATTGCACCTACCTCTTTGATTAATTTATGAAAACACTGATGTTTGAAACTTTTAGTTCTAAAATTGTTATGTAAAATAGATAAGGCCTTGAGATACGTGCATCATTTGAGTGCATGAACAACATGATTATCCTTACCTTTCACATAATAAATATTCATATCTAAATTGATTGAAAATTACAACCATCTATGCTGGTGTGCACTCAGATCATCTTGGGAAAACAAATATTCTAGGTTGTGATGATCAAATTTTACTTCAAAATATTTACCTAGAAAAATTTGTTTCCATTGATTCAAATCATGTACAATGATATCAAGTTTAAGTTCATGAGTGGTGTATTTTCCTCATGTATTTCAATTTTCATGACTCATAATCCATGACTGAACCAACTTGAGTTAACATGCCACTCAAGCCTTCTTTGGATGCATCAACCCATATTTAAAATATCATTAGGATTCAATATAATAAGTACATGTGATGTGGTTAATATCTATTTAATTTTTTTAAATTATTGTTCACAATCAAAAGTCTAAAATAACTCCTTAGCATTACACTATAAGGAAGATATAGGATTAGCTAACTTAGAAAAAAATCAATAAATATTTTATAATACCAACCAACCCCACATATTTATGTATTACATGTACATTTGTAGGAGCAAGCCACTCTTGGATAGCCTTAATATTAACTATACCAACAACAATACCAACCTTAGATATTATATGAACCAATAGTGGATCTTAATTTGAAATAAAGGACACTTAGATAGCTTACTATACAATTTATGTTATCTTAACCTTTGAATCACTAAATTTAGATGATGTTCATGTTTAACTTCATATTTAAAATATATTAGTATGTCTTTGAGAAAAATTAGAACAAACTTGTCTAAAAAAATTCTAAAAACACTATTCATTAAATTCATAAATATAGTAGGCACATTCATTAAACCAAAGGGAATTATTGTAAGCTCATAATATCCATACTATGTTTTGAAAGTGGTCTTATATATGTCTTCTTCCTTGATTCTCATTTGGTGATAGCCCGATCTCAAGTATATCTTAGAAAACAAATTTTCATCCTTCATTTTATCAAATAGATCATATATCCTTGGAAAATGATAATGATTCTTGATATTAACCTTGTTAAGCATATTGTATTAAATATACAATCATAATATTCCATCCTTCTTTTTTACAAATACCATGAGTGCACCCAAGGTGACACACCTGGCCTAATACCACCATTTTCCATTAGTTATCATAACTGAGCTTTAAGATCATAAAAATATATCATATTCATGAAATAAGGTGATTTTGATGTAAGTAATACCCCTATCATTACATCAATATAAAAGTTAAACTCCCTTCTTGGAGGCAAACTAAACAATTTTTATGGAAAGATATCAAAAATTTCCTCTAGAAAGGGATATTTTTGAAATGTTATCTTAGTTATAGGTGTTATTTCATTTATCTTTAAATCGTAAAGTTTTCATCCCTTAAGTACTCTTGTCTTTAGTTATAAGGTTGATAGTATCTTGCATACTTTAGAATTCAGCAACCCTTGAATCACTATTGTTTTTCTCATGTCATCATAACTTTTTACCACTTTATTACAATAATATAGCTTGGATTTATGTTGTTTCAACCACTCTATACAAAAAATGATATCATAATAACTGATGGGAGATATAAAAAGGTTAACCTTGGTTTGAAAGTTGCTTAAGTCTAAGATTACTTGCTTAAGACATTTAAAAACTGACACCCTTTTTTTGGAGCCAAAATCATCATCTGAATCATCCCTCAATGTGACAAGATTCAATTTATATCTATTTAATATCTTATGATTAATAAATCTATAATCTTATCTTGAATAAAATAAAATAGAGATAAAAATATCATTTAATTTACATGTAAATTTAATAGTGGTGGATTTAAAATCTATAATTCAATTGTCAAAAATTGCATACACATTATGGTTAACTAATTGTCATGATTTTAAATTGAGAATATTATTACAATAATGATTATCACCACAATAATAGCATACTATTATCCTTTGTGATGATATAGGAATGGTATTTTCCAAAATGGAAAGAACATTTTAACTATCTTGGGTCTATTTTTAGTTAAAATTTATAGCCTTAGAATAATTTTGATTTTTGAAGTTTTTATTATTCCTTTAAAATTTATTAAAACCACTGGTACTCCTATTAGATCTGGGGTTTTGAAAATATTTATTTAAATTCTTAGAATAGGGAAATTTATTATTTTTATACTACAATCTATTATATTTAAAATCATGCCACACCTTTTGATGAGTTTTTTCTTTCTCTTATATCTAATAATTGGATTTATTAGTAGCAAACAAAATCATACGATTGGTTGTATTGACATCATGATTCAATATCTCCTTCACCGCAAATTTGAACTTGGTTACTTTATTTTATTCATTATACATGTAGTTAACATGATACAATAAGTTTTAAAACATGTTTTCATACTCAATTACTAGCATATTATCTTTCTTTAACAACTAAAAATTAGTTATTTTGTATTATTTAAATTTTGAGATAAGATACATCTTCTTGAACTACCTTTTAAAATTAAGTCAAGTAAGAGTCATTGGTTGGTAACCTTCTAATACATAGAGATGGTTCCACTAAAGAGATGAAGATCTAACTAATTGATAAACAAACAATCTTACCTTCACATTGGATGGAATATTGTGTAGATAAAATTACTTCTATATGTGAACCAACAATGCATGAGTTACATCACCTAATTCATCACCTAAAAAAGTTGGTGGAGGTAGATTTTTTAGTTCCTTGATAATAGGATCAACCACATTTATATAGTTGTCTTGGATCACTAGATCACCACCTTACCTTTATTCTTTAAGAGGTAATTATTTAGGTGGAACACCCTCCATGTTATTCAATCTACATTCCTTGGTGTCTAACTTATTTTTAAGTGTATTTAAATTAGTAATTCTACCTCATAGTTATTTTTAGGGTTTATTTATTCATGGTTAGGGGCTCCAACATTACTATTAGCATTTTTGGGAGGAGGTGCCTCTATTTTAGGAGTATTGTCTATATGACCTCTAATTTTGAATTTACATCTACATTATCTAGTATTAACATCCCTTGGGTTATTTTTTTCCATTCTAGATCTTGTTCACCCCATCCTAAGGTGAAACAAACAATAATTTAGTAGGAAAAAACAACAATAAACATTCCCCAAAGTTCCCTAGAGTAGTATAACTTGTTTTGATACCGATATTTAACAACCATAATTTTTTAATAACACTTAGATAAACAACTAAAATGATAGATTTACAAATGGATTTATAATGAAAAATTTAAGTAGATCCATAACTATGTTCTAACCAAACCAGATACTAGACAATGTTAATATAGTAATAATGACTTCAAGGAGTGTTTTAACCAATTAGTATTTAGATAGAATTGAGTCAGTGTATGAGAAATCATGTATGCCTATATACATACATTATAGTTGGCCTTCTTATTAAGGTCATCAATAACTTACACACTTACTTGATTACCTACATAGGCTATAAAATAACATGTACCTCAATGGGTAAAATTTTAGTAAATAATTGTAGAAGGTGAAATAGATCTAATAGAAGATACATCATATTAAAATTGTGTAAGAAATATCTACCAAACACATAAACAATAGACAGTGACATTGGAAGGACAATTTATAAAATCGATGCAAATTTTTGCAATGCTTTACTAAAGTCACAAAGAAACATGGGATGAGTTTGACATAATCCTATTAGGTAGCTTAGGGAGACTAGATTATCAGTTCCTTAATTGATCATTAGGTATAAGTTTAATGTATGATCCTATATGATTGAGTCAATTTTTTTATAGCCTTTAATATGTTTCAACAACCATGCTTAAGTTCTATTTTGGATGAACTTATCCATTTAACAAGGTAGGGTTAGTCTCTTGGACTTAACCCATTTGGTTGGCATTTACAAGTCAAAGCATGCCTTATTATTTAACTTTTTACATTTTTCCAAACTTATTTTAGGTTATGAAAACATAAATTTATACATCATTATTTAATTCCCTTATAAGTTTTGAATAACTCCATGTATTTATATTAAGTTTAATTCTTAACCTTTAATCACACAAGTGAATTATATTTTGAACTAGATCACTATCATTTAGATTAAGTTTTTATCTAATTCAAATACCTTAAGGATTATTAATATTCGTTTACCCTTTTTTAAATCTTCATTTCTCTTTCATACATTCCAATGCATAACTTAATTGTTTAGAACTCAAAACTTTGTTTCTTATAATTCCATTTGGAGTACAATTCTTGTTATTAAATTGAAATAGGAACTTATTAACATTCCATATGTAATTTCCAAATAAATAAGAGATGTTCCTCAATCACATCATTATCCATTTTTAATAACCCTTAGAATTTAGGTCATTTAATTGCCCATATATTTTACAAGCTTACTTTGATGTTACTTAACTTAACCTAAAGTATAGCATGCATGAGGTTAGTGCATCATTAAATTGTAGATTAAGTTTACAATTTCTCAACACATTATTTCCAAATAACTATTTAATGTTGTCATAATAGTCCTATCACTTGCATAGTATTATCATTAATTCCATTTTATAAGTATGTGATCAATTTATAAAAGGAGTTATCATAAACTCATAACACTTTATTTAACATTCTAAGCTACATTTAAATTCATTACTAGATCACAAAATCACATTTTAGAATGATTATTCTAGTAATAATGTCTGAAATAATATTAAATTATAATACCTTTTTGAAGTTCTTAATGAACGATGTATCTTCACATAGTAGATTATTGTAGATTAAGGTAGTTTTGTTTCTTGTTGTATTCCAATGAAAACATATCAAAAATATATATGAATAAGAATTAACTCAATTTGTACAAGTAATGTATGATGTTAATTTATACATAGTTAGCATAAATCTTCAACTTCTTTATACATTTCAATAAACACAATGTTTATATATATCTCATAATTGAATCTCATAAACATAATTCAAAATAAACCAAGTAATGATATCAATATCCAAATAAATATATTCCATCTTCCTAAGATAAGACAATTAAGATTATTCATCAGTCATATGATCCATAAAATTTCCACACACACACACATTCTTATAATCAATTAACTAAATAAATTTGTTCAAACTAGACAAAGAGATTCTTCAACATACATAATTTATGTATGAAAATTTGAGATTCAAATAATATTATGCCTAAAAGAAAAATCTCAAGTCTAAATAATATTAAACTAATGAATATACAATTTTTTTCTTATATATCTATATGATCACATTCTCTACAAGTAATAGCAATATTCCTTAAAGATGTATATATATGGAAACATAATAAATGGATTAATAATCTAAAATATCAATGGCAATTTTATTATTACAAATCAAATTTAATATAACTAACTTATTTAAGCAATCTAAGAATAAAAATTACATTTCATATCATAATTACAAATCTCAAATATAACTAATGAAAGTAAATATACAAAACTTAATCAACTCATTTTATAAAAATGATCTTCTTTACTTCAATTTGATTATTGAAAAATAATTAATGTTCCAAAAGAAGTGTAAGTTAAGTAATATTCCATTCAAGTCCAATGAATAAAAAACCCACCTCACTAGTCCTAATGAGACTAAACATAAGTGGCCCTAGAAGACCTTATCCATTAGTTGGATATGATTCAAGGCAGTCGAGAGAAGTGAAAAAGATCAACAGTGACTACTGAGCTTGACTTAACATAAAAACTTGATGAAAACATTCAAACAATATTATTTACACTCTTGGTTAACAACACCAACACCTTTATAGTTATTTCAACTATTGAAGATCATGTTATATATTTGAAGATTTAAACAGTATGAGTCCAATCCATGGCATTGCACTCATAATATTCAATTCTTTATTAGGGTACAACACTCAAAATAAATTCAATTGTATTACTTCTTGTAACCCTGAATACAAACAATATTATTTAAATATTTCAATTTAAATAAAATAAACATAAATGACATCAATTTCTTTCAAGACTCATACTAAAAAACATGCTCAAAACAACATCAAAAGCCTCATCAAAAAGAAAATTAAAATTAAAAAAGTCTAAAAATATACCCAATCTCAACTCAATTCTTATGAAAGATAATACATTCATCTAAAGAGTTCAATTATTGTTAACTGTAAAACAAAAAATGACAACACCAAAAAACACAAATCTTCAAGGTAATTTTGACTAATCAAGACATTTAACAAGTATGAAGGAATATCCTAATGTCATTATCAAAGTTGTTAATGATAACAAAAATAGAATGCAATCATAAAAATATGAAAAGTAAAACAATCTGAAGATCATGATGTCATCACATTATTAAAAAAATATTTCAATCCAAATCAAAAAAATCATGACTAAAAAATGCATTCAATAGTCCAAATTAGGTTCACTAATGCAAGTTGAAAACAATAATAATAACATAGTTTCATATCCTACCCATAAAAATTTATTTACATATAATAAAAATAATAATAATATAATAATTTATGATAATCCTGATGGGTATCTAACCTGCATAAAAATCTTAAGGTTTCAATTTCTTTCTTCTAAGGTCATGACCTAATAATATTTCATAGGTTTATTTTCAATAAGAAAATATGACCTATGTTTTAAAAAATACAAATAATTTTTAGAATTTTACAAAAACCAATAACAATATTCATGATCATACCCTGAATGGCTTAACCTAAAATTTCTACCCTATAGGTCAGGTTAGGGTTTTAAAACCAAAAACTCAATTCTATTTGTACATGGTCATAGCTTATGAATAAAAGTTTTTAAATAATAATACCTTAAAAAACCATTAAACTAATTTATCGGAGTTTTAAAATTAATTAAACACAAAACACAAACCCATATGCAACCAAGATCATAATTTTCATTCTTACCCAAAAAACAAAACTCATATAAATGAAATTACATAACTTACTTGGATTATACAATGTAAAAATATAAAATGGGATTCATAAATTATTACCAAGCTTATCATCCAATCCTTCCACAAGTTTTCCTTCTTGCTCAAAATACAAGCAAGCCAGTTGAATCCTCTCAAGGAACCCTAAAACTAAAAAATCCTAAAAACACTCCTTTGCATGGCTAATACAAAAATTACATTATTGTAGTTATAATTTCATTAGAGGCTCAAAATATTCATTCCACCAAATGCTCCATTATTTCCCTTGGCTACCATGCACCAAAATTTTTGACAGTGTATCCATGTGCTGGGCTCTCCAAAATGAACAATGTAAATGACCAAATAAGAGCCCTATTAGTGTTGGGAGGCCTATTGAATTTAATTCCTCAAGTGGAGAGATAATTCCACAAGCCAATGTTTAAAACAATAACAACTTCCAAACTAATTCCAAGTCCATAGTGGTTTATGGACACATGTTCATAGCAAGGTCAAGCTAGGACATGGTCAAATTAAGTAACAAATACCAAACATATAGCCTAAATGAGAGTCCAATAAAAGAATGACCTTATTAAATTAACAAATAAAATGATTTAATGGCTTCAAAAATAACCAAAGGTTAATCGACCTTTTAAAATTAAATCATAAGTATGAAATAAGATTAAATATAAGATAATTAACATAGTTGAACAAGGCTATGGCATTCTAAACAAAGTTGGCAAGAGTTGAATTGCACTAAGAGTCAAAATTAAAATTGAGTAGATAAATGAATAAAAAAGGAGTTAAAAATGAGTCAATACCCACTCTATAATTGCACTAAAATCCAAACAAAGACAAACACTCAACAATTTAAGCAAAGAATAATAATGACTCAAAGATTCCATAAACTAGTTGAAGGTCAGTTTTAAAAAATTTAAGTTCATTGTTTCTTTTTTATTCACTTTCTTTGCCTCACATAACTAATCAAAGTCACATCCAACCTAGCTCATATCATGTACCTCTAGTTTCAAAATACCATAAATAACATCCATAGTATTTAAGATCAATAAATTCAATAACAACATTAAATAATAATAATACAACTAAACTAAATAATGAATCATAAACACATTAAGCATGAAATCTACTATTCTCCTCATTTTGAATTGGGAGGATACAAATATATATAATCTTGGGGAGGTTATTTTTCAACCTACAATCAAAGTCTAATTTTAATATTTCCAATTACATAATTCGTTCAAATCATGCATGTATAAGATATAAATAAAGTGGCTAGCCCAAAATACATAATTAAAATATAAATATGTGTATGCTGAAAATAGAGTTAAGATATGAGTCTCTATAATCAATAGAATAAATGAAATTTTCTATATTCATATTAAATAATGGTTCCTTCTTAGTAATTCCCAAGTAAGAATGAGAGCACTTGCTTGATATGGAAAATGAAGTAGTAGGAGGCACTAGATGTGAAGAACTAGATGGCATAATCATTATTGTTGATCAATTAATAGTAGGTTGAGAAGTAAAAACACTACAATATGGATTGGAAATTGATGTTGAATTTTTAATATTGGTGTTCGTTGAGTAGTAAACATTATCTTGGCATCCTCCTTAGTATCCTTCAATTTTACAAATAATACAAATGTAGCCTCAAAATATTTATTAATAATATAAAAATTAAGAAGTTAATGTTAAAAATATTTTATTAAATTTACCCATCAACCTCTTATGCTCAACTTTAGAGGATTTGAATATAGATCTATGTGCCTCTGCTTTAGTCACCTTATCTTTCACAAAATTGATAAATTTTAAGACCTCTTCACTAATTTTATATAAAGTTACCTCAACTTATTTCTTTAAACTTTCTACAACATTTTAAAGAAGGGTTTCAAAATTGGGCCTATTTACCAACTTCCATAGTGAGGTTATCACACCTATCACCCTCATGTATTTCAATATATTTATGGCCTCCTTTTCTTGGCATGTGAATTATGCTTCCAAAATGTTCATCTAAGTATGCTAATAGAATTTACCATGTGTCTTTGGGATCACATAACTTATAGCCCAAGATGCCTCCTAGGTAGTCATCAAGTCCACATCATTATGTGTTGTTCATTGTGAATTGAATAAGAAAGATTCACCTCTTATACATTCACTTCAATTGGTTCCAAAAATTTATTACCTTCCTTCGTTTGGGCTAAGAGTCACTACTAGAAATACTTATTGTATTCAAAATACCATACAACATGGTGGATCCACTTTGGATGTTATCCATAATTTCTCAGGGAGATCAAATAATTTGTTGCTATAGAAGTATCTACTTGGATTGTTCCTAACTTATATACATTTATTTCATCACCTCCCCTATTATATATACAAAAGAAAAAAAATCCTATGCCTATTTAAAGGGATCATTTTTATTCTTCTTTTTGGTGAAGGGGAATATACTTTATTTTTATTCCAACATAATTTATTATCTTGTGGTAGTGTTTAATGCCTTCATATTCCTCACCCTTTAAATTGTACCAATTTTCTTGTAAAAATAGGTATTTTTTGTTAGAAATTCTAAGGACTAAGCCCATGGTATCTATCTTCCTATCCTAAAACTCCTTGACCTAGGTAGGGACAATTAATTTTCCTTGATATTTTATATGAGTGGTTTATGCAGTGGTGGAAGGTGGATTGAAAACTAGTGTTATCATGGACTCACTTATTTGGATAGTAAATTGAGGAAGTGGAGGAATTACATTACTACAATATGAGATTATCCTCTAGGGTGTAGTCTTCACCACATATTTTTCATACCCTAGAGTCCTTGTGATAGTCATTATAGAATACTTAGTTTGAGTGGACTGGGAAATAGGTACATCAAATTAGGGAGATGGCCTAAGTGGATATTGAATATTTAAAATGAAGAATTAAAAAATCCTCAAAATGAACCATCTTCTTATGGTCCTAGGGCTTCACCATTATTGGGCTGGTGGTTGAAGGAATTAAATAATCCAAAGAATTAGAACATTTTTTCTCACCTTCCTCAAAAAAAGCATGAGCATATAATTACTTAGTATTCAAACAATATTCTTGTAGTGATTCAAAGGGAGAGATTAGAGTAGTAATTGGAGTAATGGATCAAAAACTAACCATCTAGGAATCTATTATTGTAGTGGAGGAATAAGTTGAGAACATTACCTCATTTAAATACTACCTTTATTCATTAGTGATAATATTTTTACTTTTTTATGATAGCTATTACTTTTGTTAAAGTAGATTATTCTACATTAATAGCTTAATTCAAGAGAGTTGGAGTTGAGCACATTGGTTCTTGAGTAAGTCCCAGAGTAAGGACTTATTTTAATGTTGATTATGCATTTGTCTCTAATTCCTTATATCCAAGTTACTTTTATTTTTCCACTCCTTCCTCTCCCAATATATTTATAACTCTAGATTCCTCTTCATCTCTTTTCTGAAATAAATCTATTTCTTCTTTAGATTACATGTTTTCTCCAAATATCCGTTATTATTCAACTCCCCACATTTTAACTTCTTAATCACTATCCAAAACATAGATGGGATCCATTTCTTTTTATTAAACTTTTAATTCCTCCTTTTCCTTGTCTAATTTATTATATATAGTATCCCATTTGTAAAATGGGTGTTTAGTAGGTATTTCTTCTAGTTGCACATTTAGAGGTGAAATTGGAAGTGTCTTGGGATTAATTTTATAATTGATAATGGATAGCTTATAAATTACAAGGACATTCCCTAAAGTTGATAGAGGGGTGTTGAAGATAATTTATTAGTGTAAAGTGGAAGTGAAATAGAAATTATAGGAGAAGCAAGACAAATAGGGACTAGAATTGTAGAAGACATTAGTGGAGATGATGGGGGTGTTAGAGACTAGAATTTTAAAAGGCATTATTAAAAATAACTTTACATGAATATATGGAGACTTACATATTGAATAGTATTCAATGGGGACAAAGTTGCTACATAAAAATATCTTACTTTTATACTTTTGTAAGGTTATATCTATGTGGTTATTGTATAAACCTAAATTTTTATCACTAATTGAGGTGATAAAAGTTGATTAAGGATGTTATTTACTATATGGGTATATACCACCCCTTAAGGGACACATTCTTCTAATGGTCCATATCATTTTCGTTGTGGAGAGTTAAGATGACCATACTTAGGTGATAATTGAGCATGTGATTGGGGGCTTTGATGGCCTACAAATTTTTTTTCCTCCACTATATTTTTTCTTTATTATGATTGAAGAATCATATTGAATATCCTAAGTTACCACCATTAGCATATTATACTTTCTCATATGAGTATATGACTCATAATCATATATATCATTAATAAATTTTGGTTCATTATCATAAATCATATGGGCATAAGGGATATGGACCACCTTAATTTTTATGTCATTAAGGAATTTCCTCAATCTATTTTTGGTATCCCAATATCGATATTTTGCTTGATTCAACCCATAGTGGAATCTAGTCTTCCCAAATTAATTTTTGTGTCTCCTTAGTGAATAATACATTTGACCAATGCTATGAAGGGAATTATGATAATACCCTTGGTGATTAGCACTTAAATACTCATCATAATTTTTATATATCTAGAAAGCTATCACATTTTATGCAACTTTGTCAAGGATAAAATGGGGTAGATTTAGAGGAGCATCCCTAGTTTCTTTTGATCCGTGTTAAAGGTTAATTAGGATAATACTAATAGTCCCCCATGTTCATAATATTTAATCTTACATTTTTTTAAATCCTAGGCATGGAGAACCCATAAATGGACCAGTAAACCAATGGGCATATTTATTATATAATTTTCATTATTTATTTTCTAAAACTATAAACATGGAGTAGGTAGAAGTCATCACAAACCCTATTATTTACATATTCTATAGATAGATCTAAGGTTTGTCAATATGTTATGTTCAATGTCATGATGATTTCTTATAATACATAAGACATTGTTATAAATTACTTTTAGATTATTTTTCATCAACTTGAAACATTTTTTCCCTGATCTAGACACTATATTAACCTCTCCAAGTGTCATGATTATATCCAAGGTTATAATGATGTCTATAAAAGGAACCCACACCTCATGTACATAATTGATGCTAGCAAACCCATACAACCTATTCAAAAAGTCCATGGATATCCTAATGTTGGTCTTAAATTTGATTATGGGCACTAAAGAATTGGATCTTCAAATTATCGCTTTATCATTTTTTTAGCAACATTTCGTGCTTACCTTTGAATATGTTATGGTCTAAATAGGCTTTGGTTATAACCTAGTTATAAGTCATTCAAAAAATAGTAGGTGAAAATAATTTTAAACATCATCCCTAGAGATATATGCAACCACATTTCTATGAATTCTAAAGTGCAAACAATCTCTAATAATAGTGCTATTGAGAAATAGATCATGAAGTAATTCAATGCATTTAATTACCTCAAAATTCAATGTTGCATTATGTAAACCCATTATTTTAATTAATATAAGATCATATATGTATCTTTTCATGTCATTAATCACCTGGTCCTCATTTTAATATAGCTTAATTCCATTGATTTTATCTCAAAGATCATACTATTGAGGAAATAGTAACACCCATCTATCAAAAATTATATCAAGGTACTTGATTGTTTGATATAATATTGAGAGGGAGGTTGGTTAGATACTAAAGATTAGGCAACCATTGTTATATTGTAGATTTTTTGATAATCTATATAGATTAATTCACAAATTATCTAATAGGAAAATTAGGGACCTTGAGGACTCAATGGCTCAAATTCATAGTTCACATATTGTTGATTAATGGAAAAGTGAATTGATGTTCTCATGATTTTGTATATGTCACTTAAATATTCATACTTGAATGCCCATTTCAAGTGAAGTTAATGAAACAATGGATTTTGGATTTGCTTCCCATTTTGAGTTTAAATATACAAGTAAGCTTTGGTGGGTGTTTTTTTTCCATGTGGTGGATTTCCATTCATTGTGAATGATTAGTCATCTTTGCTAAACAAGTGTCCATTTCATATGTATTTGGCTTTTACCTAGCTATATGTTATTGCATTTGTATTTTGGATATACATATTAGAGATTATGACACTTTTTTCTCATTTACTCAATGACATTTATATTTATAGTTTTTTTTATCAAACTAAATTTCACCCTTGATGAGGTTTTTTAATCCTTCCTCATTTAGATGATAGGAGTGAGACCCATATAGGTTATAGGGGCCTGATCGGTGAGATGAATATCTAGATAGGTCTAGATCCATTGATAATATCACTTGAAACTAATAATAAACCTATCACTTGTAAAGGAAAGGGAGAGACATAAATAAAAAAAGTACATTGGAGATAATTAACCAAATTTAATACCCACCACTTGCCTATACTACACTAATAACCTGAGTTGGAATAAAAACCTATTTCACTAACTTAATATGTGTCTCCAAGAACTAATAGATAATGGTCAAGACACGAACCCAGAGGAGTGGTCAATATGTCTCTTAAGGGACACTAATGAATAAATATCCAAAACTATAAATTTAAAATAACATGTATAAATCTTCATACAACCTACTAAGATGACTAAAAACCTATAAAAAGGTAAGAAGATAGGAC
Organism: Torreya grandis; assembly: GCA_037957365.1. NCBI lineage: Eukaryota > Viridiplantae > Streptophyta > Pinopsida > Cupressales > Taxaceae > Torreya > Torreya grandis. The sequence continues at coordinate 1,087,514 of JARHVA010004847.1, read as the reverse complement.
AAATGAAAGAATGTTACAAACTATCACTAATATTCATAAAATACCATGAGAACACATTAGTTGTATAATTGATAAAGTTGGGAATCAACATGTATTAATTTAAAATTAAACTTAAAAGTTTTATTTGAGTAGGGTTTTTTCCATAATTAGGATGAGGATACATATAATGTCATTCAAGGATTCATTTATATAAGAAAGAAGGAGAAAGAAAGAAATGGTACATGGAGAGAGTTTATGATAAATTTCATCCATAATTAATTATTTATAAATCCAAGTATAAGGTGAGATATTAGTCTTATCATTTTACCTCAGCGTGTTTTCTTTATGTGATTATGATCTTGATGAATTTGGCGTAAGAGTTCTTGGTTGTGTTTGATGACTCATCAAACCTCTCTTAAAACTACCTTAACCTCATTGATTGGTGGGGGGAGGGTTAAAAATCTAAATAAAATTTTAAACCAGATTTATATATATTATTGAAACCTCATGATATAATACAAAACTCCTCAGACTAATGCAATAGGTTTGACATCTCATATGCTCACTTCGTCATCTTGCCAAGCTTGCCAAATACATAGTGAAAAAATTTAACTTGGTGACTTCACATGATTTGTGAATGTAAAAGGAATAATTAGTATTTTAAAATAATTTTAATTTTTTCATATACCTCCATGAAATTTTTTAGCTCTCAACTCCACCTTCAATTCAAAAAAATGCCCAATTTGGTTTTTATAGGCCTAAAGAAGCCCTAAATTATCTTAAGGGGTAAACAATAATTTTAAGGCTCACCTAGATATATTATTGGGTCTAATTCAAAGGTATAAATTGTGTATAAATTTATTATTTGTAAAATTACATAAATAATTCATCAATATCTCAGACAAAAATTCATTTGAAAGTGCTTGTTTGATTCCATATAGGTGACATAAAGGTGTTTTAAAGTGACTTGGCCTCATGTTATCTATTTATGAGGTGTATGATAATTTATTATATTATTAAAAATATTTTAAAACCATATAATAATATTTTTTGGTATTCAAATGGTCTTAAACACCCAACTCATACTTCATCCATGACCAAAGTCTCAAGAACCTTGATTTCCTTCATAGTGCATACATGTGTTTTTCCATTTTCTCTCTTTTTAGGAGTTAAATAAATTAAAACATAGGTAAAAGTTATTTAATGTTTTTCTATACATTTATTTAAAATTTCATGATTATTTTTTCTATAATCCTTAATTCATGACCTTTTAGTGTTGCTTCCCCTTGCATTTTCTTTATTTGTATGATTATAAGGTTATATTTTAGCATTTTCTTGAGTTATATGAGGTATAAATACCTAATATTATTTTAATTATAACAAATATTAACCAATATAACCATTAAAATATTTTTTTAGTCATGATAAATAATCAAAACCACCTTAAACCACGTTTTTAGACATGTAACAACCTAGAAATTAAGAATAATGACACCTAAGAAAAACAAAATCAACATATATTGATTTTTATGAGGTATAATAACTATTTTTTTAAAATTTTTACCTTAATATAACATTATATATCATAAAACTAATGTCTTACTTCAATATATCACTTAATCCTTCGAAAAGCACCTTTTCATACCTGTAACACTTGCATTTTCTCCACTTTAAGGACATGTTCTTTGGCATGGCACTTGGTCATGTTTGGATATTTCTTGGAGATGATGTGGGAGGTATAATTATACCCTAAAATAACTATTAACACCTTCCATTTTCACCATAAATCTAAAAAATGTATCCAAATTCCTTAAAACCTAAATGTTAGGGTTTTAAAGGGGTTTTAGGGAAGTTTACCTTCTTAAGGATGATTCATAAATTTATGGCTCTATATCTATGAAATATTGATAAAAAAAATTAAGATAATAATGGTTCCATATAATCCATAATGTCATTGGTCTTGGTGTTTCTCCTCCTTCATGAACCATCCATCACAATTTTGCCCTTCTTCACAAGTTTGTGACTTGATGAAGATCTTAAACTACCTTTCCCTTGTCTTGAACCTATAAACTCATGTCCTCTCATGATTTTGGATTGATAAATATGGAAAAATCTATGTTATAACATGTTTTTCCTCCATCAATTGTGGAATTTAGGATTAACTTCAACATAACATCTATTTTCTCATAATATGATAACTATAACCTACCACTTTCATGTTGAAAACTGACTCATAAGATTTGGCATGTGTGTGAAACATCCAAGTAACATATTTGACCTTTATATATACCTTAACATGATTTAATCACATTTTTGAGACAAAAAAATGAATTTGGAAATAATTATTTACATAAGGAATGATTGGAAAAAGTATAAAATAATGGAAACATAAATCTTAACTTTTGTAAAAATACCTTAAACTATGTTAAACACCTCATAAAGGATCAAGATATGGAGATTGATTAAGTAAGTGTCATGACTTCACATTTTCACTAGGCCTTACATAATACCTTGAACACCCTAAGACACCATTTAAAATCACCACCATGGGACAAGTTATGACATCAATACAACAACCCCACAAGGTTATCAACAAATTTAAGAGCATTATGACCAAATTTTGGAATGCTACTAGCCTATGGTGGCCAATTTTGTCTAATGGTTATTTTTATATGTTTTATAGGATACAATTTAAATATAATTTTCCACCTATCATTATCTCATGGACTTAGGGATCCTATGGAGTTTAAATAAGTACCTTATCAAAAGGCTCCACATGAAAGATATGGTGCCATGTAGAGGATCTCAAGAACCAAATAAATTAATGTAATTTGATTTTTTACCTTACTCTTGATAGGTTCTAGGATTCTGAGATGATGACACATGGACATTCCTTAGGAATCTAAATAAAAAATAACTCTAATATTATACCTTTTGACTAAAAATTTCAAAGTTAATAATATCTCTCCATATAGATGGGTTTCATTAATCTATAAGACTTAAAACTTTTTGGTATTGTTTCTATAAATGATAAGCTCCAAGAATAAAAGATTTTTCCATGTGGATGGTTATCATCAATTAAAAAATATATTTTTCTAGTTTTGTATATACAATTGATATAACCTAAGTGAATGGGATTATGCCACATGTCATGGTATAAGTTGCCTATCTACTTGGGTATTCAACCTACATCAATGTTTTGGGTCTTGGGTCAATGATATTTTTCCACTTGGAATGATCTCAAGAGTCCATGAAACTTTTGAATATATGCTATATTTTATTATTGTAGACTTTGAGTGATCAAGATGCCATCATATGGGATGATATTAAGGCTCTAAGGATTGAAAATATTTCAAATTTTCATTAAGAGTAGCTATGTCCTAAATGAATGAGATATCGATACATGGATGACCTATGATGACTCAATTACTTTGAAAAATTAGAATATAATTTTGATGTTGTATGTTTTGAATTAACACAATGCTTCAATGTGGATGTATCTCATGAATCCAGATGCTCTATGGACTTAGAAATTTCACAAAGACCATAAAAAGTTTCAAACACACATGATGTAGATAGATGTCATGATTTAGGGAACTCAATAATAATTTGAAGTTTGGGAATAGGAGGTTAAAAATCAAAGATTGAATCTTATAACATGTCTTCATTAGTCATTTTATTCCATTAAATCAAACCCTGATATTCAATACACATTTAAAAATATGAAAAATAATAAAATGTGGTAAACTATTCGTTAAGAATGCCCAAGCCTTGATTTATTCCTTTTGTAACTTTGCAATAGAATTATATTTTGAAAAAAAACATTAAGATTGTGGAAATTTGATCAATATTATAATTATTAAGGTTGATATGAACCATGAATAAATTTTTATTAGTAGTCATGGGTCCTAATTTGAATTATAAAAAATTGGTGGGGAAATACTCTAGGGTATTTGAAAACCTATCATTTTAATTAATGTATAATAATATAACCTTAGTCTTAATAATAAAAAATTAAGTACACCAATCAATAAGAAGAGGATCTAACCTATTCATGCAACATACTAACCCTTTCCATTCCTAAGATTTATGTGTAATTTTTATAGTCAGTTTCCCCTTGTTATGAGACTTTTGATAGACACCTAGATAGACACTATAGGTTTCATTTTGATTTTTGATATTATAAACAACAATAAAATAAGCCTAGGCATTTCTCTACTACTAGGTGGTCACCCATAGCCCTAATGACATGCCTTTGATCTAACTCTAATCATTTTTTTACTCCAAATTAGGTGTTTATAGCCCTAGTGGATACCACTATATTCACCCTTCCTCCAAAAAATTTGTATGATTATTTTTAGAACATATATGGAATAAGGGTTAATAATCACCATTTTATGGGTGCACATATAATAAAAATTACTTTTCATCAATATATCCCTATCAACATATATCTATATCAATGTTTATTATCTCTCTTCCAAGTTTTAACATGTAATACTGTAGTTAATCTTTGGAAATGAAAACTCTTTCTAAAAATTTCATGAGTATATCATATATAATTCTAAAGGCCCGGTGAAATTATTTAATCTAATTAGAACTTAATTTATTGGAATTATTATTGAATCATGAGTTATGACTAAAAAAAAGAGGAAGAGATACACATTTATTTTCTTAGGGGTAAAACCTAAATGTATATGAAAGTATAGAGTCCACCATCTATGAAGACTTGGCTAAAAAATATTTTAGTAGTCTTTTATAATCCCATGTTCTTATTTTGTTTAATCTAAGTAAAACTTAATTTTAGTTATACCACATACCTCAATTACAAAACCTCAAGTACTATAAAAATAAACCTTAGTAGATGCCAATTGTGAACTTATTAAGTCATTCACTTTATTTTGGTAATTATTTCATAATTAAATCATATTGAAATGATTGAAATATTCCAAAAATTTAATAAAACTAATCTAGAAAGTAAAAAAACTAATTATTAAAGAAAATATAGCAAACATAAAATTAGTCTAAGAAAATGTGAAGTGTTTAATCTAGGAAAGAAAGAAATATACTATAGAAAGTAGGAAAAATAATCTACTCATATTTATTTATGTGAAATCATAGTCATTTAGGAGTGTCTATAGTTAGAGAAACCATGAAATAATGATTCAAAATATTTTGGTTACCAGAAAAGTGAGGTCATTACCTTAGATATTCTTCAAACAAAATTAATTATTACCTAGGATTGTAGATATTTAGTAAGGTACAATCCATAAAGGAATGAAATTACCATGATATCATTTATTTTATGTGATGTATCCCATAAAATCATTAGGTCTAAAATCATAAAAACATTGATTTTAGATCTTTTGTCAAACATACATTTTACAATGTGTTGGTTCTTGTTAAAGCTATGTATTACTTCAATTCATGTATTTCCCATCTTGAATTTGTTGAATAGTCTAGATTCTATCCTTTCATCTTATCCAATGTACTCCTACATGAACTGATATATTGGTATTTTAAGAGTGATAGGAAAAACTAGTTGTTGTCCATACACTAGTAGGAAAGGTGAACCCTTGAGGGCTTGATTATTTATTGTTATATCTTCTAATATTGCATACTTCAGTAGTAGATGTAATTTTATGGGTCTTTCCTATTTTTATTCTTGATGGAATCCATTAAATTCTTGTTTTTGTATTTAACTACTCCATTAACCTTTGGATAATAAATCAATGAAAAATTGATTGTAATTTGGTTATCGAGGGCACAATCTATAAAATAATTTGAATTGAATGCTATACCATTGTCACAAACCAAAGACATTGGAGTCTCAAACCTAGTGAGTATGTTTTATTTCAACTATCTGATCACATTTTGGGTTCTGGATTAATTCTCAACCATAGACTATGTCCATATTATGTAATAATTAGTAGTTATTAGGATAAATTTTCTCCCTATTGAAGAATTTGGGTTGATCACTTGAACAATGTAGAGACCCAATTGAGTAAAAGGGCATCCATCAATGACTAGTTTTAAAGGCACATTGGAATGAAATTCCCTTTTTCCAAATACCTAGATTTCATGGCATGTCCTAACATGATTATGTTAATCTTTGAAAAATTTAAGCTAGTAGTATCCCCTTATCAAGATTTTATGATTTGTTCTATTGAACAATGGATGTACAGTGGCTATTCTCTAATGTAAGTTATTCAAGATGTTACTAACTTCCTATTTTTTAGACACATCTCAAATAAATGACTCATAATTATTTTAGTATAAAACTCCCTTATTTATCATATAATTGGTTAATTTGAGTCTAAAGACTCACCTTTGTTCTCTACTCAGCTTAATGGGACATGTACCTATGAGTAAACATTAGATTATATGGGCATACCAATCACCACCAAATAATTTTGTTTTATTGATTTAATCAATATGAATATATGGATCTATCTCAATCATGATATTGATGATTTGTGGCCTTACACCATCTTGGCTAGTCTGATTTGAAGATCAAACTCTTGTAATTTAGCCATCCATCTACCTCTTACTTACCCTAATTCATTTTGGCCAAGCATGATATTGATATCTAGATCTTGAATGATCACATTTATCTTATTCTTGAGAATGTAATGTTTCACCTTATTTATAGCTTTGATCAGTGCATATATATGCTCATCTATCATTAAATACTTTAAATCTAAATCTTTTAGATTCATACTCATCAAGGAAATTGGATGTTGATTATTTTCTAACTTTTATATGAGTATTTATACTATGCTATTTTTTGAATTGAATGAATATAGATATAAATCCTTATTAAATTTCAAGCTAACCAAAAATGGTGATTGAGTAATAGAAATATTAGTATATTGAAACACCTTCTTGGATTTAGTTATCCACTCTATTCTTGTGTTTTGATTCAACATGGCATTGAAAAACTTGATATTATGTATAGATCCACAATTAAATTTCCTCAAAAAGTTTATCTTTCCAAATAAAGAATTAAATTCTTTCTTGTGGTTAAGAGGCATTGACTTAGAAATGGTCTAGATTCATTCTTAGTTAATGAGAACCCCATCTTTCATAATGAAATGGCCTAATAGTTTTGATTCTATAACTCAAAATATAGTATTCTTTTGATTGAGTGGTATTACATATCTTCAACATATATTAAATACCTTCTATAGATGATCTACATGATCAACTCTATTCTTTAAAAATAGATGAGTTTTTTCATGTATATTATGATGGATTTAACATGTTATCAAAAAGTGATGTCCATAGCTTACTATAAGGTTTATCCTACATTAATTAGGACAAAATTCATCCTTTTATATGCAAAAGTGGCTGACCTAGGGGTAAAGGTAGTGTTCATTATATCTTCTACTTTGACTAGAAACTGATAATAACTTGAGAATCCATCCAGGAAAGACATCATCTAAGATCCATTGATAATATATATTAAATCATATAGAGAAGGCAATAGGTAGTTATCATTATCTAATGCCTTATTCAAGTTTCCAAAATTGATACACAACTTGATTTATCCATTCTTATTCCTAACTAGAATTAGATTAGTGACCTAAATGGAAATCCTAATTGGAAGCATAATATTAACATGCAATAACTTTTATAATTATGTCTAAATGATGGGATCTAAAATTGGATTTACTAGCCTTTTTCTTTTCATGAAGGGATTATTTTTTGGATTCAATAAGATAATATCCTTGATGACCCTATGATTAAATACTATTATGTCTTCATATGTCCAATCTATCAAATCTTTGTTTTTTATGATTAGATACTTATATTTTTTATTATTATTTTTAGTGTAACTCAAGCTAATATTCACATACTAAGGATGTTGTTACATTTTTAGGATATCCTGACAAAATTAGAATTGGTTGCTTTACAATATTTTTACTTTTAAGAATATTGTTCAATGTTTAAAGATTATTTTAGTGATACCATCCTCATATGTATGAGATTATATTTCCTTTATAAGATTCCATATTCTCCCAACTATTGTTCATTTATATGTTCAATATCATTTTCATCTATTATTTGATATTGAAAGGCTCTATAACTATTCATAAGCATTATGATATGTTGATCATCATTAAATACCTAGAAGTTTTCCATGATTTTTAGGATAGAAGGGAAAGGAACCAACTCCATAGAAAAAATTTACATCTTGGATTCTTAGACTGGTGCCAAATTGACCTCTAAAGCCAAAATTGAATATGCTACCTAATTTTATTCTTTTAAAATGGCTCTGATATTTTTAGTATTGGTAAAAGAGGATTCCAAGAGGGACCTTACCATTTATAAAAAGAAATAATTTATGGTCTTGAGACTAGATATTATAATAATCATGACAAGAGGGACAAAATAGAATAGTCGACCAAAAAATAGTAGAAAATTAAAAAAAAAGCAACAAATTAAGTTCTATGTCCCATCCATTATTCATAATCCTTAATCCAATTGTGAGTGACATTTTTTAGTGAGAGATTTTTTTTGTTGGTTTAAAGAGAAAATATATCCTCTGTAATGCCCTTAATATTTTTTTCCATTATGAGATTTTTGTCATTTTAATTTTTTTATTTTTGTGAGGGAGTTAAGGTATTCCATACTTTCAAGACTTTTCATGATAATGAGCCTGCTATAATCCACAAGTGTGATGAGATTTTCATTAAAAGATTAATTTGGTTTTTATAGAGTGAATAGTTTTTCCTTGATATTTTTTAATTCTAAACTTATTTTAAAGAGGTAATATTTTTATAATAGATACCATATTTAGACTGAGTTTGTTGATTTCCTCTTTGAACTTTTTTTAGTCTTTTAAGAACCAACATAGGATAAATTTATGTAGATCCACCTCATATTCAATTTTGTTGAGTCTAGATTAGTATTTATGCTCCTCCATGAGTTATTTTAATTCTAGTGGGGATTGCCTTACATGGGGTTAGGGTTAGGACCAGCCTTCTCAAAAAATTTCTCTTGAACAATACTAGAGGTAGGGATATTTTATTTTAACATTCTTAGAATTTTGTCAATTTCCTATAGTTTTCTACTTCTATCGAGATCATGGGAGGTGTCAACAGGGGAGGGGTGGGAATAGAAAGAGAAGGGAGGGGTTAACAACTTTTTTCATATATTTTTTATTCTTCACTTGGGGGGAAACGTATTATGAGGGGTCAATAATGTTTTTCATAATATTTTTTGCTTCACTAAGGGGAAGTTCTTGATAGTTTTTATCACTATAAATTAATATGGGGTCTTTAAAATTATGAGAGGGGGATGAGGGTTTGGAAAAAACTTTAAGGATTCGAGGAGGGATGTTTCTTTTAGGTATAGGCTTCTCCACTTTGGGAATGCCAAGGGAGATGTGATTTGAGGTATAGAAAAACTTGTGAATCTATGCTTCAAAGGATCAAATTATATCCCATGATCTATTTGTATACTTATTTAGGTAATAAAATTATCATTAATATTTATTTTTGATTTGGTTGACAAATAGCTCTGAATTGCTGAATATCCTCAACTAGTTGACTTTGAGTTTTAGTGATAATTATGATCCTAGGATCAGGTCTTCATATTTGCTCAATTATTGTTGAAAGGGAATTGAAACATATATGTAACTATATATGGTTTCCCATCTAGGTCATTGAAATCAATGCAAATACCTAAACCTTGATTTAATCTAGAACAGTAAAAGTGTAGAGTCCATAAATTTAAAGGACCTTCAAATTATTGTTCATGATGTTTGTACTTTGTGGTGAATGTGTAAACACTTGCATATGAAGATACAAAGTGAAATTTATAATTCTTTGAATTATATTAGATGATCATATAATTCATGTTTGGTTTTAAATTTACTTGTATCTGATTCCCTAATCCTTTCCAAGACAACTATAAGTGTGAAAAGTATGTTGACATGTTTTATTTAATGTCTTCAATCAATCACAACTTAGTAACAATCTATATTCTTCAAGAATGACAAAAACTAGAATATTTATTTATTATTGTACATATGGCTCCACACCAAGATGAATGGTTACATTTATCAACTCCCCAACACATGGAATAAATTATTTATCTATTTTTAAGACCACTCTTTTTTATTTATCTTGGGTCAAACCTAGTTTTTTACATAAAATTGTAGGCATCACATTAGCTGAAGCACCTAATTCAACCAAATAATTATGCACATTCTTACCAAATGTTATGATGGATAATAGAAAAATTTGTGCCTTAGGCTTGTCATTGTTGATAACAACGTTGTTATGAATATCTTTTGATTTGTAAGTGGATGGTGTCTTGGCCAAGGCTTTAAGAAATAATGATCTTTATTTGATAATCTGAGATAGTTCATGGAGATTGATATTTACCTTTATATTTTTCATATATTTAACTATATTATATCATCCTTTGCTTTGTGGTTATACACTTTTTATATGATCATTTCCTTTTAGAGGTGGTTGATTATTTTATTACCTTAGGATCTATAGGAGTGGTACCACTATTGTTTGGAGGTATCGAAGTTATATTAGGTGTTTTATTCTTCAATTTATATTTTTTCCTCAATTTATAGAAAACATATGTAATAAGAGTTAAGAATCACCATTTTATGGATGCATGTGTAATATAAATTATTTTTCATTAATACATCCCTAAAATATTGTATCCATATCAATGTTTATTATATCATATCAATGTTATAGGGTATTAGGTCTTGTAAATAACTTGGTGGTAGAATAATGATGAGTGAAGAAGTTGTTTACATTGGATGGTTTAAATATGATATGATTCTAGACCTAATTGAGATGGATGGATAGATGGTGAAACTAAATTAATGTGGGAAAGATTAAAATTAAACTCATAATAAAAAGGGGTATGCCATTACATAAGGTGTGTTAGTCAAAGTTAGATGAAACTATTCTAGGGTAGATCTTCAACTATGGGCTGGAAAAAGTCAAAGAGCTAATGCTTGTTAATATTTACTATTAGCACATAAGATATAAACACATAGTTAAGAGTCTTAGTAAATAAAATATATTAAACTTTAGTGCACATAATAAATTTTTTGTTTGTTTGTAAGATTATAATAGCACATATACTAAGGTAAATTATGATTATTAATCATAAATCAGTCAAATTAACTACTACAAAATATGAATAATTATATAAAAATAAAAGTTATACACAACCCAAAGAATAAAATTCAAGAATAATTTATCTTCTTCAATGAATTCACCCATCAACCTTTTCTTTTATGATTCAAATGTTATGAATTTATCTCTAAGTGCCTCTTATTTAGTCACCTTATCCTTAAAAAAATTAACCAATTGTAAGATCTATTCATCAATTTTATAAACAGTGCCCTCAAATTCTATCTTAAATATTTATGTTATTGATTTGAGATTAGATTTAAATTTTACCTATTTATCAACTTCACTATGGAGGTTATCACACATGTGGCTCTCGTGTCTTTAAATATATTTATGTTATGATTTTATTAGTTTGGGAGATATGTTATCAAAAATTTAATTTGAGTATAATAATATAATGCACCATCTTTCTTTGGAATCACGTAATCTTAATCTTAAGATTCCTCTTGTGAAGTCATTAATTTTAAATGATTACATCATTAGTCCTTTCACATTAAACCAAAATTTTGATCCTCCCTCCATTTCCTTTACTTGGTTCCAAAATTTTATTACCTTTTCCCATTGGGCCTATAATCACCCTTTTAAGTCTTAATTCTATTAAAAAAATCATATAACATGGTGGATAAACTTTGAATGTTATCCATAATTTGTCTAGGATCCTGAGCAATTTATTTCTACAGAATTCTTTATTTGTCTTGTTCCTAGCTCTTATACATTTATTTCATTTTCTCCCGTATTATATCTACAAAAGAAAAAAATATATTTGTATATTTTATGGGGTCACTCATATTATTCTTTTAGTTCATGTACAAGGTGAATATATTTTCTCTTTTTTCCAACACTATTTATTACCATGTGTTAGTATTTACTACCTTTCTATTCCTCACCCTTTTATTTTTACAAGTTTTTTGGTAAAAACATGTGATTGTTGTGGGCCATTATATAAGGACTAGGCCCATCCTATACATCTTCCTCTCTTGAGACTCCTTGACATAGATAGGGATAATCAGTTCTCCCCTCTCCTCTAGATGAGTAGATTTTAAAGTGGTGGAAAGTGGAATTAATATTTATGGCAGCATGGAGGAACTTATTTGGATAGTAAATTAGGAAATTTAAGGAATAACCTTACTCTAATTTGAGATAATCCTCGGGGGTGAAGTCTATAGTACATATTTCATTTATCATGGAGTCTTTCTACTAGTAATTATATAATACACAATTTGATTGGACTAGAATCAGACAAGTCCAATTGGGATATGGTATAGGTGGAGCTCAAGCATTACAAATGGAGACACTCAAAAAATAATTAAAATGAACTTTATTCTTATGGTCCTAGAGTGTGAACATTATTTTGATAGTGGTTGAATGAATTAAATAATTTAAATTCTATTAAGCTTGTTTTGAACCTTCCTCAACACAATCATGATAATATAATGACTTAATATTGTAACAATATTATTGTAGTGACTCATCAAGAGAGAGAGTGGAGTATAAATTGGACTATTGGATGGAAAATAGACCATATGATAATATACTATTATAATGGAGGAAGCAAGGGAGGATAATACCTTAATTATATCCTTCCTTTTTTCATTAGTAATAGTATTTAAACTTTAGTTAGTAGTTTTTACTTCTATTGGAGTAGATGACTTTTTTATAATATCTTTGGTGGATAAATTTTGAGTTAAGGTTGTAGATGATTGAGTAAATATTATATTAGGGACTTATTATAAATTGGATTGTGCATCTATCTCTAAATCCTTGTCTTCGAGTTCATTTTATTATTCCACTCTTAATTATTTTCCCAATATATCTATATCTATATATTCCTCTTCATATGTTTTCTCAAACAAATATGTTTTTTAAGCAGGTTCTATGTCTTCTCCAAAAACCCATTCTTCTTAAGTTCCCTACATTGTCTTTTCCTCATCACTAACCAACATATAGATAGGATCCATTTATTTTGATCCTTATTTTAACTCCTTTTATCCTCTTTTTATTCCTTATCTATATGACTCCCTTTTTAAAATGGGTGTTCAATAGGCCTTTAATCTAGTTCCACATTCAAAGGTAAAATTGGAGGTGTCATGGGGTTATTTTTATAAGTGACAATAGATGGATTATTAATTTTAGGGACTTGCCTTTCCTTGAAGTGGATGGAGTGGGCGATGAATAAACTTCAATAGTGGAAAGTGGAAGTTAATTAAAAATGACATGATAAGTAAGAGGCCTATGCACTAGAATTATAGAAGGCATTGGTAGACATGATGGGGGTGTTGAGATTAGAAATGAAAAAGGAATTAATGGAAAATTAATTTTTAAGAACACATAAACACTTACCGATTGATAAATAGTTGATGGTGGAAAAGGTGTTGAAGATAATTATCCTTTTATACTTTTATAATTTTGTATCTCTATAGTTACTATAGGAACCTAAGTTGTTACCACCAATTGAGGTGTTGGAATATCCTTAATTACTTTCTTTCTTATCTAGGGATATACCACCCCTTAAGGGGAAAATTTCTCTAATGGGCCATATTTTGTTTATTTTGGAGAGGTGGGACCATGATGTAGTGATAATTAATCATGTGGATTGGCCATTGATGGCATGCATATTTTTCTCCCTCCACTATCTTATTTCATGCTCTATTATGATTGACTAATGGCATTGAATAACCTAAATTACCACCATTACCAAATTATGCTTTATCATATGAGTATAAAAATTATAATCATCTATAACATTAATAAATATTGGGTCATGATTGTGACTCCAATAGCCATACGAGATATGGACCCCATTCATTTTAAGATCATTAAGGTATTTAATCACTCTATTTTTGGGTCTAAATCACAATATTGTGCTTGATCTAACCCATAGTGGTCTTGGATCTTCCTAAATTAATTTAGGCACCTCCTTAGTGGATATCACATTTAGATAATGCTCAGAGGGGTCTTATGATAGTACCCCATGTAATTGGTGCTTAAATATTCATATAAATTTTTATATATATACATATACATATATATATATATATATATATATATATATATATATATATATATATATATATATATATATATATATATATATATATATAATTTTATCTATTTATCTACTACTTTATTAGGGACAAAATGAGGTATATATAAAGGAGGATCCCTAGTTCCTTCTATCTTGATTATGGTACAATTGGGATAGTACCAATAGTCTCCCATCTTCACATTAGTATGTATTATATTTTTTGAAATATTAGACATGGAATGACCAAAAATGGATAGTTACACAAATGGTAATACTTATTCTAAAATTGTATTTCTTTACCTTCTAAATTTCTAAACGTGGATTAGGGATAAGTCATCACAATCCTTGTTGTTTATATATTACACATATGGATCCTAGGGTTGTCTATAGGTTGTGTGCACTATATCTATGATTTCATCTATTATATAAGACATCATGTATAAATTTACATTAGATGGTATTTCATACTCTTTAAACATTTGTGCCCAGAGTTAGACACTAATAAACTCTCCAAGTACCATAATTTTATCCAAATTTAGAATGATATCTATGAAGGGACCTACACCTTGTGTTCATAAGTGATGCTATCAAACTCATAAAAAAATTTCATTAAGGCCTTGTATATCCTAATTCTTGGCTTAAACATTATTATGGGCACCCAAGAAATGGACCCTCAAAATTTTAATTTCTCACCTTTTGCTAACCATTATTTAAGCTTGCCCTCAACTATGTTATGGTTTAACCAAGATTCAGTTGCATCCTAGTTGTAAGTCATTAATGATACCAGGAGGTGTAAATAATTCTCAAAATCATCCAAAAATTTATAATAATCCATAATTATATGAAGTATAAAATGAAAATAAATCATGAAGTAATAGTGTCATTGAGAAATAAATTAAGAAGTATGTCAATGGATGTAACTACCTGAGAATTCACTATATAATTATGTAAGCCCTTTATTTTAAAAATTATTATATCATCTACATATCCAATCCTATCCTCATCTAGCTAGTCTTGGCTTGAATATGTTTTGATACC
Source organism: Torreya grandis (assembly GCA_037957365.1). NCBI lineage: Eukaryota > Viridiplantae > Streptophyta > Pinopsida > Cupressales > Taxaceae > Torreya > Torreya grandis. The sequence goes on along the minus strand of JARHVA010004847.1, from coordinate 1,072,298 downwards.
ATTGATTTAATCCTAGAGAGTACAGTAATGGGGAAATGGTAATACCCTTGTATCAAAAACTATGTCCAGTTACTTATTTTCTCATGTGATAGAATATTGAGAGGAAGGTTGGTTAAATTCTTGTTATGAGGAAACCATTTTTATATTGTATATTTTCTAATAAGCTATCAAGATTGATTCACAAATTATCTAGTATGTAAATTAGGGATATTGAGGGCTTGGTGGCTCAAGTTCAAGTTCAAAAATCATTTATTAATGACAAAGTGATTTGATGTTCTTAGGATTTTTACTATATATATATATATATAGAGAGAGAGAGAGAGAAGGAGAGAGAAAATCCATTGTTGTATTAACCTTGTATGAACTAGGCATTCAAGTTTCAATATATATATATATATATATATATATTGAAACTTGAATGCCTAGTTCATACAAGGTTAATACAACAATGGATTTTTTCTCTACTTCCAATTATGATTTGAAATTTACAATTCAAGTTTGGTAGGTGTATTTTATGTGGTAGCATTTTTTCATCATGAATTCTTAGTCATATTCACTAACCAATTCTCCATTTCCCATGTTATCAACTTTTTCCTAGCTTTCAATTCTTATATTTGTATTCTAGATATACATCTCTGATATTATGACACTTTTTTTAATCTTATTTACCCTAGGGCCTTTGACTTTATACTTTTGATTTTTATGTTATCTAGGTTATTATTTATCAATATTTTCTACATATCATGATTTTAGGGACTCAGGGATCTTACGTAATTTAATTTTTATAAGGTTTTTGGAAGGATCCTCATACATGAGATGGTGCCATGTGCAATGATCTTAGGACATTAGTGATATTAGTTTTTTTTAATTATATACCTTCCTCTTGATAGGTTATAAGATTTTGGGATGATGAAACATGGATGGTCCTTGGGGATCTAGAGAAAACATAACTCTACAAATGTACCTTTTTCCTACAAAGTTTCAAGTTAATGGTATCTCACCACATAGATTGGTCTCATTAATCTATAAGACTTATAAATTTTGGTTAATATTCATTTCAATGATAATATTTTAATTTTTTATATTTCACCACTTGGATAGTTATCTTGAACTTAGAGACTTGTAAATTTTAGCACTATATTCAACCAATAAATCCCAAGTAAATAGGATTATGACACTTTCTATGATCTCAGTTACTTGGATACTTAGATGTATTATATATAAATAATCTTATAGGTCCTAGGTTAATGAGATGTTACCACTTATCAAGATATATACAGTGCAATAAAATATTGAATATAGACTATATTGTACCCAACATACCCTGATTCTTGTTTAGAATAAGGACCCACTATATTTTTAAAAAGTTTCAGGACTATCTTGAAAGTTTTGCTGCAATAAAACTTTATGTATTCCACCTAAATTATATATTTTTTAAAATGTATATGAACATGTGTATCTATTCAAACTAACCTACTAATACCCTCTATAAGTTATGCATATACACAAGTTTTTGATAAATGCACAAGTTGTGAAGTTCTAGGCTTTATGGAATTTGGTCTTTAGAATTTTTGTTTGGAAGCCTATCTTTGGTAATATTCAACACTTCACACCTATATTCACCTTGGCATGAAGTTATTGTTAGGAGTTTTTGTTTGCAAAAATTGAGTTTTTAGAAATGTTACATTTTGGCATTTTCTCTTTAGATAAATTTTATGGAATTCATATATCAACATTTTTGTCTTAAAAACTGGTATTAAAAGAATTCGTTTGGTGAAAATCTTCAAAAAATGTATTTAGTATGAATTTGGTCTTGAGAAAAATTGCTTAGAACTTTTGTTTAGTGAAAGTGTTTGGAGAAAACATTTAGGATTTTAGTTTTTGGCATTTTGGTCTTTGATGAAATTATTCTAAGAAATTGGTATTTATTAAAATTACTCAAAAAAATTATTTTAAACATTTTAATCTTCAGCAAAAGTTTTTAAGACTTCTGTTTAGGATATTAATTTGCTTTACAAACACTATTTTCACATAATATCCCATCTTTTGACTATCAAAATCCTCATGGAATAAGTACATTAAAGTGAAAGAATTGATGAAATGACACTTGGAAAAAGGTGGTGATGTGGCATTATCTCTAAGTATCAATAGTGCCTTCATGGCATACCTACCAAATGAAGTGGGAAAGTTTAAATTGAACAAATAAATAAAAGTTATAGACATTGGACATTAATAGATGATGAATTGTTATTGGATTCCAAAGCTATACCAATAAATTGGGAATAAATGTTGTGCTCATTGATCACTATCTAAATTGAAGATAATTTTACTCCTTGCCAATAAGCCCTAGCTAACTACATTTTAATCATATAGTGCATCTAGAAGAGTTGAGCTATTGAATTGAAGAACTATAACTTCTTTAACCTAGTCAATTATTAATGGCATCCTCATACAGGACATTCTAATGACTCCATCCCACATATATGTTCTCAATTAAGGATTTAATAGAGTTAAAGGATACTAGATTTGACGTAGTAGTGTTTAACAATGACTACCTCTAAAAGAGTTATCAAAACTCTTCAATTAAGATCTCTCCAATGGATCATTGTTGTAACTATTGATGCTTCAACATATACTCAAAATAAATCAATTGAAAAAAATCAATTTTTATATGAAAAATGAGACATGAAAATGAAATGTAAAAGATTATAGAAGCATGTAAAGCATGTACATTATAATGAATAACACTTGCTTATATAGGAAAGGTTAAACAATATACAAGTTAAACTAGGTTATATGGGACAAATCCCCACATAGGAAAAACCTATAAATCATGAGTAATAAGATAATATAACACCCCCCCCCACCTCAAGTGAATCTAGGTGATAACAATAGAGTATGCAATGTAAAACCACATGGCTTTATGGATGCCAATCCATCCTACTAGAGTACATGGATGCCAAGTGACTGTAACCACCAATTGAAGTGGAAATGGTGATAAATTTAATGATCGCTGAATTAAAAACTATGATTTAAACTAATTAGTATAAGGATGAGTTTGAGTAATAATTACTTGAACATCATCCAACAAGGTGGTGAGAAGTGATCACAAATACTAGTGGGGCTACCACACTAGTGTCATTGGTTTAGATATGACACTAGTATCACAAATCACCAAGAATGTCATGAATTCAAGTAAAAATAATCATATGGGTTATAGTAAATAAAAATCCTAAATAATATACCCATGTACAAAGGAGAAATCTAAAAAACACTAAAAGGTGCAAAATACATATATCTCTCATAAAGTGGAGAAAAAGAGAGAAAACCCATAGTAAAAAATCTCCCAAAAAAGATATAAAATAAGAATAGAGAGATAAAAGTCCCCCCAAAGATGATGCTAAAGAATTTTTTACTCTAATTACTTTCAAGTCACAAAGGAACTCAATTTTCACAAGTGGTGTGAATTATCTACTCGATCACTAAAACAATCGATACTAGGCTTCACCAGCATAGTTTCAATCGAGAAGACTATCAATGGTGATGAAAGTACAAAAGAGTACATGTATAATAAATTCTCAACACTAAGAAAGATAATGTACATTACACCCCCTATACTATTCAGTGGGTAGAGTGAAGTAAAAAGGTCTATTAGAATGGTCTAAATATACTACTCGAATGTCAAACAAGTTGACACTGTATACATAAAAATAAATCTAGAATAAGGAGATTTTTAACTATAAAAAATATATAGAAAAGGTCTCTCAAGAATGATGGCCCATGGTGGTGATGGAATAGAAAAGCAATTGATAAATTGAAAAGGTGCCTAGAATAGAACACGCAAATGCATGAAGGTAGACAAGGATGAATCAACAAACACACCCCCCCCATGAAACTTTATAAATCAATGTGAGTATAATATAACCCATATAGAAAAAAACACTAAATGGAAACAAGGATGACAATGGGATTCACTAGAATATCTCCAAATGAGGAGATTGTTGACCTATCAAAAAAACCATAAAGAGAGGTACTCCAAAACAAGGGATCATAAAAAGTTTATCTCCATAGAAGAAGGTGAGGTACTAAGAAAGGGGCCTCGAGGAGACTTGACATAACTACAAATGTGTCAAAGTACTAATTTATGTCATCAAATTATACAAAAGTGTGTTAAATGGAAAAAATATCCATAATGTATGCAAACACACCAAAGAATGATTAATATTAAAAAAAAACAATGCATAAAGCACATGCAAAAGGATGTCATTCTTAGTTGAAAATGAATCCATGATAGTGCATGTGTAAAGTACAAGCAAAGGCCCATAATACATGAAAATCCATAGAAGTGATAATTTAAACTCAAGAATTGGACTTCAGACTCAGCCAAAAATGCATCCATGAGTACAACAAATGATGACAATGCAATCCAAAAGAAGTAAGAAGGAAGTTTGCGTTTCCCATGAGGGGGTCTTATCTCCTACCAAATTGGACTTCACCCTTTGATCTATAATAAAGGAAATAGGTAAGGTATGTGAAAAAATATATTCCCTCACAAAATTATCACAAAATAGAAAATGATTTAGCATTAAAATGTCACCACAAACTATATCAATGGTAGAATAACCAATGTGAAGAGACCCCCTAAAATGTGACATTTTATATTTTAGTGTGGTTTCTATTGTAAATATGACCATTACCTAGGAAATTGAAATACATAAACTTTTTCAAAAAATGGTACTCTATTTCAAGTTACTAATCAAAATTAATTAAATAATTACATTCTGGTTAATAAGGCCTATTTAATAAAAATTTCCACTAAAAATTAAAACAAATATGGCTAAAGTGGACCTAACATTACAACCACTCATTAGAATTGTCATGAAACCAAGAATCTCCTCAAGCCAACATAAGTCAAAAAATAATCTTCCAGTGTCTCCTATGTGTGTGCAAGTGAATTAGAATCCCTCCTTAAATAAAAATATATATATCTTGTAAAAGAAGTAATATATGAACAAGTTGTTTTTGAGAGGAGAGGAAGTGATTTATGGTTTATGAATAACCTTCTAGTCTATACAAAGGATGAGTTTATACTAAGAAAAATAAAAAATGTGGGTCCTACACACCTTCTTCTCTACTTTCCAATGCACTTATAACACAATAAAAGAAAACTAAAAAAAATGTAGGCAACACTAGATCCCCAAATGCAACAAATCTTCTATAAATGCAGAAGATCCTCCACATAATACTGATGAATTAGAGGCAAAAAAAAAAAATCTTCCTACATAATATCTTCTATTAAAATCTCACAAAGATGAACCAACATGTTTTTTCTCCCTAAATTGCACATATACATTACAAACTATATGGTTTGCTAGGTTGTCCAAAACATTGAGGATTTATATTTCACCATACCTATTGAGCTTCTCAAATAAATCTTCATATATATCCTCAAAATGTTCTTGAATATTTCAAGGATCCATATCCTGACCATGATGATCCATGCTTAGGTTACCATATATAGCCTCTAATACATGTTAAATAGGAGTAGATTTGGGTTGATGCTAGGCCTTATGTGTAGTCGAGAGCATCAATCCCCATGCTTGCAGGTCTCTAATCAACCACTTCATCAAGTATTATATTTTACTTTTCCAACATCACTATATCAACATACACTGATGGTTTTGATAATTCAATTCAATTCAATGATTATAGTCAAACATATTACGACCTTTGGACTTTATCATAACCTTCAGCCTTTAGTTTTGAGAGACTGCAATATTAGATTAGTATGCACAACCACCACTACCACCATAACAATCCATGGAAAAACAAACATATTTTTGGGTTGTGAAGAATGTGATGTAGGGGCCATAAAAAAGGGTTCATAATTTTTACTGGGTGTTATAAGGTAGTAATGAAGAGGCCATGGGCTTGTGGAGTAGTTATGGTATGGCTGGGATGGCAATGGTTGGAGTAGTAGGCCGAGTTAAGGATAACCAATATCCATGTATAACAAAGCATAAAATCTAATCACAAGGGCCACATAATCAAAAAAAATATGATAGTCATCCAAAGTAAACCCCAAGCTATGCTCATATAACTAGAAACAAATTCCATGACCATAAATGTTGTGTTGATGAGAAGGAAATTTTCAATTTTTCTCAACTGTCTTTCTATGGGTTATTTACCAATGAAAAAAATACATCAGATGGATTAGATTCCATAATTAAATATTCCATCCATCCATATGGTGATCCACATAATGAATTATCATCATAGAAACACTAACAATAATAATTATAAGCTAAAAATAGGTTCCAATTTGCATAAATAACACACTCATAAAAAAAATATTTTGGGTGACGAGGGCAATCTTGCATTAAACTAGGTGATAGATGTATGACCAATGGAAGAGAGGAAAACAAATGGATCCAAATTATTGTGAAAACATAAATCATATGATGGTGAAAAGGAAAGCACTAATTTTACTCCACTCATCTTCCATTCTCGCTACTTCTTAGTTGTTTCAATCAATCAATATAGATCTATAGATACCAAAGTCAAAAAATACAGATCAACCCAAAAAATTAACTCCCATAATAGAATTTGATGATTCACAAAAATTTTCTATATAATGCCAAACATAACAAAAGGGTAATATTTGGTAAAAAATCCCATAAAAAAGGCAAATCAAGACTTTCTAAGGATAATAACTAAAATTCATATTGCATAATTAATGGCCAAAACAAAATATAGATCCAAAATACATTATGAGGACAAATAATGCATTGAATTATAGTGAGTAATATCTATTGGAGGGTGGATTGAGTACCATGAAAGAGTTATCAAAACTCTTCATCCAAGATCTCTCTAATGGCTCCTTACTACAATCATTGATGCTTCAACATATACTCAAAAGAAACTAATTTAAAACAAAATAAAATATTATACACAGAATAATATATGAAAATGATATGAAAAATATTATAAAAACATGTATATTACAATGAATAGCACTTGATTATATAGGAAATTCAAAACAATATACAAGCTAAACTAGGTTATTTCTAGAGTAATGAAGGAAAGCATTATGCGATATCCTAACCAAGAAAAATAGATCCTATAAGAGATTGATGCCTGGAATGACCTCTAGATTTGTGGTATCAAAATTTAACTATTGGCATTTGAAATCCAATAATTCTTTGAAAAAGAACCTATCAATGAGTGTCATCTCATCCTCTTATGAGAACATGTCCATATAAAGAATTACATCCCATAACTCTTAATAGTTGGTGTATCTATTTTTGAATATCATAGTTGTCACTTGGATTTTCACCCTTTGATGAGATGTCTCATCTCTCCTCATCCAAGTGTCACAATTAAAACACCTCTAGGCTTGTAGGTAGCCTTAGGATAAGGTGAATCTCTAGATAGGGCTATCTCCCTTGATGTACCACTTTAGATCAAAACTACATCTAAAATTTGGGAGGGGGAAAGAGAGAAAGAAAATTAAAATCAAACTATCCTAAGGGAGGTGATACACCAAATAAGTTGATGACTTCTAACTAGTTGCATGTTACACATGAAACCAAGAGACAAACCAAACATACACTTCTCCAATCTACATCTTCTCACATTAATATTTCGTTATGAGGTTATGGATGAATTTTTAGGCTAGGAGTAATAAATAATAGGCCTTTAATGACACTAATGAATATACTTACTCAACCTTGACACTTCCTATAACATTTCGCATGCCTTGCAAGAAGAATCTATCCAACTACATATAGATGAAATAAAGAGACAACCATGCTAAGGAAACAAGATTTATCACTTATGAAAGATCAAACATTATAAATGAATACATTAATAATATTAATGAAATAGGTAAAAATTAGTAGTTTTATTGATCAAATAATATGCAAATTATCATGCCTTCACCATACTTAGGTGGAGCATAAGTTATAATGGCTAAAATGACTAGTTATTATTGAACTTGAGAGAGAGAGGAGAAGAGAGAAGTCCAAGGTTCAAAAGTAAACTTGTCAAGCTAATAAAAGGAGTTAGTTGTGAATACAAACAAGATGTGGGATAAACCATGTGAGGTTAGAAGGAACAAGTGGATCTCTAAGTCATGAAACTCTTGTAAAGTGGCATGAAATTTCTCATTATGGCTCAAAAAACTACCTTCACGATTTAGACATATTTAAACATCCAAAAACTTATTAGGGATAGTTATTATTATTGTAGTAAAGGTTAAGGATTTTAAACATGCCTTTCCATGCATTGGTTATAGTCCTAGTAATCTATAACCTTCCCAAAATGAACTATCATCATCTGCAATCAACATAACTCTTCTTTCATGCACCCTACACACTTGGCCTCTAAAAAGTCATAATTTTTTCATAAAATTCCATGTGAAGGAGTGAATGACACTTTTAAATACTTTACATGGCCTTATAGTCATTAGACAGACCTTAAAATCAGCTCACTTGAAGTTTTCCACCCTTCTCACTAGCTTGGTCATTGTGCCAGTTTTAATTAGCTAAGATAAAGCATCTAGTTGAGGGACTTAGGAGTTGTTCCAAGTCACTAAATTTACATGGGAAGTTATATCAATCCTTAAAATTCCATTCCATGTGACTAACATATATTGTAACATCTTAGAGCTTTTACAACACATAAATCAATCCAAAATATCTTGTTTTTTACTCCATCTGTATAGTTTCATACAAATAAAAAGGATGGTAAAAATACTAAAATATTCCTTTACAAGTTAAAATCACTTTTGTGGGCAAAATATGTCATTATGGCAGCTATCCAACTCCATTTCCTCCATTGGGTCACTAAGAAGGGTTTGTAAGGGTTTCTGATAGTTTTGACCTCTTAAGCTTTCTTCATAAATATTTCACATACAAATCTAAACTTAATGCCAAAAATTAGTTGATTATGTCCCTATATAACATCTCCAAATTTATTATATGAGCATCCAAATATCTCCTATCAAGCTCTTTCCATTCTTTTACAAAGATCTAATGTTGAATTTGGGCCAAAAATGGATTTATGATGCTTTTCATTACGTATAAATATCCTTAAAACATCTATAATTATCCCAAAATCATAATTTAATATGTTTTAATTCCGATATCATGCTATAAGTGTGAATGACTCCCCATTTGGACATTAGGCCTAAACCTTGTTTAATAGTTCTGAGTTGGTTTAAGAACCAAAATGACTTTCTCATGATTTAATCTACATACCAATAGATATAAAACATCTATTTTTACCCCACTAATATTTTTTAGTTCATTAAAATCCACTTCTAGAATTGGAAGTGGCATTGGTCTCTCTTTTGAATCTAGGCTTGACCATGCTCAATAAACATGTCTGCAAGTTTGAGGGTCTAGGTCACCTTGTTAGAATTACTCCCTATATAAAAGTTATATTATTATTTTTATATGTTATTCATCTTCCCATACCTTCTTGGAATGTTCAAATAGATTTTGGTTCATCTCCTTTTGCATCTTTTCCAAGACTACAAGTTTCATGCACAAAGGGAGTGCTCTCTATCTAAGTCAAAATAAAATGCACTCCCCTATTTCCTAAAACAATTATGATTAATTTATGATGTTAAAAATTCCTAAATTTTCTCTTCACAAATTTTTATATCCTCACCAAGTCATTTGACATTTCAAAATCGTTAAGATCTAAGATAGAATGTATAAAAGCACTATGTGCAAGGTTCTTCATGTGAATTGTGTATTACACTTGAAAGGGTTTATATTCCTTGTATACCATGAGAGATTAATGAGACACTAATTTTAATATTTAATTAATTAAAATATTAAATTATCCCTGAAACATATCATATACCACTCACATACCTTGACTCAGTTAAGACTGAGTATAGTTTCTTTACTGCGTTCTACCTTAGGATGTTGTACCTATAGGTTTCCTTGAGTAATTTGACATTGAATACAATATTTTAATCTAAATTAAGTCTCTTTTAATTGTTTGGTGTTTTTTTTCATTCATTTTACTCATACATATATAGGTTATACCTCATCAAAGTATATTCCTTTTTCCCTCTGTCTCTCATAATCAACTATAGTTGACTATGAGAGGTCTTGCAGGCGTTACTGTGTGCTCTATGTCTTAAATACAATGGATACAACCCATTTTTATCTTATATACACCATAATATTAATTTATTTTATTATTTATATGATTGGAGTGAGGAGGTCAATCACCAAAGTATCTAGCTTAATCCTTATGATAACCATACATCTAGCCTATAGTTTATATTTATGATGAAAAGTGAAATTGTACATATATTTATGAGGTTATATCCAATATATATTAAAATAAAAATGATAATTATACCATAAAGTCTTTTTTTAACTACATAATACATTAAACATATAGTGTCATGGCTTAGTATTACAACCTTGTGGTGAAGAGTATAATCTAAGTTCAAAACCTGTAGATTTCACTAATGAGCTTTAGTGAACAAATGTCATGTTAGAGCCTCTTCAAAACTAGCCTCCTTAAGTCATCTATCATCTATATCTTGTAAACTTATCCTCCTATGTATATTATATAAGGCTTGATCATATAGATTCTTCAAAACAAATTCTAACCTTGTTATAAGATCTCAATAAAACATCAAGGATCTCTATTTTGCTCTTTTTGGGATTTAATCCCTGAACTCTATCACTTGATCCTTGAAGGTGATCCACACTTGTATTTTCCAAACCAGATTCCCACACGAGTCTACCATGATTATAAACAAATTATAGGACTTAAATAAAGGGTTCCATCACATTATTCAAAACTTAAAATGAGTATTTAACTCTCTATTAACACCATCTATAGGTGGTCACTCTCATGTCTACAAGTAGTGAAGATAACGATGGGTAGTGAGAATTTTTTTGAAAGTTTGATTACTCTAGCCCACTTTTATTCCTTTAAAATACATGTTTATAATCATGATGATCTTGAACTAGTTTTAAAAACTTCATTTCAATGTGATCTTTTATTCCAAGCACCTATAAGTGTATGTTAATGGCAAAATTGTGTTTGAGTAAAGGTGTTAACTAGGACAGTCCTTATTATACCAATTTTAGGACTTTGAATTTAATATTATTGTTATTGGAGTGAATTTAACCTCTAAATATAATAATTATAGCACCATGGACATGTTAAAGACCTCAATTCACCTCACTAAGTTGACTACGTATGATAGCCATTGGACCAACTGATTGTATGGTGCTTTGTGACTACAACTCATAGAACATTTGATTGGAGAATGATATTTAAGGTGAATATATTTATAGGACATAAAAATAAGATAATAAAACTATCAAAACCCTCTATAACCATGATCAAAACTTGAAGGTCCTAAAATGGTGAAAAAATGTCTATAATATAAGAAGGTGTATCCACTTGTAACATGAGATGATTTGCATATAATAACACCTTGAATCACCAAAAAAATAATAGGTATAATTATATAAGGAATCTAACATCATCTAGAACCAATATTAACAAGTGAATATTATATACTTATCCAAACCAAGTTAAAACCTATAGGGTACACAAATTGGCAAATAAAAAAACATAGTCAACATTATGAGGATGGTCCAAAAGGGATAGGTCACCATTATTTTATATATTGTTATGGAATTAAATTTATGAGTTTAATTTCACCTCCTAAAGGTGTTTTACTTGTAATTTATCCAACTATCTGTACCAAGCATAAACCTATTGACTAGTCCTGTGTGTCTAAAGGATTAAAAAAGAGTAGAATAGTTTTATCCTAATTTTGACACTTTATAAGTAATTCAAGCATGTAAATGGATTTTAGGAAGCTAAAGAGTCATCTAATAACCTTATCCCATATGGCACACTTCCCCATGGGCTGTACAAGTGCCAAACTCTTCTTTTTTCCTAATAAAATTGTTCTTTCTTTTGAAGAACCTACCACTTTTAGTTATGAACATTTTACTAAGGCATAATAGGATACATTTCACATGAAACAACCCCTAATAAAACTTCAAACTTACCTATGAGGCCTTACAACTTATTTAATGCCTTATTTTGACCTCAAAATGATATAATGACTAAAATCACTAATAACCAAGACTAATATAACATGAAATCACACTAAATGACCTATAATACACCTTATAAAAAAATATATAGACCCACAAACACCTAAAAATCATGTTTTACCTATAGGGGTCCCAATTTGACTTGTAGGGTTAAATTTTGTTAATAAATTGGTGACTCATAGGGGTAGTATTCCTGCTATACTAACTAAACCAGTAGCCTTATCAATCCTTTAGGATTAGGGAAGTCATATAAAATATAAAACACAAAGAGGACCTTGACCACTGACCACAAGCTTTAACCAATATAAGAAAACTAATTACCTCAACCACACAAAACAAAGGACACAAGTCACACCTATGCTCAAAGCACTTAAGAAAAGTAGGAAGTAAAAAACTATATACAACAAAAAACTAAGCATACCTCCCTTTCCAGGATAAAAATTAAAGTTTATTGCATCATCTTCTTCATGAGATGAATCATGGTACCAAGCATGTTGATATTTAGTTTGAACACTTGATATATCAAACCTACTTCTTGGTACTTCACTTCTTATGTCTCAAGTAGAAAATTGATTTAATAGTTTTGGGAATATTTGTGTATTATTCCTAATTTAGTTAAGGGTCTGGAGTAATAAAATTAGTAAATATATATGTAATAATCAAGCTAAAAATTTGTAACAATTTGACTATAAATCTTACCTTTCTAAAAATATTAATAAGGGAGAGAAAATAAGACTTATCTAGAAACCAACTGAGATGGCTATTGTAAGGTCTGAATTTCACTATGCAAGATTGGGACACTATCATAAATCAAGAATATCCTTTGTTTATTGATTAGATAGGAACACCAAAATAATACACTCTAGGATCTAGTGATATAGTCCTCTTCTACCACTATTGTTTAGGAGACCTAATCTTTCTAGGTTTTGTTCACTCTATCCATGTGAGCTTGCCTATGAAATCTCAACTATTGGATATCTTTGGAACTTCTATAGAGCTGATTTTATCTTCAAACCCTAGACTCCATTATGCATCAATTTTTTTTTGAAAGATGGGGAGTTAGTGTGTATAATATGCACTAAACATGTATCCACACCCCTTATGTGGGCATGCTACCTACATACCAATACTCAGAAGAGGGATCAAGCCATATGTAGTTATCCCACTTGATGTGCTTTGTGAAATTATGTGTATGAAGATGTAAAATGCTAAAACTAGGTGTGCTTGAGGTGACTAAGGACCGGTTTAAGGATTTAAATAAGATTGTAATAGCATAGGCTAGTTGTATACATCTAATAGGGAAGATTACCCTAGTAGTCTTATATTATTACTTACTTTATGATATTTGCCAACACTTTCTAAATAAACATTGAATGGGATTTTATAGGGATCTATTGGTCATGGGTTGAATATTCTCACATTAGGCTGACAAGAATATGGATAAGAACTAGAAGGCACTAACTATTCAAGGCAAAAATGTAATTGGATAGGATTGTTGAAAGTGGACACTAGAGAACTTAAAAGAACCTAGGGGATAGATTTGTCATGAAAAAAATAGTTTTCCTAAGTTGAGATCAGTTATAAAAGGTCATGGATGACTAAGAATTAGTAAAAATATGATTATGAGGGTCATGAGAGAAATCAAGATATACTTATGGGTTGGGTATAATTAGCCACACTCAAGTTACCAATTTTCACATTTTATATTTTTCCTCCCTTTATGTTAGTGATGTAGTAAAGCAAAATACTAGGATAAAGGAAAAATAGAAAGCATACCTAAACTTAACTATAAGGGTGAATCTCATGAAGCTGTGTGATGTTGGGTGTGTATAGAGAGAACACATTGTGAAGTGTAAATATACAAAAGAAAATAAAGAGTAGATCAATTATTACTAGATAAACTATACTAAAATAATAACATACAAATTTGGGAAAGAGAGAGAGAGGAAAAGAAGGGAATGAATTCAACTCACCAAGTACTGGAACTAGTATAAAACCTATTATGATGTTGAGTGATGCTATATGATGTTGAGTAATTCTAGGTATGTGTTGTACCAAGAGTAATATCATGAATGGAGTTAAGTGCTCAATTCCCTAAGAGTGGCTCAAGAATGTAAAAGTTGTCCCTTTGGCTCCATAATTTTCCACTAAGTGAAGCTATGTGATGATGCATGTAATAATAAATGATTATACTATATCTCCAATCCTTTTGAGTAGGTGTCTTAAGAATACAAAGGTTAGCTAGTCCTTCAGTTCCATCATTACCCTATGAAGTGAAGCTATGAACTAATACTATTATGAAATGTTGTCTTATAAGATGGCTCTTGAATCACATGAATGTACTATAATATAAAAATGTTTTCATGGATATTTTAATGTATGCTAGAAATTAGGCCAATTTTGTCCACTTTAAAAGGGTGGAGACTAGGCTTATATAAAAGCCACTCCAAAAATAGGCACTAGGCTTATATGAAATCCATTGTAGAAAATATGGAGGTTATGCTTATTTGAAATCCACTCCGAAATGATGCCAACCACCTATATATTAAATAAGTCACACAATTATTTAGAATGCTTGGGTAATGTATTGAACTTAGAAATAAAATAAGATAAATATGCCCTGCACATTACCCCCAATCATTGGTGTCTAAAACATGGATCTAATCTAGAAGTTATGCCAACTGCTCTATCTAAAACTAGAAGTGAGAGCAATTATGCCATGCATGATTCACCTTATATCTAAATTCTCTATAAAAACTTTACTAAAACTATTGTATCTAAACTAGTCTAAATATGTAAAACTATAGCTGAACCTAATTTTTACTTGCTTCCAAAAATTTAGGTTTTTTTGTTATTTAGATAGGAGCATTTAAAGTGGATTCTAGAGGGTTAGGAACTATAGTCAAATCTTGGTGCCATTTTCCTAGGCTAAATCTAATGAATGTTCTAAAATTTTCACTGTTTACCTAGTCTAGTCAACTTGGTTTGAGGTCTAGTTATTATTTTGGGTGTTCTGAAAGCTGATTTTTTTACTATTAGGAGCTTTGATCTCTATGCCAAAACCCCTATTTATTTCCCCCTCTTTTTAGGGTAGGAATGAATACCCTATAATGACTACCCTCAAAATAAAGAGCTCTACAAGTGTGTTATGTTACAAAGATACATGTTATATCAATGATAATTGACAAGATATCTCAAGATATGGCATGGTTTGTAATGAGAGATTGTTAGATCAATAGGGTTATGCCTAGATAGATATAACAATGTAATAGCATGTGTAATATACTAAATTGAAACTATAAGTTTGGTTAGTTATTATTTTTTAAGGAGGGATGGATCAAGATGTCCATCATGGCATCCAAAAATAAGATAATACATGATGTGGATCATGGCATTTGAAAACAATGAGAAGTAAACAAGCACACTAGGAAAGTAGCATACAAGAGTATCCAAGGGGCCAAGAAAATAAGGGACATTGGCACATGTTGATCAAAATAAAAAGTAAGCATACAAGGCATGTTCAAATACCACATACATGTATAATTAAGAGAAGTAAGGTTGGTGTGAAAGCCACAATCATAGAGAAGAGTACAGATAAAGGACATTGGCAGATGTCCTAAGGCACACACAAGATTAGAAGTAAAGAACATTGGAAAATGTCATAAGGCACATATAGGAGACAAAAATGAATTGATAAATGCAATAATCTCTAGCTATACAAAATAAGAAGGAAAGCATACAATCTAATATAAATAGAATCACATCTAACTAATCAAAGCAAGAAGTGAAATTATGAAATACATGTAGTAAAAAACTAGGTATATGCTAAGAAATACACAAGTTCTATATACCAGTGAAATGTCAATAGATTAATTTGTGTAAGCTAGTAATTTATACACATAAACATGATAACTAGAGTGTACGGTGTAGGAATGGCATAACCTAGATGTTGTATTCATGTAGAAGATGCCCCAATGGGTATGCATATCATTGTGTATTTTGAGTTTATGTAGTAGGATGTCCCCTTAATAGGTAGAGTGAAGATATCAAGGATCTGGATGTCACTACACACACTAAAAAAATATCAAGTGAAGCATAGTGATATATATATATATATATATATATAAATTGATAAAAAATAGCTTAGAATAGCAAATGTAAGTCTAGTATATACTAGAAATGTAAATCATAGATAATGCATACAATTTAAATGTTATTGTGTTTTGAAATATTTGAATGTTTTTGTATTTTGAAATGTTATATTACTTTAGTATTTTTGATATATTTGAATGTTTTTATATTTTTAAATATTTGAAGAAATGTACAATCAATCAAATAAAAACTATGTACAAGTAATATGGATAAAAAATGATACTAATCGATGAGTCTCATGTGGTAATCCCTATCATGGTGTCTTGTATCAAGGAGAGGGATCATGCATGATTGTGAAGAATGATGGAAGGGATGAGACTATGGCTCTAAAAGTTTTATATAATGTAAATGATCTAAAATATCTAAAGTAGAAATCAACTCTGGGGTCCCCCTATAACTCTAAGAAGTGGATGCATCTATAGGGATATTAAGGACCCATCTGGTAGTAGGAGAATCTCTATGAACATGTTATATTTGAGTGGATGCATGAGACCTAAATGATACTATTCTAGGTGTGAACACTATAGCTAGAAGTTGTCTATAATCTTGAAACTATGGTTTCTCTAAAAGAGACTTCTTTAGAAGTGTAAAAACTCTCTATGTTGGTGATGTAGGCCTCAATTATATTTGAATATACACTAGAGGAATAACTAAAATTGGTGGAGAAACTAAAATTGGTGGCTGTAAAGTAGAAGATGGCTCTAAAGTGGGGAGTGTTAACTCATATAAAACTCCACCAACTATAACAACCTAATTAGCATGGATGAATTTCATGAATCTATGAACTATAGAAGGTACTACTCAAAATTTATGAATCCATGGTTGACGAAGTAACATATAAAAAAATCCTAGACTAGGAATAATAGTGAATGGTGTAGCTACATGTGTTTGACTAACTTGTAGAGGAAGTACAATCTCACCTAATGAACTCTATATATACCTATTGAATCCCTTGATAACTATGTCTATTGGGGTAATATATTTCACTAAATAACCCAAATTCTATCGTAATGTCATAGTACACATGTTCACACTAGATCCATTATCTATTATAACACTATGAATAGGATGTTTATGAATGTAAGCTTTTATAAGAGTTCATGATAATATGAATCATCCTCAATTATCTTCTACTCCAAGAAGCAGATGGAAGGTCTATCTAAAACTTTGGAATTTTATACACCAATCATGTTACTTAAAGGATGTAACTCAATTGAAGGTGCCCTATATATATCTATTGGGGGTGTTCATGATTTACATGGTAAACACCTAATGTATCCCCTATCTCTTGTTTAGAATGCTAAAAAAGGATATAAAAATATTTTCAAAGATTTATCCTATGTTTATTTTTCTTGAGGAGGATCAATTGAAGTTCTCAAATCAATAACATTGCCCTCTATAAATTCTTGTATCTTGTGGCTCAAATTGATCCATCTATTTTTTGTATGGCTTAGTGCCATTTGAAACTTGAAAAATTCATGCTGATCATATCCTCGAGGAGGAGGATTTATTGGATTAAATTCTTGAATATGAGAGAGAGATATGATATTACATTCCAAAAGATTCTATAAAAATATAACTAGAGGAACTGGTAGATTGGCAAACATTTTTTGAAGAAGTGTTGATAAAACCACATCTTAAGGGGCATCTAAAGCTGCATTGACTATAGGTTGATTCTAACTCTTACTATTATTGATCTTGAATTTTTATGGGACTTTACTATTACCCTTATTTTTTGTTTCTAATATACTTGTGTACTTGAGTTTTCCAATTAAAATTAATTTAACTTCCCTTTCCTTTAGTTTATGACATAACTCAGTGAAGGAAGATAATATTTTGAACATTATTGATTCATGCAAAGATGGTAGAAGACTCTATTTGAAGAGATCTTGTAACTCTTGATCAACCATCTGGTTATTCATCTTAGCTAAGATATTATTATATCAAAGAACATAATCTATGAGATGCTCATTTGGCCTTTATTTCTATTACGCAACTTGGGAATATGAAACCTTATCACCAATGTTGATCTTAAAATGAGCTAGGAACATGCTATTTAAATAATTAAATTCCTTGATCAACTAATTTGGTAGACTATAGAACCATTATAAAACATAATCCTTTAGAATTCATGAAAATAGCTTGGTAAGTAGGTAGTCATTTGGCACAGAGTATAAACATGCTCCACAAAAATCTATCAAATGTGTCCTTAGATCACCCTTGTGATCATATGGAGTAATATTGGGTTGAATAGAACCTTATGGCAAGGGTGCTGAAGTAATGTGGAATGATAATGTTGTATTCAATATATTAAAATAATCCAAAGCTTGTGTAGCTCTATAGGTGCCTTTCTAAATATTTAGCACCTTGGATTGAAGAGCTCTTATCTCTTGAACAAGGACTACCACATAAGGAGACAAATATGTACTAGTTGTAGCAAGTATCATAGAGCTAGGTTTCAATTCTATAGGGGGTTGTTTAGATAGAGTTTCTATTATACTTTCATTTACAATTGGTTGTTGTGAATGAATGGAAGACTCAACTTATTTATCGTTTTTTATTTCCATGATAGTTTGTAGAATAATAGTAAGATTTCAGTGTTGGTCCCTAAGTCTTTCTTGAAAACTTTGTAAGATCAAATATTTGTTTAGGAAACATTCATTATTAATAATTTTTGGAAGTTGATCAAGAGTATGATGGATGGATCATGAACATTGGTGTTTGTATCATCATTATTATTCTCATACTACTCTTCCTCAAAATTATCCTCATTAAAATTGGTGTAATCTAGATGTAAAGAATCTATAATAGCAACCTGAGTATATGGTCAGGTTGAAGGAATCTGTGTGAATTCATGAGGGATGATACTAAGTCTTTCACTTCATCTCAAAGGAAGAGATGCAAGAATATTAGGTGGTATAAGGAAAACAACTTAAATAATGAAAAATAATATTAAGCAAATATAATATGAACAACCTGGAATATGTATAAAAAGGAAATGAAGCTCACAAATGTGTAAGGTGATACCTAAAGAAGAAGATAGGAGATAGTAGATATAATTAGGATTTTTAATTATATAATTTTAAAATTACTAAGGAATTTTAAATTTTTATATAAATTTCTGATTTAAATATACAAGTAAAAAATCAAATAAATATTGGAAATTTATTGATTTGAAAGGACCTAGTGTATACAAATAGGGTTTAGATAAAAATAATTTTTTGAAATTAATATGTAATTTTAAAATTTATTTCTAATTTTTTATTTAAATATGTTAGTAAAAAAATCAATAAATTATAAGAAAAGTACTAGGAAAATATCAGGACCTAGTATGGGTAACTAGGGTTTGAAAAAAAATTATTCTAAAATTACTATGAAATTTTAAAATTTAATGTTGATTTCTAATTTTATTATGTAGGTAAATTTTTTTTTAAAAAAAAGCAATAAAAATTAGTAATAAATTTACGCTAGGGTTTTTAGGGCTTTTATGCACAAATGAAGTAAGTCGGGTTCACCAAATGATTTAACAGTTTTAAGAATATTGGTGTATTATTCCTAATTTAGTTAAGGGTATAGAGTAATAAAATTAGTAAATAAATATGAAATAATTAAGCTACTAATTTTTAATTATTTTAATATAATTTTAACCTTTCTAAAAATATTAATAAGGGAGAGAAAATAAGGCTTAGGTAGAAACTGACTGACATGGTTGTTATAGGGTCTAAAATTCATTTTGCAAGACTGGGACACTATCACAAATCAAGATCTAGCCTTCATTTATTGATTGGATAGGAACACTAAAATATTACATCCTAGGTTCTGGCACTATAGTCTTCTTATGCTACTTTTTTCTAAGAGACATGATCTTTCTAGTTTTTATTCATTATGTCCATGTGAGCCTGCCTATGAAATTTCAACTATTAGATGTCCACAAAATTCCTTGTAGAGCTGATTTTGTCTTTAAACCCTAGAATCCATTATGATTTGGAAAAATTTGGGAAAGAGAGGGGGTTAGTTTGTATAAGATGCACTAAATGTGTATCCATACCTCTCATGTGAGCACGTTGCCTACATACCAATACTTCAAAGAGGGATCAAGCCATATGTAGTTCTCCCATTTGATGTGCTTTGTGAAATTGTGTGTATAAAGATTCAAAATGATAAAATTGGGTGTGATTTAGGTGTTTAGGTACTGTTGTAAGGATTTGAATAATAACATTGTCTGGGTATATGAAGAGAATAAGGAATATTGCCTTAGTATTCTTACTTGTATTCTTGCTTGCTTTGTGATATTTGTGAACCCTTTTATTCAAATTAAGCTTGAATGGGATTTTAAAGGGATTTATTAGTCATATGTTGAATTTTATCATATTATTCTAACAAGAAGAGGGATAAAAACTAGAAGGAACTAACTATTGGAGGCAAAAATGCACTTGGATAGGAGCATTGAAAGCAGACACTAGAGGGCATGGTGTTATAATCCAAGTTGGGAACTATAGTCATAAGCTAAAGGGACTTAGGGGTATATATTTTACATGGAAAGAGTAATTTTTCTAAGCTAGGATCAGGTATAAAAGGCCATAAATGAATAAGAATTAGTGAAAATATGCCTATGGGGGTCATGAGAGTAACCAAGAGAGACATATGGGTTGGGTTTCATTAGCCACAATCAAGTTATGAATTTTCACATTTTATATGATGACAACACTCTACAAATAGGTTTAAAATGTATAATTATTCCTCTTGGTCTTTTACACATACCTTTTATTGTTACCCACTATTCATCTCATGATCAACTTGCATCTTTTTTATAAGCATGATCTCAAGAGGAGTAGTTTATTTTTCCTATGAAGACTGAGGGCATTAGAAAATTTTCTTGACCTCCAAAGGCTGAGATTAACTTTGTTCTTACTCATTCATGACATTTTGAAAAATTTCATCTTGCTCACCATCACTTCCAATCAACTATAAAAAAATTTAAACCCCTTGAGAAACTCAAAATCATTGAAAATGTTTTCAAATTTCTGCAAAAAGTACTCATTTTATTCTTACTTAGCATCATGAAGTGGAACAAGGGAATCTCCTTCATCTTCTTCTTCATAATCCAAAATGACTTCATCCAAGATTTCCTCTTTGACACAAGGAATGCATTCTTCGTTATCAACCAAACAAGAAGAATCAACACAAGGACTCACCTCTTCCTTAACATTTAGAACCTCTTTAAGGATATAAAATTATATCTCCACCGTCAAAATCTGATTTTAATCTCAAAGGCTGCAAGATTTTAAATTTTGTTTTCCTTCTTCATGATACCAAAACTAGGCATCTTGAAATCCAGTGACCTAGCCCAATAAGACTTCTAAGGAGCTACACATTCCTCAATCAAGAGTTTTGAATTTTACTCAACCAAAATATATTATTTAGGTTACCATACCATAGGTCCATGAAGGTAAATGGTGATTGGATGAGGAAAATATGAACTATTTGGTGGAGGTGGAAGATATAACTCAAAATCTGGTTGAGAATAAAAAGTAAGAAATTCTTTTGGGTGTTCTTGAGGAAGGAGAGGTAGACCTTAGGATAAAATAGCTTGGTTTTATTCTTTCCATTTGATATTCACTACATTAAAATTTTATTTATCTTGATCAATCTCTTGAGGAAGGTTATTTGGGGTGTGTTTAGGCATAGGATCCTCTTTTAGGTCTAAACCTTCCATCACACCTTGACTTTGCAATTTCATCCTTGACTCCAAATCTTCAATTTTCTTGGATAGATTCTATTGTAAAAGTCCCTATTTAATTTCATAGGAATATTAATAAGGTTTAGGAGTATAAGGGGGATGAAATGGAACACAAAAGGTCTCTTGAGGAAGGGTGGGAGGGGCTTGCAAAGGATCAACTTCATTCTTAGCTTCACACTCTTTATCAATACATCTATCCTCTTTCTTTCC
Organism: Torreya grandis; assembly: GCA_037957365.1. Classification (NCBI taxonomy): domain Eukaryota; kingdom Viridiplantae; phylum Streptophyta; class Pinopsida; order Cupressales; family Taxaceae; genus Torreya; species Torreya grandis. Next base: position 1,050,083 of record JARHVA010004847.1, on the reverse strand, counting down.
CCATGATTCCACTATCTTATTCTAAATTATGATGTTAGGATTATAAGTCTTATATTTAGGTGGTGATTAAATGTAAGGAGTGGATGAAGTGTTCAAGAAACATGGAATCTCCTTAGGCTTGGATTATCCACCTTGTCTCCAATTTAAAATCTCATATCTAGAGGTCACTTATTTAAGTGGGGGTGTGATTGAAGAGGGAAATGAGGGAATATATTCCACTTATTTTTTTGATGACATGGACTATTAAATACTAATATTAACCAACTCAATCTTCCTATCAATATTACCTTCAAAAATGAGGTTTCTCTTTTTAATTCTCTCTTCCAACTAATTGGGAAAAGGATGCCTTTGATAAGCTTGATTGGGGTCATGAGTGGGTACCATGTAGGACTGATAGAAATATTTTGGAAGTGAATATGAAGGATAATAGGTTTGGTGAGGCTAATTATCATGAATTTTTAGCCTATTTTCCAAGGATTAAACTAGGCCACTCACATCTAGAATCTCACTTGTGAGACTTTACCAAAAGGCTCTCTTAATAGATTCTCACTCTCTTTTGACCAGATCTAATGCATTTCTCACCTTATGAATGATATTAATAAGAATATCCAAACCATACCCCATTTGTGTGTCAAGATCCAACATGTACTTCTCATAGCTAAAAAGTGTTTGATTGAAGTTGGAAATTGACTGATTAAAGAAGTGACTAGGTTGACTAGGAGGAGCACAACATTGAGAAGGATGGATATAGGACTAATAAACATCATGGAAAGTTTGATAGGGGTCATATTAGAGATAATAATAAGAGTATTTGAGCTAGTAAGGATCATAAAAAGGTTGATGAGGAATGCCATAAGCTTTAAATATCCCACCAACTTGTGTAAAACAATAATCAACACCAAAATTAGCCATGGAACCTCATTGAAAGTGAGAATACAAAGAAATATATTACCAATAATCGTCAAAGGGAAACTTGGGCTGCTTGACCAGATAATGTATCTTTGGAGTCATTTGATGCTTGGATAGATGCCTTTCAAGGCTAAGTGTTGAAATACAACACATAAAATATTATAAACTCTTGGAAAATGAGTCCCATTGGGCATGCCAAAAATTATTGTCACCTAGGTTTACAACCTCTGAGGAGATGTCTTAGATTCCCTCATCCAAATGTCTCAATTGAAACACCTCTAAGATTTTTGGTAGCCTAAGGATGAGGTGAATCTCTAGATAGGGTTATCTCCCTTTATGTACCACTTTGGATCATAATTACACCTAAAATTTGGTTAGATGGGGCAAAGGGAGAGACAAAATTGAAATAAAAATATCCTAAATGAGGTGATAAAACAAATAATTTTATGAATTATAACTAGATACATGTTACACATGAAATGAAGAGACTAACTAAACATACACTTTTCCAATCTGCATCTTCTCACATCAATATTACATTATGAGGTTATGGATGAATATTTAGGCTAGGAAGACTAGAAAAGAGACCTTGAATGGAACTATTTAATATAACAACTCACTAAACCTTGATACTTATTATAACACTTCAGATGCCCTACAAGAAGAAGCTTTTATAACTACAAATAGATGAAATAATGAGACAACCATGCTAAGGAAACAAGAGTTGTCACTTATGCAAGATCAAAAATTCTAAATGAACAAACTAAAAATAATCATGTAAGATGTAAAAATAAGTAGTATTATTGATCAAATGGTATTAAAATGAGTATGGTTTCACCATACTTAGGTGGAGCATAAGTTACAATGGCCAAAATGGCTAGTTCTTATAGAACTTGAGAGAGAGAGAGGAGAAGAGAGAAGTACAAGGGTAATAAATACACTTTTAAAGATGAAAAAAAGAGTTAATTGAGAATCATAAGAGTATTTTTGATGAAACATGAAAGGTTATAAGGAACAAGTGGCTCTCCAAGTCAATAAACTCTTGTAAAGTAGCATGAAAGTTCTCATTTTTAATTAGAAAACTACCTTCATGATTTAGACATGTTTGAACATCCAAAAATTTATTAGGGATAGGTATGATGATTTTAATGAAGGTTAAGGATTTTATACATTCCTCTTTATGCATTGGTTGTGGTCTCAGTCATCTAGAACCCTCCTAAAATGAGTTATCACCATCTATATTCAAATTAACTCTTCTTTCATGCACTTTAAACACTTGGCTTCCAAAAATGCATCAATTTTACATGAAAATATATGGGATGGATTGTATGATAATTTTAAAGACCATATATATACTTAGAGGCATTAGAAACACCTTAAAATTAGCTCACTTAAAGTTTCTCACCCTTCTCACTAGCTTGGTCACTATGCTAGTTTTGATTGACTAAGATGTATCATCTATTTGAGGAACTTAGGATTTTTTATAAGGGATTAAATTGAAATTATAATGTATATGAAGTTATAATATTCCATTTCATGTGATTTTCATATTTTTTAACCTCTCAAGACATGCACAACACATAAATCAGTAAAAAAATACCATATTTTTTACTCCATCCATTTAGTTTCGTACAACTCAAAAGGATGTGAATAATCCCAAAAGATTCATATTAATTTTCAAATAAATTTCATGGGAAAAATATTTCATTATATCATCTATCCAACTCCATTTCCTCTATTAGGTCACTAACCAGGGTTTCAAGGGCTTCTGATAGTTTTGACCTCTTAAGCTTTCTTCATAAAGATTTCACATTAAAATATCAATTGAATGAAACAAAATATTTTTGTAGGACCATATCTAATATATAAAAATGTCTTGGATTCCCATGAAAATCATTATAGAAGATATGAGCCTCCAAAGCTCTCCTATTGAGCTCTTTCCTTTCATCTACATAGGCTTAATGTTTCCTTTAGGCCAAAAATAGAAATTTTATGTTTTCCCCTACATATCAATAGCTTAAAGACATATATAGTGATCCCAAAATAATTATTAAATACTTTTTAATGTCAATATTATGATATAAGTGTGAATGACTCCCCATTTGGACACAAGGCTTACTAAACCTTATTTAACATGTTAGAGATGGTTTAAGACCCAAAATGACTTTCTCATGATTTCCTCTACATACCAATATCTAAAACACATATATTATACCCCAATAAAAATTTATTGGTTAATTTTAATCCACTTATAGGGATACAAGTGGCATTTGTCTATCATTTAGAATCTAGGTTTGGCCATGCTCAATAAACTTGTCTATAAGTTTGAGGATCTAGGTTACCTTGTTGGAATTCCTCCCTATATACAAGATATATTATGTTTTTTTAGGTGTTAATAATCTTAAAATACATTATTTTAATGTTAAAATATTTTTTTTCATCTTTTTACCCATCTTTTCTAAGAATGTTAGTTTCATGCACAAAGGGAGTGCCCTCTGTTTGAGACAAAATAGATGGAACTCCTCTATTTCTTCAAAAAAATATGATTAATTTAGGAGGATTAAAAATTCCTAAGGTTTATTTAAAAAAAAATTATATCTTGACTAGGTCATTTTACCTTTCAAAAGCCTTAAGACCCAAGACTGATCGTATAAAAGCACAATGTTGAGGCTTCTTCATGTGAACTTTGTATTACATTTGAAAGCGTATTATTTATATTCCTTGTCTACAAAGGTAGATTAATGAGACCATAATGATCATATTTAAGGAATTAAAATATTCACTTATCCCTCTAACATATCATATAACCCTCACATACCTTGACTCAGTCAAGACTGAGTATAGTTTCTTGACTGTGTTTTGCCTTAAGATATTATACCTATAGGTTTACATAAATAATTTTACCTTGATGATAATGTTTTAAAACCCCTTAGGTCTCAATAAATAATTTTGTGTTTGTTTTTATTCATTTTAATCATCCATATATAAGCTAGACCTCATCAAAGCATAATCCTTTTGCCCTCTACCTCTCATAATCAACTACAATTTACTATGAGAGGTCACGTAAGTGTTCTTGCCTAATCTAGGTCTGGAAGACAATGAAAAAAACCTATTTTAAATTTATATACACCACACTATAACTACCCTTTATCCTTTCATGATTTGAGTGAGGAGGTCCATCACCAAAGTATCTATCTCAATCCTTATGATAACCCTACAACCAGCCTATAGGTTACATTTGAGATGAAAAGGGAAATTATACATAGAGTTGTGAGGTTATATCTAGTATTTCTTACTCTTTAAATGATCATTAGATCATAAATGATATTTATAACTACCTAGGACCTTAAAAACATAATGGCATGGCTTAGTTTTATAACCCTATGGTGAAGAGTATAATCTAATTTTAAAACCTATAGATTTCATTAATGAGCTTTAGTGAACAAATGTCATGTTAGAGCCTTTTCAAAACTAGATTCCTTAAGTCATTCATCCTCTATCTCTTGTAAATTTATCCTCCTATGTAGAGGATATAAGGCTTAATTATCTAGATGCTTCAAAACAAATTGTAACCTTGTTATAGGATCTCAACAAAACATCAAAGATATTTATTTTTCTCCTTTTTGGATTTGATCCCTGAACACTATCACTTGACCATAGAAGGTGATCCACACTTTTATTTCCCAGACTATCTTCCCACATGAGTCTACTATGATTCTACACCAATGGTATGACTTGAAGAAAGGTTTATATCACATGCTTCAACACTTAAAATGAATATTTAACTCTCTATTAACAACATCTATAGGCGGTTACTCTCATGTCTATAGGTAGTGAATATAAGGATGGGTAGTGAGCATTTTTTTGGTCATTTGATCACTCTAACCCCCTTTTATTGGTTTAAAATACATGTTTATAATCATGAACATCTTAAACTAGTTTCAAAACCTTCATTTCAATGTGATATTTTCTTCTAAGCACCTATAAGTATATGTTAATGGCAAAATTATGTTTAAGTGATAGTGTTAACTAGGATAGTCCTTCTTCTACCAAGTGCAATACTTCTACTTTACTATTATTTTTATGGAAGTGCATTTTGTAGACACCTAAATTTGGCCACCGATAACCTCCAATTAGGATTTTGGCTAATTTCCATCCAAAATGCACAATTTGGCCTAAAAATAATAAAAGATGTTAAATGATGTGAAACTAACATATTCAAGTACCAATTTTGGCTAGGTTATCCCTAAATGGGGCAACACAATTTATGGGCCAGCTAACTTTGATCAGTCCATTCTGAGTCAAAATGCCAATTTTGCACCCACATGCTTTAGATTGCTCTTTCCTATCAAAAAAATTTCATAAGACACATGCCCTTGTTATTTCTTTTGAAAACATCATAAATGGGAATATGGTTCCAAAACATCTGACATCACATTCCAATTCTAATCCAGTCAAATTTTGGACCAATAATAAGGCATTTTGATCAATTTGAGTAATTTGTTCATAAAGTGCTTAATCATGCTTAAGAGCTAATTAACCCAAATCAAGGAATAATTAATAATTCCATGAAAACTTGTTGAATAATTATTTTTGCAAATGAGTATTGAATATCTACATCATCAAGTGACCTCATTTCTTGGGAAGACATCCCTAGGCCTTAAATGCCACAACCAATCCTGGAAATGACTGTGTTAGAAACTTGTTCTTTTGACTGAACTCACTTGCAGAAGCTTTTTTAACCTATTGAAATAATTAGGTGTTAAAAAATCTTGATGTTAGGAAATTCCTTATATAAGGAGACTCCCTCAACATTATCAATTGCCTAAACAACTTAAATAAGGCTTCTTGGACCATTGAAAATATCATTGAATAGAGTCTGATCTTAGGCAAAGAGTATGTTGAGATCAAATTCCAACATACTTATCATGAAGGAAACCACTCATCAGATGTCTTCCCTAATAGAGGGGTTTTGGTGGTTGCATTCAAAATTTGAACCGAGAATGACTCACTCCTTTATGATTATCTTGAAATAATTAATAGAGATAGACCTCCCACTTCCCAATGATGTTCATTCCATTTCCCCTCATCTACCCATATCTAATTCTCATGAATCATTATTATTCCCACTCTATTAACCTCTTCTCATGTGTGACCCACATAGAAACACTCCTTTTACATAGCCACTCTATAAGGCTCCTTGTTACTTTTACCCATTGCTTTCCTAATCACCATAGTCTCCACCATTCACCTTTTTTTCACCTCATCCTATCCACCATAGGAAGAGATATTAAAAAAATTTAACCTATGACCTATGATCATTTAAAAGAAGATAAAGTAGTCCAGGAAAATTTAAAAATTGGTGGCCTGATAAAATTCATCACTAGTATCTGTAGATATGACAAGTATCTCTCTTGAAAACTTTTGAATCCTGGGAGGATAGAGCGGTCACCATTAATAATGTCACTATTGAGGTCATTGAAGGCCTCATCACTTAGGTCACTAATTTGAAAATCAAGAATGTTAAGTTCAAAAAAATTAGTAGGGATTATAAAGAGGAGTATGACAAGTTTCTTTAGGATGATGAGTTGATGCATAAGTGCATAGGTAATTTATTATAGAAGGATGTTCCCAACATTTTTATAGAGTTGATGAGCACATCATGTGCTATGTGACTTTGGACAATAGGTACTCCCATGTCCACAATTTTAATCTTCCAATTCTCAATTAATTTTGTTAGAGAATACCTCTAATCCTTCCTTTTTACATTCTCCATTCATTGGAATCCTCCATCTTCAAGGATAAAATGGGTAAAATATAAGAACCACTACACCATATTATCATATTCTTGTTCCAGAAGTTATTCTGGGGTTCTTCCACCCCACCTCATATTCCCCCCAAACCCACCAAACCCACTCCCAAGTGTAACATTCACCCTAAGACCCAGAGAATCTTGAGGCATTCTACTAAGACTCCCCCCTTATCCCCTATTGACATTGCTAGTGATGATAGTGACTAGGACTTTTTACTTGCTTCTAAATCAAAATAATTGGCTCCACTTAAGAACCCTAGCCTTGTGTCTTCTCATTCTACCTCAGCTATCAAAAAAATGAAAGAGGATTAGATTGATTTTCTATCTTCCCTTACTCCCTTATCCTTCCCCCTTCTCCCTTCCCCACCACCCTCATCCCCCATCCTTTCCATAATAACCCCCTTCTCATTCCCCTACAACCCTCACCCCCACTCCCTTCCCCCATCTCACTCCCTATGTTCTGAAAGATAATAAATTGCTTGGCATTGGTAAGAACCTAAAAATGATTAAGAAGAGTATCTCATCTACCCTCATGATTGAACCTCTCTTGAACTTTATCTCTGCCCCCTCCCCACCTTCTCTACCCCTCATCTCAAATTCAAAGAAATCTTGGAGGATCATAATCAACTTTATAGACTAAGAAAACATTAAGATAAAATAGACTTGTATAAATCCATTCTTCATTGGTGTGTGAACGATCAAAAATATTCAAGGATGAACTTAACAAACTAAGCCTCAATTATGGCATATATTTTACCAAAAATGATCTCATTGAAATCATCTCTAAGGTCCACCAAATCAAGGAAAGGCTCCATAAACTAGAATAGAAAAATGTCTCCCTTAATCAAAATCTCAGAAGATTGATCGACTATAGAAAATTCACTATGTTAAAGAGTCTACAAAACATGGATACTTTAAACTCCCTGGACAAAGGCAAAGATGAAAATTTTGAATCTCACTCCAAGGATGAAAAATTAAAGGGCATTGTTGGTGACACATTTTAGCTTAATCTTAGCAAAATTTATTCATTGGAATATTTCACTCAGAAGTGAGCCAATGACTACAAAGATTGGATGAATCCTAAATTTTATTTTGTTTCTTTTCTTCTACTTTTTCCCTACTTTTCTAATTCTTATTTTTCTCTCTCTTTATTCTACACTTGTCTCATTAATTCCTTCCATGATGCCCTCCAAGCCTCTTAGTTTCCCCTTTTTCCAATGTCATGATGAGGATAATTAAAAACATAATTAAAATTTTTTAATTAATCCTCAACCACACATTTCAATCTTGAGATGGATGGTTGTGGTTGATTCTAGTCAAATCCAAAAATCTATAAATAGGAGGCCTTACAACATCATTTCTAAGCTTAATTTGTGTAAATTTATAATGCAATATTGCATCCAAAAGCTTCATGCAAATAGTGTTACCATGAAAAATTGATTCCAATCCAAGCCAAGGTGCCAAGGAGAGATGGAGGTAGCCAAGCTTCTATTGCCAAGGACGTCAAGAGCACAAGCTAGGCAAGCCACCACTACAAAGGCATTTGGAGAATCTAAAGAAGGTGAAGGAATTCTTGTGTTTTATTCCTTGATTTTTAGTTGTGTTTATCATTTGATTTTGTTAACTAAGCTTTCCCTAGTGTCTGGGCCTAGATATGTTATGTTATTACTATGCTTATTTCATTTTGTTTTCATTTTAGAACTAACACCATACTAACCATCTTCTCTTGAGTCAAATTCCTAGATACACATACGGCATGCTTGGTGGGACCACATACACCCTAAACATGAATGATATCCTTTTGAAACGTTAAAATATTTATTTGAGCTCTTAAAACTCTTGAAAATTTATTTTCAAACATAGTAACTGACATCAGTAGAAATATTGACATTAATTACCTAACTTACCCAATGTCTATTAGTAGAACTAACATTAGTTAGATCTCAGTTAGCTGTAACTGATGTTGGTGGTAATAACCCACATCGGTCACTATGTTTTTCCTAAAAACATAGACCTAAGAGCTATGATTTCAAACTTTGTCATTTCAAACTTAAAAGGGCTTCAAAGCTAAAGGACATGCTAATAATGTTTTTGTAAGACCAAGTAAGATATTTGCTCAAAACATGTTTAAAATCACTTTTTCATGCTTAAAATTTGATTAGGAAATTTATTTTGGTGTTTAATAAATAATTTAGGTGTTTTTGGTGTATGTTATTAAAGTTTACAACTAAGACCAAGGGGTCAAATAAACACCACCAACATTTCATTTGGGCTTTAAAATTGAACACACTTATCAATTCTTGTTTGCAATAGTTGTTTAATCAAATCTTATTTGAAAAAAAAAGGTGTATTGCATGTATGCTCTTTGATTTGTCCCCTATAGGGAACCCTTGGAATCAAAATCACCATTCCTATTATAAGTATCCTAGTCCAAGGCTTAGAAATAAAGTCATCTAAAACACTCCCCAAAAACTCATCAAAGCTTGGGTGATCTTGAAAATGACCCTAAATTCCTACTTTCATGCTTTATTTAAAAATATTGGCTTGCGAGGGGGACTTCATCACCTCTCACAAGTGATTTAGGGAAGATTTGAACTGGGGTTTCATCTCCTGACATTGACTTCATTTGGCTCCTTTGGAGTTGCACACGGGACATAGTGGCACTTTGGACATTGTACTACACTGAGTGAATAATTGAATGTAGTAGTTGAAAAAAGGACTAGACATTTTTGTAATAAGCCATGTGATACAAACCCAAAATCCATGATTTTATTTTGCATTGTTTGGTCTGAAAGTCATTGTTCAATTGATTCCCCTAAATAATTCAGAAGCTTGTTAGATTTTAGACAAATCCCCACTTGCCATGGAAGTATTATTGGTGCAAGGTGTGCCTCAAGGTTCATGTCATAGTACTATCATTTGAGATAGGGGGGGAGGGGTGTAAAAACCCTAATATATAATGCACATTTACTTTTGGATGAACACTTCAAATCCTCTGAAATCATGTTTATTGATGGATTCCAATAATATCAAGAAACCTTGTCAGTCTAAGATCTAAGGGTGATTAATTAGTTGGTCTTGTCCTAGATTAAAGTCTTGTTCGGAATAAAAACTTGGTGTAAATAAATAATCCAAAACCAAACACATAGTCCAAATTTTCCTTTGAATAAAGAGGCATTGTGTTGTTCATGTGAGGTCATCAATTTACCTTGTTCAAATTTCATCTAAAGCTTGAGAGTCATATCATCCACTTTAACATATTTGTGATACCCAATTGATTCTAGAACTTTACCAATGTTGTTTAAGACCTTCACTTATAATCCAAATTTAGAATTACACCTTTACAAGTTCATAGGGTTGATGTGTTAATTGGGTTCACCATTTGCACTAAACTTGAGGGAACTTATGTTTAATTTCCAATTTGGGTTGAAGGTTGTTTAAGACTCATAATCATCATCATCACTTGATAGAATTAAGACATTTTGTGCTAAACACTTTCACTTTATGTCTATACACCACCACATTTTGAGTTAAAAAAATTAGTGTTATAATATCAAAATTATGAGAAATTGACTTTGCCTTGGAGAGTTTTTGAAACAAACTTTTTGTCACACCCTTTTGGGTAGTATAACATCATTATGCTACCAAAATAATTTCAAACTTTATTTCATGGACCCTTTTACATATAATTTCAAATTTATTCCTATGTTTTTAGCCCAATCTAAGTGTACTTTTGATCCTTTGTCTAAATTAGAATTATACTATTCACTTTATCTAGCCTATTTGTAAAAAGAACCAAGTTTTATACCATTATTTATGAGAAAATAAACTATTGCTAAAATAACTTTTGTTTCATACCTTATACCTAGTTGATCAAGTATATGTCCAAGAATCAAATGCCTAGTGTTTGTTAGAAGTGTTTCAAATCCATTAGATTAAAACTTTCATCTATTTTTCAATGTCTAGATTTTGACGCCATTCGGCCAAGAGTCCTAGCATATGCCTTGTTTGAGCCTAGCTTTTGATGCCATGTTTGGCCAAAAGACCTAGCAACTTTTAAATTCCTAGATTAGATTGATTTGAAACACTTCAACCTTAGAGTTTGGTATTTTGATTTTCTAGTCTATTTACTTTCTTATCTTTATGTGAATAGTGAAATATTAGATACTTTACGCTAGCTTATTTCCTCATCAATATTTGCATAAAATTTTTGATCTTTTTGGCAAATCTAGACCAAGTTGGAGGAATTATTTGTTTTAGATTCTATCCTTTTTAAAAAATTTAGAACTCTTTGACCTTTTATAACAAAGAATTGACTATGGATCCCAACATATATTCCTACACTCATAGTGGACTCATGTAGAATCTAGGGATTAGTAATGTAGTTACACAGGAAGAAATGGTATAAGGCCCATATACAGATAACATTTCTTATGAGATGGATTATTATCCCTTTTATAATAATCAATCAGGGGCACAAAGCCAAGATTGATTAGTTAATTATCTAGTTAACACACTACCTTATTCAAAATAGGACCAAGAATAAACCATGCAATATCTAGCTACAATACCCATAGTGGACAAGCTAGTTATTTAATAGTCATATTCTACTAATATGGCTTCCACGTATGATATACTTTTGTTTGAGTGACATTTTTTAGAGAACAAGGATTATATTTTGGTTAGATCCATAGAGGTAGGGGCCAAGTTTCTAGTAGATTTCACCCATGAAAATTTACCAAGTCTAGTAAGAATACCCCACAATATCATTTATGATCAACATGGTTCTTCTATCAATCATATGGCTCTAGTCCAAAAAACATATCAAGATCATAATATATCCAATGAAGGTAAAAACATTATGAAATATCATTGTAACCAAATGAAAACAACATACCAAACCTACCTAAATTTATCATGTAACTTCAATTAGATGAACATGGTCAGTAAGCCTCTCATTAACCTAGTGCCTTCAACATGAGTGTTGATAGAATTAATTGAACAATAGAATTTGAGTTTTGACCCATTCATATACACCACCTTGATAGATAACTTGATGCATATGTTTATTATTGAAGAAGTGTCTTCAACTTATACACTGAATAATGAGGCAAATCTAGTGGACAATGTGTAAACAACATCCAATCTTGATCAAAGTGGTACCAATGCACAAAAAACTAGACAACAGGATATGCCTATAGTTAATCCCATCAGTATATCATCATACCAATAAATAGGAGTTTCTACAACCTATCCTCAACTAGCTACTTCCTCAAGTGTATAACCTATGGGATTAGGTAATCAAACAATGGCCAATGTCATGCCTCAATGACAAAATGTGATGAATCCTACTCCTCCTCAACAAGTAGTGAGTAGTATGTCACAACAATAGACACAATCTAGTGTATCAATGTAATAGAGGAAAAATACATTGACACATCAACTAGGGGCAACTAATGTACCACCTCAATAGGTAACGACAAATATACCTCTTCAGTCATAAACTAAAATGCTAATTCTAAACCAAGCAATGACTAGTCAACAACATGAAAATATTGGTCAATGATAGATGTTGAATTTACAACTTGCTTTCACTTTATCATAAGGATTCATGCAACAAGGAGGTCCCCATGTTTCTCAAGTACCTACTATATAATCAATGGTTCAAAATGTGCCACAAATTTAGAGACATGGTCTTGGTCCACAAGTTCCCACTCAACAACAAGGTTTGATTAGTCAGCAACATGTCCCTTTTCAACCAAAAAAAGAATAGTATACGTATATCACTTCATACCAACCATAAAATCCTCCAAGTAAAAATTTTATCACCAACCCAACCCAAAATATCATGCAACCAAATGTGCAATTTCATGTACATCCTTCTCCATGTATGTGTATTCCTAGTCCATTCCCCAACCAAGCCAATATACCTCAACAAGTGTCTCCATCATACCCTATTCAACGTGTCCCACTTGTGACCTCTCATACAACATTCTCCCTCAAACCAATATCCCTTCTATTTTCCTATCCCAAGAATTACAATAGATGAAGGATACAATTGCTGCCATTCAGGTTGGGGAGTAGATTAAAAAGTTTAAATTGGACTATGTATGTTCTTATCCATTCAATATGGAGGATTTTTAGATACCATTTCCTCTAGGATATGAACCACCAAAATATAGAATTCAGACATGACATAGAGTGGTTTTTGAAGTTACCTAAGAATTTAATAACAAACTTTGATGATCTTTCTGATAAATTTTTGTAGCACTTTTCCATTAATCTCAAGCATGAGATTTCATCATTAAACCTGACACAAGAAAAAAAAAGTTAGGGAGAGTTTTGAAGGTTATTTACAATGATGGAGATCCCTTGCAAGCCATTTCACCCATAGTTTACTAGATAAGTAATTAGCCACTGTGTTTACTAAAAATTTGGATAGTGAGATAGCCTATCATCTAGAACTACAATGTGCACATACGTTTAAATAGATCATTGATAAAGGTTTGTTGATAAAGAGGGCAGTCATCAATAAGGGATTCATCAAGCTTAATTCAACCAATCAAAATCAAGGTGTCAATCATGGAAATGACTAACACCCCAATAAAATGTAACCATCATAACTGGGATAGGCTAATAACCATAAAGACCAAATCAATTCAACCAAAATAAGAATGTTATGGGAAATGGAGTAATAAAATCCCTTCATGTGCAAACTGTGCAAACCTCATCCACACAACCTTTTCAACTTAGTCCTACCTAGCAACATCTCCAACTAATACCACAAGCACAACAACCAAAACTTGCACAACAAATACAATATCCCTTACCATTACAAACCCCTCCTCCTAAGAGAACCATGCCTACATGTTATGTCTTTAGTGACCTAGGAGAACCTATTGAATCTATATTTCACAAGATTGATACCACTAATCTAATTAATTAACCTATATCAAATTATTATCTGAAAGGAATTCCTTACCCTGATTGGTATCGTGAAAATCAATTATGTGACTATCATTAGGTTAACAAGCATAATCTATGAAGATGTGTCCAAATTAATCATTTAATTGAGAATATGTTAGAGAATGGGGAAATAACATTGGATAATGGTGCTTCTGCTTATAATCAAACTCTTATGATTTATCAAAACCCTTTTCCCCAACAATATAATTAGAAACAACGACAACAACCAGTCTAATATCAAAATCAACAATATCAAAATCAAAGGTCAAACTAGCAAACTCAACAAAATTAGTAGAAAAATCCATAATGACAAAATAATGGACAAAACCAAGGTCAGAATGGTAATAACCAACAAACCTACCATGTATCTGCACATGACTACAATAAGGTTGTAGGCCATATTATAGGGGATAGCATTAATACCATCTCCATTAATCCTAGACCAAACACTAATCAGCCTAGACCATTACTAAACAATACTATCCAACCAAATTACATGGATAATTCTTCTTTGACATGGGAGTGCATATAGGTAAACTAGTAAACTAGGACTTTCACTTTTAGATCTTATAACAATATCTCATTCTTGCCACATGACCACATGCAAGTGCACCTGCAACTAGGACTTGTCCTATCCAATCTCACACCATTTCCAATAGTAGTTACCAATAATGGTCCAATATTTAATGTCGATTATGTAATCACAACTCAAAGGTCTAAGATTACTATCCCAAACCCATAACCATCCACCACTTGACCTATCATCCAATCAACCGTTCAACCTCTGAATAAACCATTCACTACTGACCAAGGCAAGAAGTTTGATATTGTGGAATAATTGTAGAAGATGCTAGCACAAATTTCTATCTTATATATGTTATGAATGTCAATAATCCACAAGAACATATTAAATGCATTTTTGACCCAATCTATTATTTCTAGTGACATATCCCCTAATAAATTTCAAGCTTTGGTTGGACACCTAGCTCCAGCCCAACAAGTCACATTCAACCAAAGTGATATGTCTTCCCTTGGCTCACTCCATAAGAATACATTATACATATAAGTTTATATAAGATGACATAAATTAAAACATGTCCTTATAGACAATGGATCTAGCCTCAACGTAGTGTCTCTAAAGCTCATCAAGCTTCTTGGGTACATAATGATAGATATCTAGCCATAAACAATAACTATGAAAGCCTATGATAATCAAGAAAGAGAATCCCAAGGCACCATTAGTTTTCCAATTATCATTAGGCCTTTGACTCATGATACATTTTTCCATATGCTTGATCTAGAGTTATCATACAACATGCTTTTAGATAGGCCATGGTTACATGAGATTCATGTAGTCCCATTAACATTGCACCAATGTATCAATTTTTCCCACTTAAAGATTAAGGTGAATATTCTGGGAGATTTACACCCATATGAACACTTCAATCATCTTAAGGTTGAGTTTCAAAGCTAAAATTATTAATACAACATGAATCCAAGTTCCAAGTAGGATAAATAAAGGCTATACTTATTAATCCTCCACCAGATAAATGCATAGATCTTAATACCTTGGATTCCCTTTCCCACATGCCACCTCCTAAAACTTCTACTCATTTCACCATTTTAGATAATGGACCAAGAGAGTATGTGACTCATGATACATTTCATATTGCCAATCTTCCTTAGAATCTAAAATCCTTTGGGTGACCTAAAGTCATTCCAGATATGCCTTGGCAATAAAAGAACAAAGATAAGGGACATGTCAGATTTATACCAGCATCAGGCCTAAAACATGACCCTCTTAAAGGAGATGAATCATGGTTATACAATGACAACCAAGCTAACTATTATAAAAATACAAAGTATCATATTCCTAATAAGATCATGGAACATCACAAGAATGAAGGAAGAGGCCTAAGATTAAATCAATAAGGATATATCTAGCCAATTTCCATTACTAAGTATGAAAACCCCTATAGACATGGATTTAAACTACCTAGGGGTGACCCCACATATCTTATGGACTTGGATTTAAATGACTAGTGATGATGATGTTGATAGTGAAGTAGAGTCTGATCATGGCCTTATCTTTGGTAACCTAGCTGAAACCAACCTATTTAATAATAATGCCATTTGTACCCTTACCTAGCCATTCATCACAATCCATTCCATTATATTATCCCCAATTGATAGATTGGGACCAATAAGAATCTAGTCTACCAAATGATGAGTTCTAAAATGATGAGGCATTCTTTGATTTCTTAGTTCTTAGAGACAATTTTCTTGTTGGGAGATCACAAATTATGATTTTAAATCACATTAGATCCTGTAGCTTATTTTGGACAATAGGTAAACACCCTTAACAAAAAATTAAAAATTAAAACATTGAGGTCCGAAAGTGAAAACCTCTTTGAGGCACTTTTTGACCAAAGAAAAAGTAAAGATAAAGGTCATTCTAGTGGTGAAAACCTATCTCAGGTGCCATTAGAGGGGGGTGTTCATTCTTCTTCAAATTTATACTAGGAGACCACCAACAATGAACTTGCTTGTAGTTCTAAGTTTAGTTTTGAGCAACAAGTATTTGATAAAATTATTCAATAATTTTTGATTATTTTTGTCACATGACCAGATATCCCATTAGGGGACTTAGATTCATCATGCCTAGGAGAAGTTAAAGAGCAAGTCCTAACAAAGGACCCTAACATAATCCAATAGTTCAAGTCATTGCCTACTATCTTAGAAGATGGTTCAACCCTTCTAGTTAAAGATAAAATAGAGGTAAACATTAGGATTCCATCAGATATGAAATGGATAAAATTAGGTGTGTCCCTGACTGAGGAGGAATGTGATGCCTTTACAACTCTATTGAGAGAATTTATAGATATCTTTACATGGGAGTACTTTGACATGCTAGGTTTGGACCCCACCTTGGTTCTGCACCACCTTGTGGTTAATCTTTATGCCAAACCATTAAAACAAAATCTACGTAAGATGCATCTTTGCATTATTGTATTGGTAAAGAAAGAGTTGGAAAAACTCTTAAAATTAGGATGTATTTGATCTATTGACTACTTAGATTGGATATCTAATGTAGTACCTATTAACAAAAATCCTAAAGGAATCAAAATTTGTACTAATTTTCAAGACATCAACAAAGCTTATCCTAAAGATGATTTTACATTTCCTAATATCAACATGATCATCAATTCCATGGCAAGTTATGAAATGCTTTCACTCATAGATGGATTTTCAAAATACAATTATATCAGAATGGCACAAAAATATTAGCATAAAACAACATTCACCACTCCATGGGGAAAAGTTTTCTATTATGTGATGTCATTTGGCCTTAATAATATGGGATATACATACTGAAGATCCATGCATATCATATTACATGATATTATACATGATATTATTGAAGACTATGTTGATGACATATGAGGAAAATCCATGACCAAGGCCGACCATCCAGCAGTGCTATGTAAGATATTTGAAAGACTATGAGAGTATAAAGTTAGAATCAATCCAAATAAATGTGTGTTTGGTGTAAATTTAGGTAAATTACTTGGCTTCATTATGTCCATTTTAGGTATTGAAGTCAATCCAGTTAAAGTCCATGCTATAACCAAAATTCCAGCACCAACGAATTAAAAGCAACTCTATAGTTTGTAGGGTAAGATCTAGTCAATCAGATGCTTCATCTCTTAGTTAGTAGACAAGTGCCATCCATATACACACATTTTGAAGAAATTAGTTACATTTCATTTGGATGATCATTTCCAAGTGGATTTTCAATAGCTCAAAGGCTATCTTATCAATCTACCTATTTTATTACCTCTTATGCCAATAAAGCCATTTTTATTATACCTATTAGCTACTGATCATGCCTTGGGGGCACTCTTGGCTGAACATCATGACAATAAAAAATATCAGGATATATACTACCTAATTCATACCTTGGTTACATATGAACATAACTATTCACCTATTGAAAAAGCGTATCTAGCCATGGTCTTCATAGCTCATAAACTGCATCATTACATGTTGAATAATAAAACCATGGTCATTTCAAAGATAGATCCACTCAAGTATATACTATCTAAAATAGATTTTCAAAGTATAATTTTTAAATGGATCGTGCTTATAAGTGATTTTAATATAGATTATGTCAATCAAAAAGGAATCAAGGGACAAGCTTTTATAGATCAACTTGTTGAAGCACCTCTCATGGACACGCAACCACTCAAGTTTCAATTTATTGATGAATCCATTATGATCATTATTGATACACCCATTGAAGAGCATCCCTATAATCTATAATTTGATGGTTCATTCACTTCACATGGATCAGGGTTAGGCCTATTATTTGTTACACCGTAGGGGGATCCAATCATTAAATCCTTCAAAATTAGATTTATTTGTACAGACAACATTGTAGAGTATGAAGCACTTGTTGAAGGAATTCAAAAAGTAGTGTAGTGGAATATATCTCATCTCTAAGTTTATTTTGATTATTATTTAATCATAAATTATGTTAAAAATCATTTTTAGACCAAAGATGATAACCAAGTTCCATATAAAGACATGGTCAACAGTCTTAAATAACAAATTTCCAACATTCAATTTGAACACATAACCATGGCTAGTAATAGAACTATGGATGCTATGGATAGTATTGGTTCTCTAATTAGACAAATATATAAAGCTATAAAGTATAAATTTTTCATTGAGAATTTATCATCACCAGATCATGAACTATCAATCATTACCATGATTTTTGATATTGTTGGTCCTAATTCTATTTGGTACTCAGACCTTTAAAAATACCTTCATGACCAATTTATACCACCTAACCTATCTAAAAAACAAACCAAATCCTTAATTCATAATTATACTCATTATAATCTACTTGGATCCACTCTTTACCATTATAATTTTTATGTAAATTTGCTTCGCCATTTACCTTTGACAAAGTCTATATTTTCATTAAGAGAAGTTCATAAAGGAGTATGTGGAGCCCATTATAATGGGGTAGTCCTATCCAAAAATCTCTTGTATACTGGTTATTATTGGTCCAAAATGGATGTAGATGCCACTGCATATGTAAAAAAGTGTGACAAATGTCAATGACATGCTAATCTAATTCATGCCCCAAAAAAATCTCTGAAACTAATGTTGACACCATGGCCATTTTCTACATGGGGACTTGACCTCATTAGGAAGATTAACCCCACTTCATTTGATATCCATAAATATATCCTTACCACCACTAAGTATTTCACTAAGTGGGTTAAAGCTATACCCCTCACTTATGTGATTGGAAAGTGAATTTCCAAATCCATCTTCAACCCCCTCATATGTCGTTAGGGTATTCCTTATGACATTATATCGTATAATGAAGGATCATTAAATAAAAAATATGTAGACTAGTTATGTACTAAATACAACATCACACAACACTTTTCTACAACATATTACCCTCAACATAATGGCCAGGTTGAAGCATCCAACAAAACCATTGTTAATATTCTTATAAATATTGTTAATGATGGTGGTCATGACTACCACCTCTAGATACTTCCTACCCTTTGGGTATACCATACCAATCATTGTACCCCCACAAGAGCCACTCCATACTCACTTTTTTATGGTACTAAATCCATCCTTCCTATTGAGGTCAGATTGCCTTCACTATGCATCTCTTTCAAGCATATCCTAGATGATCATGACTATCAAGTAGCTCACCTTCAAGAGCTAAACATAATTGATGAGAAATACAAGGCCTCGCTCAACAATCTTCATGCATATCAGAATTGACTCAAAGGACACTATAATTAACATGTTAAGTATAGAACATTTAAACTTAGTGATCTTGTTCTGAAATAAAACCAAAAGAATACCATGGCTAAGAAGAAACATAAAGGTAAATTCAAACCCAACTAGATAGGTACTTTCATCATCACTGTAGATTATGGATCAAGAGCATAAAATCTTGCCACACAAGATGGAGAGGAATTTCTAGAGCTGATGAATATTAATCATCTCAAATAGTACTATGCTTAAGTGCTAAGGTGTATTGTCTATAAGGACCATTTTAGTTATGCCATTTTGTCACTATTATTCTATGTATAAATGCCATTCTTATCTGTCCTCTTTGCCAGATCTACTTTCTGCTTCTGACTTATCAACCTATTGTGTTGTAAAAACCTAACCCATTTAACCTTGGTTTTTGTCATCTATTTTGCATTTTTAGCATCAAGGTACTTGATTAGTTTTATCAATTAGTTCAAGAACTTCAGATAGAGATCATATTTTGGGATAGTGTAACAGAAGTTTTAGTAGTTGCATCCTTTATTTGTTGTTATTTCTTACCACCAGTCTTTCTACTAATTATAACCAAATTTGGTCTAATTAGTACCTTTGATCTATGCCATTGTGTCCTGGTTATAACTGCCTATGGGAAAACTAGGGGCAACATTAAACCTTGACGTACCAACTTGCCACTTCTTATGTCAGGTTGTGCCTTTTTACCAACTGTGCCTATTTTTTTTTGAATTGACTACTGCACTAGTCAAATTTCTCTATTTTAGGGTGTAACTATAGTGACTTGAGGTCATACTTTGGGAGTATGTGGGCCATGATCAATTTATGTGGAGGTCACCTTAGTCCCCCTTTCCATACGCTCTCACCCTTTTGTGAGCAACCTAAGCTAAATGTTATCATCATTTTATGAGCAACCTTAGCCAAGTTCTCACCATTTTTTGAGCTTGAACCATTTAGTTTCTTGTCATTATCGATTGAGTTGAGACACTCCAAAACTTCAAAAAACATTTGAAAATCATTAGAAAAGTACAAAAGCATTGACCACTTCTTTTCCTTAAGGATTTTGGGAAACCTTACTAAGTTAAAATAAAATCACTTGTCATTTAGTTTCCCCATCCTTTTTGGACTTTTTATCTCATGCACTTTCCATTTTTCAAGACCATTCCTATTATTCTATTACATCCATTGTGTTTATTTTCCTTAGTGATCACATTCTTCCCATTCCCTAGGAAAACTACATTTGGCCTAAAGTTTTTTTTTAGATATTACATCCATAGAACTATGTAGGCAATGCCCACTTGCCTATTTCATATGAAGACAACTCATCCACCCCCTTATTTTTCTTTTATTCCCCCATTTTGTTCATTTGTTAAGTTGTCACCTATTTTCTAAGGGTAATATTCATAGGGTTTTTATTGCATTATTTGTTTATTTTTGCTTGTTTTGTGTGTTTGTCTACCTATTTATTTTCTTTCTACATTGTTCCCTTAATTTAGTTTATGTGTGTTCATTGGGTTATTCATTTCCCATAATTACACTTAAATCCATCCCTATTCATATGTTAACATTGTCATCATGGTTTATATCATTGATGCATTATTTTCTATTTATTTGAGTATTTGATTATAGGAGATAGTCCTTATGCATATTTTGGCCAAGTATTTATGGTTTTATATCATGAAGCCTACCATCACATGCTACAAAAAACCTTAGCTTTAAGAATTCTATTCAACAATGGTGGCACCTCTTCAACATTGACAACCTGATTCCATTCCCAATCATATTCTAAACAAATTAATTGACCACAAAATAATTTCAACCTTTATTAGTTCAAATGTGCATCTCCCTACTAGTAGGTTGTTCTAATTAATCATTACCCTTTATGTTAAGTTATCATCATCCTCAACCAAGTTTATCATGTTTTCCATAATCAGGGTGCAATGATTATAACCGCCTATGGGCAAATCATTGCACACCATCCCACCTGCATTTCTCAATGATTATAACCACCTTTAGGCAAATAATTGTGTTGTCACCACTTTAATTTTTTTACCTTTATATTGGCATGATCTCTTGTTTATCTATCCTAACTGAGGTAACTCCATCTTCTCAATGATTATAACTACCTTTGGTTAAATCATTGTGTTATCATACCACATTGCCACTATCGGGGTACAATGCTTATAACCACCTTTGGGAAAACCATTGTGCACCATCCCACTTGCATTATCAATGATTTTTGACTAATTTTTCAATATCATTGTGTTTTTACTCCATTTTTATTTTCTTTGGTCCCCTCACTTTGCTTCTTTCTTTTCAAGGGTCCATTTGCCACCTTATGCTAATCATTCCTTTAAAGGGGAATTATACAGTTAGTTTATCATCATTATATTTGTAGGAATTTAGGACCTTTTCATTATTTGAGAATATGTTACTATGCTTATCACTTGAAATGCCTTCCCAAGTAGGGGGAACTATAAACACCTAAATCTAGCCACTGATAACCTCCAATCAAGCTTTTGACTAATTTCTACCCAAAATGCACAATTTGGCCTAAAAATACTAAAACCTGATGAATGATGTGAAAATGACATATTCAAGTACCAAATTGGCTAGGGTATCCATACATGGGGCAATGCAATTTATGGGCTAGCTAACTTTGATCAGTTTATTTTATGTCAAAATGCTAATTTTGCACCCACATGCTCTGGATTGCTCTTTCCTGTCAAATATTTTGCACAAGACACATGCCTTTGTTATTTTTTGTTGGAAACATCATAAATGGGAATAAAATTCCAACACATATGACATCACCTTTCAATTCCAATTAAATCAAATACTAGACCAATAACAAGGCATTTTGATCAATCTGATTAATTTATTCACAAAGTTCTTAATCATGAGTAAGAGATAATTAACCCAAATCAAAGAATAATTAATAAATTCATGGAAATTTTTTGAATACTTATTTTTGTAAATGAATATTTAATATCAACATCATCAAGTGACCTCATTTCTTGGGAAGACATCCCTAGGCCATAAATACCACAAATATTAGGATTCATGCCTCCCATGCCTCATCAATGCCTTCCATGATGCCCTCCATGCCCCTTAAATTATAATTTTTCAAATTTCATGATGGGTATAATTACAAACTTAATTTCAAAAATTGAATTAATCCTCAACCACACATCTCAATCTTGAGATGGATGGTTGAGGTTGACTCTAGTCGAATCCAAAAAACTATAAATACGAGGCCTCAAAATATCATTTCTAAGGTTAATTTGTAAAAATTTATAATGTAGGATTGTTTCTAAAAGATTAATTCAAATAGTGTTACCATGCCAAATTTATTCCAAGCCAAGCCACAAGCCAAAGGTGCCAAGGAGAGATGGAGGTAGCCAAGCTTCCATTGCCAAGGACTTCATGAGTAGAAGCTGAGCAAGCCACCACTACAAAGGCATTTGGATAATCCATAGAAGGTGAAGGAATTATTGTGTTTGATTCCTTGTTTTTTAGTTGTGTTTATCATTTTTTTTTGTTAACTAAGCTCCCCCTAGTGTTTAGGCCTAAGGATGTTATGATATTAGTGTGTTTATTTCATTTTTTTAATTTTGGAACTAACACCATAATAACCATCCTCTCTTGAGTCAAATTGATAGATCCACACTTTTAACCTCTCAATATATTAATTAAAACACCATGTATGTGCTAAAGACCTTATTTCATTTCACTAAGTTGACTATGTATGATAGTCATGAGACCAATTGATTGCATGGTGCTTTATGACTACAACTCATACAACATTTACTTAAAGAATCCTATTAGAAGGTGAAGGGATTGAGAGGACATGAAAATTTGATAATTAAACTATTAAAACCCTCTATAGCTATGTTCAAAACTTGAACATCCTAAAAATGGTGAAAAATTACTTGTAAGATAAGAAGGTGTATCCTATTACAACATGAGAACATTTGCATATCCAAAAATATTGAATAAATAAAAAAATAATAAGGATAATTATAAAAATAATAAAACATAATATGATACCAATCTTAGTATGTGAATTGTATGAACTTGTCCAAACCATGGCAAAACTTGTAGGGTGCATAGATTAGCAAGTAGAAAAACATAGTCAACTTCATCAGGATGGTTAATAAAGCACAAACTACCATTATTTTAAATCTTGTTATGAAAACTAATATATATAAATTTAATTTTACCTCGCAAATGCATTTGACCTGAAAGTTCTCCAACTATTTGTACCAAGCTTAAACCTACTGACTAGTCCTTTGTGTCTAGAAGGTTGAAAAAGGAGTAGAATGGTTTTAGCCCAATTTTGAATCTTATAGAATAATTAAAGAATATAAATGGATCTATTGAAGCTAAATATTAATTTAATGACCTTATACCATGTGGCATACTTCCCCATGGGTCGTATAAGTGCCAAATTATTCCCTTTTCCCAAGAAAACTACTCTTTCTTCTAAAGAACCTACCACTTTCAAATATTAATAGTTTATTAAGGTATAATAGGACACATGGAATTTTAAATAAACCTTACTACACCTTCACACTTCCCTAGGAGGTTTTACAACTAAATTTCCTATTTTAACCTCAAAATGACTCAAAATGATATAAGGACTAAAATGACTAATGACCAAGGATAATATAACATGAAATCACACTAAATGACATATAATAAACCTTATGAAGATCCCAAAACACTTAAAAATCAATTTTTTACCTATAGGTCAAATTTGGTCAATAATAGTGTCAAAACTGTATCCATAAACTCTGTATAATCTTTGATTGAGTATGGTAATAGTGGTTTTACTCCCCTAAATGTCCTAGATGAAGAAACCATTATTGTATATGATCTATGCTACTTACAATTTTATTTTAGGTGTTATGTATGTTTTATTCTCAATTTTGCTCTAGCTTGATCACTGTTTACTCAAAATTATCTTTTTAGGGAATGGTGAGGGCTATTCAATGCATATTATAGTAGGAAACTTCAGATGCAATTTTGTTTATAAAATAATGAAGGATTCAATCGATGCACATTAAACATATAGAATTTTTCATTGAATAGCAGTTCATGTGACATAAATTCCCAATGTTCACTTTGCTTATAATTCTTCCATAATTCAAACTTTGTTATTTCAAGTTGGTGGGGGTCTCATATTATCAATGGGAAGTAGTTTCACCTTTTATTCAACTAAGTATAGAAAGGGATAGTAGTGTTCTTGATAGTAAGGCATTCAACAAGAAAATTGTTTTGGAAAAATGTCCAAAGACTAATTCTATTAGGTGAATTATTTTGGACAAAATGTCAATAACAATGTCCTCGAAGACCTATTGTTGTCTCCAAATCTTGTACCCTAGAAGAGGGATGTTAAGGCTTCCTCTAGATTTGGGCAACATTGGGACATTTAAAAGCTTGTGGGTGTGGCTATAAGTGGAAATGAACCTCTAGGTTGAAATGGATAGCTCCTTTTATTATATTTTGTGCAATAAAATCTAGTGAACCAACTTGTTTGGATGAAAAGGGTCATAAATTTGCATAAATGAAAATCCTAGTCTAAAATGGTATACACCAAAAGTTATTATACACACATATACCCTATACTTTTGCATAATATAGTAGAATACAAGCCTATTATTCAATTTATAGAAGATTGCAACATAAATATTTCAATATAGAGACAAAATTAATGAGATCACATAAGGTAAGTAACTAGAAAGATAACCTATATAGTCTAAAAAAGGGTTACACATATGCAAAATATCATACAACTAGAATGCACTCTACATGACCTATTGGATGAACTCTTTAATAAAAATCATGAAGGATAGATAACAGAAGGATAAAACATCACTTGCCATCACTTTATGTCTCTTGCATGCCTAGGAAAATGTCCAAAACATAGAAAGAAAATAGACTTATTATTCTTTTCTCAAAGGCAAGAAAATGGCAAAACATGGGCCTCACTGTATTATCTATGGATGAAATAGAAATAGCCTAAGGGTCTTATTTATAGCAAAGAGAGAGAGAAGGGAGGTCCCTTATACTAAAGAGAGGAATCAAATCTATTAGAATTCACTATCCTTAGTTGTAATTGATTTTTTCTAATGATGTTTATTAGGGCACTCTGATTGATCTACATCACCTTCTTGAATGTCATGGGCTCACCCCTCTAAATATTATTCCCAATCACTTCTCCTTGGATTTTTGATTTGTGTAATGGCATGTAAAAGGTCACTTTTATTTAGTTTGGCTTTGTCCTTCCCTTTTGACTGGTCCTTAAGGAATGACTCAGATCATGGTTCTACACCATCGATTAACCATTTGATCAAGCTCGTAAGCTAATCAGTTCTAAAAAATTTATTTGCTTCTATTTAGACCCTATTGGCTTTTGTGAATGACTTCACTTATAAAACTCATAATTCAAGCAGATGTTTAAACTTGATTTTCACCTATAGACCCATTCAAGTTTTCTTGCCTACTTTACTTATAAAACCATATAAGCAAAGCATCTTGGGAAACATATTTTGTATTGCCAAGATCCTTTCAAGTTTTCTTTCTTACTTTACTTATAAAACCTTATAAGTAAAGAACCTTGGGAAACCTAGTTCTCATTGACCAATACCCTTTAGAGCCTTCTCATCTACATATCTCTAATGATCAAATACTATCAGGTATTCTTCAGAGCATTATTTTCAAAGAATTCTCATATTCATATCTCATTTAGAGCATCTTCAAAATTACTTACACATAACTTTGGATCATAATTCTTCTTTAGAGCTTCTCATTTCATCTTTACCACCTACAAGTAATATCTCACAAGTTCTAGAAAAAACATTAAAATATGCTTTAATCTTGATATACTAACCTATACTCACTCATGTTGCTTCTCCAAACTTAAATTAGGTTGATATTAGGACATTATTTAAATAACAATTTCTCATCACTACTTTCATACTATAATAGTCATGATGTTATCACTCATGAATCATCACATACATACCTCAAGGCTTACTTTATTAGACATTTTTGTAATAAATTCTAGCATCAACTGACATTAGATAAATATCATTGAAATAACTAAGCATCTTGATTAGAAATTTTGACATCAATGACAACATTAAATATCAAAGCTTAACACTTAATGATAATGCTCAACAATCTCTCCCTCAATAAATGAAAATGTCCAACAATCTCCCCCTTTATCATTAATGGCAAACATACTCAGAAAACTCTATCAACCACTTCTTGATGGTAATCATCTCTTAAACCTTGTTCTTGTGTTTTCTTTCTCCCGTTCTAATCTTACTCTTTTTCTTCCCTATTCTAATCCTTTTCTCATATTCTCATCATTTTATGATCTCTTAATTTTTTTTTGATCTTTATCCACATTTGACATTAATGACAAAGTTATCCCATAACTATCATCTCATTCAAAATGAATTTAGATTACAAGACCACTTTATCATAGATCAAGCTTAGTCAACTTACTTGAATAGATCCCCCTCAAACCAAGCATCCACCATGATTCTATTATAAGTAGATATCAAGGATTATCTAAAACTATTGGAATCATACTCTACTCCTCCTATGAGTTGACACTATCTCTCAAAGGCACACAATATTTAGAAATTATGGAAACCATTCTTAAAAACATCTCAATCAGATCATTCTCCTAGTTGACTCATAAAAAACTCAACAAACATAGTCTATGGAGAATATTAGACATAATATCTTCTTATTTCTATGCATATAAAAAATCACTTTCTTGTAAAGAACAAAAATCTACCAACTCTCCCTTAGACCAAGCATATCTTCTTTCAAATAACTATGAACTCAAGATCACATACCTTTCTCATCATAGCTAAAGAAGATACCAATTTTTTTTATGATTCTTGATACTAACTAATATCAATTTAAGAAATAGGGACTCCTTCTTTGTCTTCACAGATCAAAATCACCTATACAAATAGATATTAGAGGCTTACCTCTTATATTCCAATTGTTCTACATTCTATCTTGAAAGCATTTTTGACTACAAACTCACACTTTTGTTGATTGAATAATGTCTCCATAAATCTTAATCAAGCCAAGACTTTTCCATAGGGTACTAAAAAAATATAAACTTAGGAGATTCCCAGATCTCCATATCTTTACTACGATGAATATTCTTTAGCATTCTTCTATACTTAGCTAGATCTTTAGGTTTGATCTTTGTCTTTGAATTTTCATCATCCATATTATCATCCTTCTTTTTTTATTTGACTATCCTATCAACACATGAAGATAAAAGGTGTTCTTGACATCCCTTACCTAATTTCTACTCTATAGTAGCAAACATTCCACCTTGGTTTATGAGCTGATCATGACTCACCTTGTCATTCTTATCCTTTTTAGTCAATTCTTCATTATTACTATTGTGAAAAACCATATGAGAATCAAGACTTCTCTTATCTCCTTACATGTGTCTTGAGAAACCATTGTCTATACTCTAAGATTTCTTAGAATATTCTTCTTTTACATTTTGCTCCACCTTTACCTTATCTATATAGTTTGTCTTATTGATCCAATTTTAAGTGACATGACTATGAACCTTCCTATCTTGACTTTTCTTCTTCATAACTCTATTAGGATAAAATTTTACAATATGTCCTACATTATTAAAACTATAATAGACCACTTTATACATACCATTTGACTGATGATGACTATGATCTTCCTTTGACCAATTGCTTCTCCTTCCATAGCTCCATGAGTAATCATTCCTAGAGGTTCTTTTGAAATATCTAGCTATATGACCAAAATGACTACATGTAAAATAGTAACCATTGAAATAATTACCAAACATTATGGGATTAGAATGTTTTATAGGTATTTTGACCTTCTTGTTTTAAATATTTTTTTCTCAACTTGGGGTGCCTTCTTTTTGTCTTCTTTGAATCCAAGACATGCCTTGTCACTTGAAAACTTTTGACTACTTAGAATATCCTCTAGAGCCTTAGTGATCTATTCAAATTTTACAAATTTATTCAACTTAATATATTCTTGATCTAACTTATCTCTCAAAGATTCTATTTTAGATTCATATCTACTACAATCTTCTTCTTTAGCCTTTAGGATTGCTACCATGATCTTATTCTGAGTTTCAACTTGTTGGATGATTTATTTATATTCCTTAGATGTGTTGCATAGCCTTTCTTCAAATAATCTAATATGTTCCTCATAGTCATAAACTAATGAATTTATTTTCTTCTTCTTCATAATGTTGAGCTCTTGTAGAGCACCTATAATCTCTATTTCAAGATTGACTTCAGCTTCTTCACTATCATAATATTCTTATTCTTTTGATTTTACATCAATCATGAGACCTTTTCCATTTGAACAACCCTCATTATCTGATTTTATGCCTATGAATAGAGTTGCATTGTTATCATATTCATATTCATTCCTATCATCTTCATTGTTATATGTGTCTGAATCACTTACATCTAATGAAATATCTTATTTTGTGTAGAATCTATTCTTGTTCTTGAGTGATACTTTCCTTCATTCTTATTTAAATATTTTCTATTCTTATTAGACCTATAGGATTTGTTATCTATATCATCATCCTCACTCTTCTACTTATGAAAACACTTGTTTAAAAAATGTTCAATTTATACACAGTTGAAACACTTGAAAGGAAATTTACCTTTGTACTTATCTGAACTTGTTCTTAGCTTTATAATAAAAAATGGCTATCAATTCATCATCATCAATATCTAAACATACCTTATATTTTTCATTCTTAGATTTTGACTTCTTTTCAACCCTAAAAGAAACTTCTTTCTTAATAATTCTTCCTTCATTTCATCTCATCTCATAGGTAGTCAATATGCCATGAAGCCCATC
Organism: Torreya grandis; assembly: GCA_037957365.1. NCBI lineage: Eukaryota > Viridiplantae > Streptophyta > Pinopsida > Cupressales > Taxaceae > Torreya > Torreya grandis. The sequence goes on along the minus strand of JARHVA010004847.1, from coordinate 1,020,652 downwards.
GATCTCTAGCTTATCCAAATCTTACATTTCTTCTATTTTAGATACTTTAGAGTAAAACTTAAAATTTAGTGATCTTAATACCTTTTAAACAATAATAGATTCTTTCACTTATTATTCTAATCCTCTAATGATGTTGACAACTTCATCAACTCTCAACAGATAGGATGTAATAGTTTCATCTTCATTAATCCTCAAGATTTTAAACTATTTTCTATAAGTCTGTAACTTGGAAATATTTACCTTGGTGTCTCATTCATGAATGGTCTTCAATTTGTCACATATATATTTTTTTAAAACACAATGAATTAACTTTACTAGTTCTACCTCTAATAGGCCACACATAATGGCATTCATTGCCTTGGAATAATTTTCACTAGCCTTATTACCTATTGCATCCGTTTGTGGAATTAGAGGTACAATATATCCATATATAACTGATTATGAAATATAATTTCCTTATGAAATCAGATATATCTTCATTATGGCATTCTATAAGTCATAATGAGATCTATTCAACATTGGAGTCTTACTTGTAGAGAAATCTCTTTAAGATTTTTGACTAGTCATCCTTGGTTCTTTAAGATCTCCTTTAGGTTATCAAGCTTGTTCCAAAGGACCTACAATGATATCAATTATTAGAAATAAGATGACTAAAAGTGGGAAGTGAATCAATATTTAAAAATTTTCTTTTAATTTCACTTAAAATAATGTAAGATCAATCTTAAACATGCATGTATATCTCAACAATCATTAACAACAAAACATAAGATCATGAAACACATGAACATAGAATATATGTGGGAATCCCTCTTGGGGTATAAAACCCACTGATGAAGAAAATGAACTATAGTCCTATAAGACAATCACTAATCTTTAGTTCAACACCCACTCAACTTAGATCACCAACACTAATATGTTAAGCACTAACTTAACAATATTTAGCTAAGCACCAACTCAAAAAGGAACACCAACCCCTAATTTACCAATCACATACTTGGCTTTAGCAATCTCCAACTTGTAAGGAGGCTCCAACCTCCTAGATGACTCTGAACCAACTTAGACACCTGATTATTTGATCACCTTCAAAAAATCTTATTACTTATATAATATATTATGATCTAATTTTTTATATCTTCACTCTCTTTATCCCTCTCAAACTAATCTTCAATCTTCTTTACTCATCAATCCCTCTTTATGACTTGATTAAGTCTTTTGACCTTGATCCTCTCTTATAGAATCTTTGTTATATATTAGTGATATATATATATATATATATATATATATATATATATATATATTAGTTTTCATGACCTCCTTATACTCACAAATTATCTATGACATTTTCTTATCTTTTTTTTATCTTAATTTCTTAGCATCCCCTCTACATTTCTTCTAAGTGCATACAAAATAGGCCTAACTACCTTGATTTTATACAAGTCATTTGACCATATCCTTCTATGTCAGATATACATTTAGATCAATTAGGTCATATATGAATATTTATTATCATATTAAAAATAACATGACTTATTCATGAATCAATCACATAAAATAGGTTATCCATTCATCAATTATCCCTTACTCCTCTTTTAGGATTATGAAGACCTAATAGGTCTTCTCAACAACACATTACACTTTTATGTTTTTTAAAGATTATCCAAAGATATCACATGGTAGGAACACATAAAAATAAACTCCATTATCCCTTATCCAACTTCTATTTACATCTATAGTACCTTTTATGCCAAGATACCACTTGAATCCTTTATCAAATCACTACTTATTAAAGACCTGTGCATACACAAAAACTTTATCTTGAATAACTAATCCATATAATAAATTTTTATAAATAATCATGGATAAAAATTATATATTAAGAAAAATTATTACCTCAAGGTCATTCAAAATTTATTTTATGCTTCAACATAGGGTAAACAGGCTCAAACACTTCTTTGCAAGATGTTCACTTAGAACTGCTAATTAACTACAAAACATAGTCAAGGAAATATGAACATCTGACACATGATTGAATATATTCAAGGGAATTCAATGAATTTAATTGATCTTAAAACATCATTAGAGTAATCTTAATCAATTAGATCATGATATCTAATGATAACTATTTTCCTTATAGGCCTATTTTCTAACCTTCTCTCTCATAGACTTTACTTAGTCAGATAAGCCATATTGGCTTCAATCATGAAACCTATTACATTGAATTATAAGATTATGTAAATAATGGATAGGTCATTAAATTCCTAAATAATAAAATTCTTAATCTCAATGCATCACTATTTTATGAAAATATATCATGGAACATATTCTTACTTATGTCTAATTTCTTTGCTATTTACATTACTAGGTCTGTTAACAGCTAGTGATATTTGAACACCTAAGATCTATAACCTATCAAAAAAAACATCATGAACATTAAATACAAGTATTAAAATTTGATATCGATCAACTTAGTGACTTTGACTCAGTCAACATTGTCTATTACAATAAATCTTTGAAAGATAAGCACTTTTCTATATGGTATTCTCACTCACTTGATAAACCAATCACACTTGGAGATGCTTGAGAGAGTTGAGATCAGCATAAAATAACTTATTTTATCATATCAAACCATTCTAATATATTTTGAAAAATATCTTGAATATTTGATCATAATTAGGGTTTTATGAGGATTTAGACTAACTTCCAATCTTAATGATCATTCATAAAAGTTAGCACCTTTTTCCAGAAACCAAACCTTTTAGTTTTTATATATAACCCATCCTCTTATACCATGAATATCTTAGGATTTTATGCATATGTTTTAGTTCCAATGATCACTAAGAAAACCTTCTTGGGTAGATAACTCTTCATTTTGTGCACTCGAGAAACCTTAAAATAAATTTTAATCCTTTTTATTACAAACCAAGTCCTAAAAATTCATGAACATACATAAAAAACTTGAATCACCTCAATTAGTGTTCACTTTTACACTCATGCCATGGAAATTGATCATGTTACCTCATCTAACCATCATCTCTCTTCTTGCTTTTTATGCTTTAACATGTAACTCTGATTAAGCCTTGAATCTAACCTTTTAGCCACACTATAGACTTTAATTTTGAAATGTACTGTGTTCCAATGCCTCTTTTATATGGCTAAGGAACCTAATACACTCACTCTTCTTTGGATATTCAATATAAATTCTTTAGAGCTACTTAGAAATCTTCAGAGATTGATTATAACATCTTTAGATCTATGTACATAGAATTCTAAGCATACAAATCTTCAAATTTGACCTTATAATTATTTTTAAGGTAATAAAAATTTCATGTAGAGCCTCAAACAATCTCTCTCATGCTTAAATACTATCAATTATTCTTTAGATCATTATCTTCAAAGCATTCTCATCGTCTTAGCTCATTCAAATAATCTTCAAAACTACATACCAAAACTTTAGAGCACACTTCTTTGTTAGATCTCTCTCATTTCATCTTTACCACCTAAAAATAATATCTCAAAATTTATAGATAAAGAATTAAAATATGCTTTACAATTGTTGTACTAACCTATACACACTCATGTTGTTTCTCCAAATTTCACTTAGGCTAACATCATAATATTATTAAAAAAACAATCTCTCATCATTGATTTCATACTACAACACTTATTATGATGGAAATTAGAGCTCATCACATACATACCTCAAGGCTTACTTCATTAGATATTTGTACAATACTTTTGACATTAACTAGAATTAGATTAACATCAATGAAAGAACCAAACATCTTCATTAGAATTTTTTACATCAATGACAACATTAAATAACAAATCTTAACACTCAATGACAATTCTAAATAATATCTCCCTTAATCAATGACAATGCCCAACACTTACCTTTTATGGGGGCTTACTAAAACTCTTAGCAGTTGATTCTGATCTACTTGTATATTTTAGTTTACCCATAAAGAGAATCTCAACTTCTTTTTATTTCACTATGTGACATAAATATATGAAGTTCAAAAACTTATTAAACAAGATATATTCATGTAGAGATGGTAGTTGGATCTATTTGAAGATGTCATGGAGTTCTTTCATTACAATGGGGATAGTCAAATTAGATAATATATTCTTATATCATAATATGTATTTTAAAATAGGCTAATTCAATTTATGTTTCAATTATATAACTTGAGCATATGAGATCTTATCACTGATGTTTACTAAAAAGTGTACTAAAAAAACATCTACCAATGGGTTGAATGTAGTGATATACTGATTTAGTAGATCATAAAACCATTATAATGCATAATCCTTCATACTACAAGAAAATAACTAGTGAGGAGCCAATCATTAGACACGTAGTCAAAACATGTTACATGAAAATCTCAAATATGGTGCTCTACATCACCCTTACCATCATAAAATGTAAGCTTGGGTGCTATGAATCTAGATGGAAAAGGAGTTTTCTCTATGGGATGTGCCAAATATGTATGTAAAACTATATGAAATCTAAGTCATGTGATGGCCTATTGGATCCCTACTCAAGATATAACACCTTAGCCTATAGATTATGAACCTCCTACATAAGGGATTATGCATATGAAATGGAAGAAATAGACATAATAGGTGTAGCTATCACTGAAGGTTATTGATTTATAATTAGTGGTTATGCTAATTGAGTTGGACCCAATAGAGGTTTAATAATGCTATTATCTAGGGGAGTATAGGATTGACTATCATTCAATTTATTCTTTACTTTCACTATGGATGTAAAATATATGCATGATCAAGTGGTTTTTCTCAAAATCTATTTTCGAATTCAATATAGAATCTCATCATTATTGATAATTAGGTTTTCATTATTTAGTGGAGGGAGAGTGTCCCACTTCCTAAATTATGTATCATCTTGATATTGATTATATTTCTCATATTTAGATGCATTATCATTGCAATCCACATAATAAATGTGTGAAGGATCAATTATAGGAGTTAAACTAGTCCTTTTTCCATGTTATAAGCTTAGAAAGATGAAATATAAATATGCTCAATAAGATTTGCACCTAGCCTCTCACTTCTTCTTAATGGAAGAGATAAATTTTTTAGATGGAATATAGTAAATAAATTGAAATGGGGATAATAAAATAGAATGCATAAGATTTGAAAATCTTATAAAATATAGAGAAAATAGGAAAAAGAAGTATATAAACCCTAGTAGCATCTAGGGTTAAGGTTTGAGAAATATTCAAAGTTAGGTTCACCAAATATTTTAACCATTTATGACTTTAAAAATATAAATCCTATGTTTTTTAAAGAACTGAGTATAATAAATTAGGGTAGTAATATGCAATAAATATAACCACAAATTATTTATATAATTGACTAACATTATCCTTTCTAAAAATATAAATAAATAATGTAAGTAATAAATTAGTTGGAAAATGACTAAGATAAATGATCTAGAGACAAAAAACAAAGGCAAAGGCTACTATGAGTGTCACAAATATGGTCTTGATAGAAGAACCCAACTTGGATTGTAATTCCCTATTTGGATAATAACACCATTATTTAATATGCAGTGGTAGTGTCCTTTATGCAGGATTGTCCAGAGCTTATACATTTACCTATATCTAGATTTATGAGTTTTGTTCTTACATGCATGAGTTATGAAACCTCATATATTATTTATTTTAATTAAATTTAGGATTAAACCCTAATCCTTCATGTTTTTAGGACATCCAATTGATACAATAAAAAAAGTATGTTTGTTAGTGGGGTAGGTTGGACATTCTTAACACCCCACTATGACGAGATTTTTCTAAATATCAATACTTTAAAGAGGGTTCAAGATCAATGTAGTTCTCCCCACCTATGTTCAAGTTCAAGTACAAGTGAATCTAGTATGATAGTTGACTTGAGTGCTTTAGCTATGTTTGAGATTGGAAATATGGGCAATTTGAGCTTATGACTATTGTAGATGGTAGTATATAAGGATTGATAAGCTTAATTTTCACAACTATTTATGGGTTTGCATATGTCATTTTTATATAATTTCCATCTATTAGTTGGAAGGATAAAATTCATGTGTTTATACTATTTTGATGCTTGTGCAAGTGCTAAAACAGGTCTAAGCTGACCCTAGGAGGTTTTAGATTTGAAAATATATTTATTTGTGAAAAAAAGGGAAAAGACATTAATTCTATTATTCAGATACTAGCACCATGTGTCACTACTATCCCTATTATGGCACTACTAGTAGAAAACTAGGCATGAAGGGCTAAGATGCAAGAATGAGGGAGAAGGACTACTTTAGGGATAACTAGGGATTCATGTGACCCACATAAAGGATTGATAAGAGTGAAAATAGGCTTTAGGATAGGCATAGGGATAATATATGGATAGGTAATCTCAATTGACACTCTTAGAATTCAAATACCACTTTTAGGTGTTTACAATTAGCTTTTTGTATCCTTGAATATTTAATCATGTGTCCTAATTTTTTGTAAAAATGATAAGTAGAATATTTATTAAAAATAACTTTGAAGTTAGATTCATATTTCCTTTTTAATTTTAATTTTTATAAATCAATTATATTTTTTAAATTTTATTCTTAGGTATTTCAATCCTTTGCCCTGTATTCAAGTTCTTGTTCTTGATCTCTTATGTATAGTCTCATCTTATCCTCATGGGACAAGAGAGAACCAACCAAATCATCAATGATGATAGTTTTCATGTCATTACACTCTTAAAAAGTGATCATAATATGAATCAATATTTGACTTATATATCTCAAAATATTTATTACTATAACACTATATTGGATAGTTTCTACCTAAACCCTTATTGTATACACTTAATCATTTACCCTTATGTAATAATCTCACAATCCTTCATAATCTTGCAGGTTTACTCATATTAAATTAATGGATACTTGATAGGAAGTATCTAAGGTATTCCACACCTCATTATAATTATTTCATCCTAATTTTTTTATAAGTGCTTTGGTTTGTGGCACTCTAAAGATAAAAGAAAGCTTGTGTATCCACATTTTATTCATCGCTTTTTGTTATTTTATGATCATGTGTCAATGTGTTCCAATATTAATGTGGTGTGTATCCATATATAAAATTCTCCTAAAATCCTTTCCATATAATAATTCTCCTAAATTTATCTCTCTAATACTTAAAGTTTTCACCTTTGAAAACATGACTATTCATGGAAGCAAAATTTAGTAAAGATATTTATTATCTATATAATGGATTAAACCTCCTTTTAACCTTGTATGAATGTGTATATGATAAAAAAATTAAGGTTTTTAATTTATGTAAGGAATTAAAATTATATTTTATTTAATATAAAATTGAAGGTATGTATCGACCAATCTAGCTTATTATTATTGGTTGTCAAACTAGTTGTGTTATACATGAAACTATCAACCAAAAACTATACTGGATAACTTCCAACTTGAAAATATATGATTTATAGTTGAAATTAATTTATACATAAATTATTATCAAGTATTAAACATGAAAAAAAATATTCCCAATTCAAATTACTTTACCACACTTACTTTGTCTACAATTCTTATTAATAAAGAAAGCTAAAATAAGACTATTAAGTGGTAACTTACATTGTAAGTTAAGTATAAAATAAAATAAATAAATAAATAAATTTTATTATAAACTAATGAAACTAAAATAATATCAAATATTAAAATTTTAAATCACTAATATTATATGGACATCATGTGATAAACCTCTTCATTAATTAAGCAAACATGCACACTCACATGCACACTAGACAAGTGAAAGTCAAAAAATAGAATTATAAAAATAGATTTTTGACTAAAATATATTTAGAGTTTATTTAAATTAACCTTTAGTTAACTAAAATTAATTAGAATCTAACTAACACATATAGCTACATTTTAGGAAATTATTGAAAAGTGCCCAAAATTGACCAAACAACTAATTTAGGATACAAATGAATTAAATAACATTCATAAATAAATAAAATAATTATAAAAATAATATTAATGTGCCAAAATTTCCATCATACTCAATAATTTTTTTAATATCTATAGCTAATCCCACTAATTTTATAGGAAAATACATCAAATATTGAGTTATGGATGCTCAACATTACAATTCACCTCCATTTTTTTGTCACTTTATTTTTATTTCCATCCAAGTGTTAATGAAACACCATAAAATAGTCCACTGGTTATAATAAAATCCATATTAGGTACTTTACATGCAACCAATTTATTTTTGTGCTTGCATTCCAAAGCCTTATCAAGGTTCATTCATCGATTCCTACCATCTAAAGGCACACAAATAAATAGATAGTACCAAGACTTCTTACCTCTAATATTACATTTTTATTTTAACAAATGAGTTGGTTACCTTATTAATTTCATATAATTTCTGAATGGTCTTATAGCCTTTACTATTTAGGTCTTACATTATATATCCTGCCTAATGATATTATAATCCTTTCCAATCAAGTCTTAAATTATAGGGACTATATAGGTTGTTTAAAACCTTAAATTCACATTTTAATTTTGATTTTATTCCTTAATATAGGACCTATAATCACATAGTTTAATTATGGTGTTTATAGTAGTGAGTTCTTATTCCCTACCTATTGCTCTTATCATCATTTCCACTTAGGACTTACATGAGCTTCCATTATTTTCTTAGTGGTATTATCATCTTATAAAACGTATCTACTGGAATAGGTTTTTTAAAACCTTAAGACTTAATTAATATGTTTTACCTTTCTCATACATATCTAAATTATAAAACAATTAATAATATTGAGATTGAACTTATTATGTTTTTACTAATTATTTGTTATCTTTTCCTAATGGAATTACCAAATATATCAAGTCAGGCATTAAAATTAATCCCAATAAAATATGTCATTTAAAAATTTAATATCACCTTCTTATTCAATTATAGTTTAAATCCAATTTTTCTCATTTAATCATATCTATATTTCATACATGTATTATTAAAATTTATCATTTGGGTCATAGAATTATTGTCATATAGTACATATTATCAGGTTATTACACAAACACACACAACATTATTTTATGGACATAGTCCTAAATACATATTTAATGAATTTTATACCTAATATCAATAAATATATTATCTAATCATGATACCTAAGAGATGAATGTATTCTTACCTTCCTCAATTTACTTGTTCTCAAAGATCAAATGAAAACAATATTCTTATTGGTCAGTTTAAATCTACTTTAGGCCTTTAGGTCTATTCTAACCTTTCATTTACAACCCATTTTTACTTTTTCCAAAAAAAATTATGTGAATGCAAACTGAATTTTATCTTGAGACCTAATGGTCTGGTTTAATGCTTAAAAATTAACATTACCACTTCATGTCCTAACAATTTCCTAGTGAACACAAAGTAAAGGTAAAACTCATGTTATTCCATCCCAAATTTTTGTAGGCTTGAGGTTATAACTTCGATTCCATTATAACATTCCACCTAAAATGAATATCAATTTGATTTTTTTATAATGATAGGATTTAAATCTAATTCATAGATTATCATCCTTGATAATCTTCATGGGACATAATTCCTATGGAAACCATTTATCACAAGTTAAAAAGTAGATGTATGGGAAATATGGGTTATTGGCCCTTCATACTATCCCCATATTATATAAGAATGAATTTTTCCATTATAAACATTAATACCATTAGCATTTGCAACATATATTTTGGGTTAATAATTATTAATGAGAGTCTTAGCACATTAAATCACATATCTCCTATTAAATATAACTACTCATAATAAATTTATCTTATAGATTTTTCTAGTTTAACCTAGTACAATGTATAGGGGTTTTCCCTACCTCTATGGATTATGGATTTCATATCTGCATTTTAAATAATAGTAATATTTTCATAATTTTAAACATGGATTAAACACTAAGTGAGTTACCAAAATACACTCATAAATCATGGGATGCATAAGAATTTGAGTGTATCCCATATATTGTTAAATTTAATGTATAAAAATAATATTTTAAAAATTTATCATTTACTGACATTTTTGATCTTACAACAAAATTCAAAATTTAATATCTTTAAATTCATGCCTTAAAATGTGCAATGGGAAATGGGTGGAAAGGTTAATGGTGATTCATGAGAGACATCATTTCTTAGTTATCACTATATCCATTCTATATTCCTTAAATTAGATCTCTTAAGCCATCACCTTCCATCTAGTATCATCTCACTATGTCAAGGTCTGTATTTTAATACTATTTCATGTTGTTCAATGTAGTTATAATAGTTATCCATCCCATATCAACTACATCAATTAGATAAATGAAGTTCAAAATGTTATAATACACACTTTGAAACTAGGTTGGCCTAGCCTACCTATTTTTAGGTTAGTCAACCCACAACAGACTATATTCAATTAGCTAATAGTGTTACATAAATCTCTTGGTGGGGTTAAGGTCAATCACCTATATAAATATAATTCATTATTTCAATCCAATATAGAGACATTGATTTTTAATTTTTATTACATGTACTTCTTCTTTAAGTTTGTATTTGAAGGAGTTATTACTTACATCTTGTCTTGGAGGGAAACATTATCTTGTGGAATCTTGGATACAATATTAGTTACTTTTGCCTAGATCTTGATTCAACCATTAATATCCTTACAACCACAAAACAAATCTTATGAATTAACATTAGTGAATGGGGAGATTGAGGTTTGAAATGTCTTTTTCAAGCTAAGTATTTTCTAACCCTAGATTCTTACTTTTGAAAGATATAACTTGCATAATTTCTTTGTTTATGAATTTATGTCTCCCTATTTGGATTATATCTACACTTATAATTAGTTTGGCCATAGTATTATTTAAAATTTCAATTTATATACCTAATGTAGCCTATGCCCTCATTTTTATACCATGGCTCCTTTCCCATTTTTATATGTTTATAAAAATTCAACTTACAATAATTTATTGTGATATTTGATTACTTACTAAATAAAGACCTAGTTAGGTATATAACATTGTGTTACTTTCCTAGAGGCTTCGAAACCCTTTGTCTTGACATTATGTTTTAGGTGCTCCCCTTATTAGGTTTATAATATCCATTGGTCACATCTTATTTTAATTAATTATCAATGATATATATTTAATTTAGCTTATCTAAGTATGAATATTTAGATAGGATAGTTACAATTTAATCCTATATCATTGCATACATTTTAGTGAACCTGATGTGATACTAACCATTGATTTTAGCTCTACATAAAAATTATCAAATAGGTAAATTAAATTATGTTTCATTTTTAAATCATTTATATATATCAATAAAATTGATACATCTCGACCACAATTCTTACCTAAAGAAAACTACATCAAACAACTCAACATAGTTTTATCTTTATGTATTTCTAAATAAACTAGTTTGGCAAGCATGACACAGTTTCATTTCAAAATATAAATTTTTTTTTCTCCAAATAAGTATATCTACCTATAATATTTATTTATTCTTATCGATATATAAATCTATTTATTTTAAGCAACATGATATAATTATGTCTCAGATTAATTTTTCTAGTCGACTATATTGATGTACTTGTCATATTTTTGCATTCACTTTTTTGTTAATTTTTATATTTATTAACTAGATAAACCTATTTAAAAAAATTATTATTTAAATTTTTACTTCTATCTAAAAATTATTTACAATAAAATATATTGATCTATCTGATTTAGTTCTATAGTTCACTTTATTTAGTAAATTGTATCGAACTCTTTGAATTAATTTTATATTTAAATTATTTTTCATTGAATTTATTGACTAGATCAACTTAGATATATCATTTATATTATTTTTAATAAATTTATTCATAATTTTCAATATATTAATATACATTTATCTATAATTTTGATTTAACTAGACTATATCTTCTTAGTCATTATAGTCCTATATTGTGTGTATAATTGCATCAATCAGTGATGATGTAATTTATCTTTTTTTTTCTATAATAATCAAGGAATATTAACTTTTAATTTCAAAATATAATCACACATTTCATTTCAAGTTTAATTATTATGTATTTCAATTCATTGAATGCTTTAAATTGGTTTTCGATATTGGTTTTTTAACATTGTTTTATATTTATTTTGTTTTTCTTATAAATTATTTTATGGTAAATTTTAAAATACTTAGCTACTATCATGGAAGATTACATATTTTTATATTTTAAATCCTTGTCTATTATTTATATACATCATAGAATCAGGGTCCTTCTACAATAATCATAACCATAGTGCATAAAATAACATGGACTTTAGTTTCTATGTGCCTCATGGTATAAAAAAACACATACGATTCAATTTTTATTTAAATTTAGGAAGTATTTCATCCATATAATTCTATAGTGCACTAGTTAGAGGTTAGCATTGGGATTTTATTCATAACTTATGCTTAACACTAAGACTAGTGGGATATGGGCATGGTACTTGTTACACTATCAATGATCTAAAACATTAAGATGGCACTATCCAATGAATAAGTCAGTATCTATGAGAACCTAAAAATTATTCAAATCCTTTTATTACATATATTTGATCTTATTTTTGAAAAAAAATGTTATCAATAATAAATAGATTTAAATTCTATTATTTATTATTATATATTATATTCTAGACTATGTCAGCCAACATTGATATAATTGTGCGTTGTGTGTTGTAGTTATATTAGCTAACATCCCTATAGCTACCTATGTTATAAGATTGTATTGAAAATTTTTATATAATATCCTATGTTTTCATCCTTAACTATATCAAACATATCAACATAGTCTATTTTTACGTATTTTAACCCTCTATCCATGTGACTGTATCCAATAAATCAATATAATTAATTTATTAGATATTGTTATCAGACCTTTATCTAGCATAATTTATCAAATAACTTATCATATTTTATTTATGATTACTTTCAATCCTCTTAGTATGAACTATATTGATCAACTAGTCAAAATATTATAATATCTCTAGCATGTGTAATTGAATTAAACAGTTGAATACATTTCACTTATATATTATATATCAACATTTCCACAACACTACATTGCATTATTTGATACATTTTATATCTCAAACATCTTGGTTATCAAACTACATCTAAAAATTTCAACCCATATATCTCATGTTACCTTTAAAACTCACTTTGATAAAACCACATCAACAAGCATGATATAATATGTATCTCATCTTTGCCTTTGTGATGATATCTTACTTCTCAATATAGTTAGTTTTCCCTATCCATCATTTTTTATAACTTTTTGATTATAATGTATTGACCTAACCAATACTTCTTTATAATGTGTATATTATTTCCAATTGCATTGGTCTGGTTAATATCATTTGTTTGATGTAAACTATGTATCTTCTATCACTTTTTCATATCCAATCAACATCATGAAGTCACCTATTAGGATTTTCCTTGATAGCCTCAACCCATTCATATTTTACATGGGTTATTATCTACCTACCTTTTCCATGACTTAATCTAACACCTCATGGTTCAATCATTCTCAAAATACATCTATATCTGTTATATGTAACATGGTTTAAATAAATAAAAATGGAGATGTAGAAAATTTTAAAAAATTTAGAAACCTTGATGATAATACCATTTATCTTCCTAACAAAAATGGTAATTTTTCTAAACCAACTTATTTCACATTAGGGTAAATAAATAACAATATTTTGAATCTTCCTCTTAATCACATAATTTAAGAGTCCTCCTACTAATAGTTTTAATCCTCATTCTAATAATTCTAATCAAAATCAAAATTTACCTATTGATACAACTCAACTCCTTGAACAAATGGATTAATAAATGAATGTCATACAAAAAACTAATAATTTTTAATTACTGCAAATTCAAAATCACATCTTATTAAAAAATAGCCAACCTAAAGTTATATATCTCAATAAATTTAGAATTTTGTTCCTCCTCCTATTATAGATGCTAATGAGAATATGATTCCTTAACCTCCTATACATAATAAAATTTTACATCTTCAAAATGAACCTTTATCACCCTTAATTGTTTAAATAAACATTAGTAATATTTATACAACTATCACATATGATGGGACTAAAGATATTTTTATTTTACTTACGTCCTTTGATAATATCTATAAGGAATGGTTCCAAACTAATAAATTTTCCACTACTAAAATTATTGTCAATATATTCATGAGAGGCACATTAGAATGGTATAATCAAATACCTAGACATTCCATTTTACAACTCAAAGATTTAGTCAATGATCTAGTTAAGGAATTTTTAAACATAATGTTTCTCATGAAAATGGACTTTTCCATTTTAGTAATGATAAGAAACTTATTGATAAATATGCTCACACTTTTATAAATTGATTAAAATCTTTAACACAAAAAAATAACATAATATGAGTGATGATAATATTTTTAAACTCTTCATTACTAATCTTAATACTTATCTTCAATAAAAATATAGGATATTCTATCCCAAATGTTTATAATATGTATTTCATCAATAAAAAGGGCAAGATTTAATTGTCTCAGTTTAAACCTTCTCATAATCTCATCAAGAAACATTTTGAAACTTAAAAAATGAAATAATTGTTATAATCCCACCAAGAAGTCCATTGTAGTTGTTATTGACACATTGATTTAGTAGGTTTAACTTGCCTCTAATGACATTACAATAATTGTTACAACTAATTATTCAGATTTAGATGTTATGATTATGAATTATCATGTTGGATTGGTTATGATTGGTTCATTATTATAGTTGGTGTTTATGTTTAATTCATTGATGACGTATTTCATAATATGTATAGGGTAGATTTTATTTTTATTGATAATTATTTCTTGAAAATATATTGTTGATGTTATAATTGATGGTTGGAGGAATAGGTCAATGAGCTAGGCTCGGTGGATGACTTTGGTAGCTGGGTAAAAATAATGAAAAGGTTAATGAGTATTTGAATGTACCTTTGGTAGGTAAAATGAGTTACGATAGATATTCTAATCCATCAGTTTTCTTCTTAGTCATTTATCCTTATTATTGTTGTGATGTCATAATTATCCTTTTAGTGTTATATTATATTTTGATTTTCATTAAACCTTATGTTGGTGGTTATGAGTACTTAATCTTTATTGTCTCTTTTATGCATGTAATGAATTTATTTTTGTCATGTGCCTTGAGATAGAAATCTGATCATTATCAGTTATTTTTCTCATGGTCCTTTTGGTTATTTTATCCCTTGGTTTATTTACGATATTATTGCCTTCCTTATATATGTTATGAGTTTTATTATGATCAATATGACTCTTAACCCATCAATATATGATTGATCTCTTTGTGGTAATGTGTTATGTCAATTAACATGATCGTTGGGACCTTAGACCATGCTATGGTTAGTTGTTGGTTCATCTGAATTGATCACCTTTGCTTAAGTTTTGTATCATGTCATAGATGAGTGGTTAGTTGTTACTCATCACCTTGTTTGGTCCTCTTTTTATTAATCTTGACTAATGGTCATGTTAACTTAGACCCCCTCCACATAATTCTTGTTTTGGACTCCTTACTTTATTAAAGTAGGTGTTAGTCTTGGGGTGAAGTTTTAGCATTGACATTTTATTTATTTTTACCATTTTTTCCATGATGGAACCATTTTTTAGCATCCCCATTGAGTTTATTTTTGGGGAGACCATATTTTAAATTCTTTTTCCATAATGTCTCAAGTACAAAGCCCATCAGGGAGCAACTTATTTTGGTAGGTCTACTCATGTAATTATTTTTTTTGGGGGGGAATGACTTGAATTAATAGAAGAATGAATGTCATAGGGTTTTGTGGGGAGATTGATTGAAGGTAGAGGAAAAAAAAGAGGTAAGAAACCCTCTCTGTGGGGGATGAAAATATTTTTTGATCTTGACCTACAAAAAAGAGGGGCTTGGTAGTCTTCTTAGAGGAAAAAAAATGCAATCCATGATATAGAAAATGAAGAGAGGTATGGGCTCATTTTCCTTCAAAAATGAAGGAGGTAGAGAGTTGAGTCTGAATATAAATTACCCCTCTCCATGAAAGCATTTAATTTCTACATGTAAGTGGATTTAGTTTTGAAATCAAGTCATTTTAGGAATTATTTTATTGTTTGATATTTGGAGTTCAAATAAGGGGAATTAGTGGTCCATTAAGGATTCATGAGCATTGATGATATGCCTATAATTCAAGATGATCAATTATACTCCATTCTAGGTTTTGTGTTTTGATTTTTAAACTACATTCAAATGGTATTGGATCTGGATTGTTATGGGTTTTACCCAAATGGAAATTTTGGCTATACTAAAAGGAATGTGGAATATTTTATACTTAGTATGAGCTAGGTTTATTTCATTATGAATTCTTAGAGTAACTAGAACTCAAATTGAATGAGGGTTTGGCATTCAGTTGTGTGAATTTCTAAATAGTTCCAATGTAATGCTTGAAGGGTGAAACTAGATCTTTGTAGATGTTTGAATCCATTTAAACTTATAGGTTCGATGCCTTGGCTACACTATTTATATAGTGATATTTATATGTTACCATGGACATGATTTTTTTGCTATGTTTCACTCTTTTAACCTAATGATTATGATGTTATTATATTTATGAATTATTTCAAGATTAAAAAAATTTATTTTATGCTTGAGGACTATGTATTTTGATAATCAAGAAGCATACTATTGAACTGTGAATTTTTAACCTAAAGGTTATCTTAAATGAGAATTGGGATTTGAACCTTGATTGAATTTACATTATTTGGGTATAGCAAGATTGATGGTCATATTTTAAAAATACTTTAAAATTATTTTTTCTATGTATGGCTTGTTGATATTGGTTTTGATGTGAATCATGTTTTGAAACCCATGATCTTGATTCATAACCATTGAAATTATTTTACTAACTTGATTTGATAGCCTTGGGGTTCAATTCTAGTAAAAATGTGCATGGATGTTTCATTTTAGGGTTGGGTTAAGCCTCCCTTTTATTTGAAAAATTAAATGTGATCATTTAGAGACCCATTGGTGGCTGTACACAACCTTCATTAAATGTTTGAACCATGTTTACCTTATTTTTGTTGTAAGTGATCCCTTAAAATGTGGATTGCACATTTTATAACCTGTATTATACTGTATCAATTTGCATCTTTATTGGAGCTTTAATTGATATGATTAAATTGGTTTATTCATAATTATTGCAAAGAGAATAGATAGATATGGTCCAAACCATTTAAATTGATTTGAATTATTTGGACCATGTTTTAGACATTCTTAGTTTATTAATTAATTTCATTCAATTGTAATAAATGGATTAAATAAATTTCAAGTATTATAATTGGTTTTGATGGAATGTGATTGTTATAAATCATCTCTTGGGAAATCACCAAATATAAATGGGCTTAATTAAAATTCTTAGGTTAGCAAGAATGCATGTTCCTCTAGATGCTTGTGATACTCATTCATCCTTGACAATAATGGGGTGACATCCAATGTTATGTTTTTGTACATGATTTGGTTGGGTGATCAAATGATTCCATGAGGTTCAATTCTAATGATAAGGTTGTTCAAAATTGGCATGTTGTGTGTGAATGCTTATTTTTTGGGTTGAGTATGAATCTTTGGTGTATTTCGTTTCTCTCTTCTCTTCATGTTCAAATGATGTATTAGGTCATGTTGTTTACCATTGATTTTATTTACAATTTGATTTACCACTATTTTAATTTTACCAATGGTTATAATATCTTGTATATGCTCTTAATCTTTTTACAAAAACTCTGCTGCCTAATTTAACCATCTAGATGATGGTTGGGGTGGTTAGGGACACCAATGGGGATAGGCTCATCAAGATGGACCTTTAGTTTGACATTTTTTGGAATTATCACTTTGTCTTCTATTACTTTGTTTTTACTCCCTATGATTGCACTTTTTCTTTGGTAAAATAATTATAAATTTTTAATGAAAGTAGATAAGTGCAATAGTGTTGTGTTGGTCGTAATTATTGTTGATTTTTATTATGAATTATTGTATCTTCTTACTTGGTATGAAAGGAAAATTATTATGATTATTTCAGATTTATCTAATTATGGGTATGATGTACCTCTATTTGAGTTGGCTTACATGCTTAAACTTGTAAATTTTAGACTATTATAAGAATGTACATGGATGCATATAAAAATATATAGTCACTTATAGTAATAATGATGATTTAGTTCCATATTACTATTGATAAAAAAACCATATTAATTTATAAAAATGTGGTTATATTAATCATTCTCAACACCATTGTTAAGTTGTGCTCAGGTTGGAGCATACCTCCTTGTGATGTAGTTTCACTCTATGATGGTATCAATTTTGGTTACAAGTATAACTTGGTTTATGTTATGAAAAATTCTAGTTCATCAATACAATTAAGATTTATTATTATGTTTTAACACTCTTATTGAATTTATGGGTTTATTGTATACTTCATTTGATAATTTAAAATATTTGGGTGTCCATTAAATAGTGTAATTAATTCCTAAAAGTTTGATTGAGAATTCATTTAGTCTCATAATGTTTGAAATCTTATTCATGCATTTAGAAACTTTCATTATATATATGGATGACATGAAGAATATGTAAATCATGAAAGAAAATAATAGATATTATAGAGTGTTGAAAATAGGCTAAGGAGGCTATTCTACCTTATGGGGACACTAATGGAAGGTTATGTATAACTAAGAGTTTTGATATACCTGGTTGATAACATATTAGTCTATTTATTGGCAATGACCATTTTCCATTCTAAGATTACATTGGTGATTAGAACACATGTTGAGTTATAAATTTGTCATTCTAATGTTAACATTTCCCTTCAATTTAGTGTCTATTGTGATATTCCAAGTTGGTGTTTTGATTAAATTAATAGCTCATGTAATTTTAACTAGTTATTTAATTGTTAATATAATTCTTTCCATCCATTGTTTGGTTAAATTATAATCTTGAAAATGTATATGATATCATAATTAAATTGGTAAATGCAATAAATTTATTCTAAAGTTATATTGGGCCATAATAGATATCAACCTTGGCATTGATATCTTATGGGTGCTATCAAAATTCCATAGCTACAGTTTATTTTGAATTTTTATTGTTTAAGCAATAAAATAAGGATAATCCTTTGTACCAAAAGTGTCAATTAAATTAACAATCATAGCTGAAGATTAAAATATTTAGAAACATAGAGATGTGATAAATCTTCATATTAACGTAGTTGGGTTTTGATTCTTAATTACTCATTACTTGTCATGATGTAATGATTATGGTTTACTTCCATAGTGTAGTAGAGACTTATGTTGAGTCGATCACACTTCAGAAACTATTAAATATAATTAAATATCTTTACATTGAAATATGATTTGTAATAATTTATATGGTCATTAGCCATTGGAGTCTTGGATAAATAAATTTTGTTTGTCTCATTGGTGGCAACCCTTATTCATACCTGTTATCATGTTGAAGATTGAAATATTATCCTTTTTTCCAATCATGTGAATTTACAATTGTCCTTAATGAGATGATATTAATTATGAAATGTTGCATCGAGTGACCTTAATTATATAGAGGTTAACCAAATCTATCTCATTGAATAATTCCACCAATTCTATTATGGATGAACCATTAGGATATCAAATAAAGGACCTGATTGGTGTCTTGAAAGGAAAACTAATGTGTATCCTCATGATATAATTTATGTTTAGGATTCCTCTTTCTATGTGATGGTTGTTATGATAAATAATGTGATCTGAATTATGCCTATATGTCATGGCTAGTTAGATCCTTACGATTTAATGTTTATTGGGGTGATATTTGTTACCATCCTATCTTATGCTAAGCTTTAACTTGAGATGGACTCTGGGAATATATACCCAAGTTTTCCTAGATGCTTTATTTACCATTATGATGGATTCATGAGGGAATGGATTTATCCTTGGAACCTTTAACCTGATTCTCTTATGATACCAAAATTCTCAAGTAGCATTATCAGACCACTAAAAAGTCTTATGATTGGTTTGTAATTTAATTATAGATTTTTGAATATATAAGTGTGTTTGCACACAACAATGCAATCCAATTTCTATAATCCCTTTATTGAAGACCTCCCTTATAAAATATTTTTGTGGTGAGGTTACCCTGGTTATGTGTCTATTTCCACTTAATTAGATGTTGTTTGTAAGCTTGTGAGTGTGAAACCCTTTAGTATGTGGTCTTATGACATTGTTTTGTGCATAGATCTCATACGCAGTGTCGTTCATACTCTAAAACTTATAAAATCCCATAAATTTATTTTGGGGTTGTTTCATCTGGTATCAACACCAAGTTAGATTCTCTATGTAATTTTGGGACATGAAATTATTGTTATTAAGTAACTAATAAGTGTTACATTGAGATAAACTATGTTTTAATTTTACAATGACACTTGATATCTTGAATTGGTTAAGACAATGCCTTATTCTATAATACTAAGGTGCTAGAAATTATTTCATTTATTGAATATAATGTATGTGTAAAAATCAATAGTTTCCTAAAAATATAACTTTATACTTACCCATAGCCTTGGTTAGGTCAACCCTTCCATGAATCGAGTTGCAACAAGGTAAGTGTCACCTATTAACTATTGATTTGTATGGGCAAGTCAATGGGATAATGGTGATAATTTATTTGCCCTTGAAATTGAAGAAATAATGTTTATTATCTATTGTTGAATTTTATGGGTAAGTCATAAATATATGCTTAGAACATTATGGCCTCAAGAAGACCAAGGGTTAGGATTAAACTTGGAGGGATGAATAGGGTGAGAGTATATAATTACTTGGGTAAATTAGTAAGGTTTGGGGTCTCCACTTGTGAAGGATCACTTTGAGATAAATTTAAGCATGATCTTTCTATGGGAGTTAGCCTCTTTCAATTTGAGTGAACAAGCTTGGGGTTACGTAAATCTAAAATGATAGAAGCTATTACACATGGATATGTTTTGATTCCATAATGTTATTTATTTTTATCATGGTTGTGTTTTAATCCCATAAAGAGGATATGATGTTCTTGGATATGTTTTATGTTCATGAGGATGTTTAATTGATCTTGGGTTGAGTTTGGGCATCCACAAGTATGTCTATTGTGATAATGGATATAATTTACATCAATGAAGATGTCTATTGTATATTTCAATTGAATTAAATGAGTGTGGGAAATTATAATTCCCATGGTTATCATGTGACACTCACCCTAAGACTTGGATAAGTTCACCCTTTTCAAAAGTAATATTGCATTGACTCAATCATCACTATTAAACCTTTGACTTATTGAAGAAAGTAGAGAATGGTGGCATAAGCTTGTTTTTGGAATAAAAAAACAATGCCTTGGAGCTTGTATGGGTGAGTCATATGATGATGTTGAGTTATAATATCTTGGGAGTTCTAAGGGTGTAACTCAAGCCTGAAAGGCCTAGTTAGGTGAATATGACTAGCTTTCTTGGCAAGTTAGAAATTTTTGGAGATCTCCTATTATTATCAGGTATCATAAGCCACTTATTCTATGAAATGTGAACAATGTTGGTAACTTTCCAAAAATCATGAAAATGAATTTATGGGATTGTTGGAACATAACCTTCCTTGAGAGAAGGTAATCATAAACCCAAGATCCCTGGGACTAATCATGTTGTACTATATTATGTATATTTGATGTCATTAGGATGGTATATGGATAATGGGTGGACTAGTAGAAATCTTGGACCTTTCTAATTCATTATCATGTGTTCTTAATTGTTAAGATGTGAAAATACCTTGGCATAAATTATCAAACACTTGAGTCATGTATGCATGTCTTAATTCATGTGGTTCCTTCTTTGCTTATAATTTTTTTGAATGTGGTGTAAATCCCTATGTTTTTGTTGATTATATTAGACAATGCAAACTTGTAACTATTTATACTATGTAAATATAGTCAACTTTGTTAACTTCCACATTTGATCCATGTTTCAACATTTTTATATGAGTACCTTTTATACATGATTATATGTTGTCAACCATGGGACATGTGAATGATGATAAATCACTTGTGTAAGGAATATCCCACTTCTAGAATCAACCATGTGGACATTATTTTGCTCCATGCTTTTAAAACTATATATATGTATTTCATGTGCATGCCATGGAATAAGTGTGGCTATGTATTTTTAACATGTTAGTATATGGTAACATGATCATAAACTACTTATGTGATGTGATTTGCCCCTCTTGAAACCAACCTATATCATTTTAAATCTACCAAGATATAATGTTGTATTATGTGGTGTAATCCCACATCACTACTCTAGTATTGATCATGGGTACAAGTATGAGGTTGAGGATAGAGAAGAACTACATCCATAAAGATTTAGACCATATATGGTCTCAGAAGTGGAGTCTCTTGTAGGCTAAAAATCCACTTTTCCCATTTAAACAAGTAGCCACCCAATTCATTTAGGGTGTGCACTATAAGTGCATTAGGTTGGCCATGGAATCTTAGTGCATACTGGTCAATTTACGGATTGAGTGTTACTTTAACTACCTCTTGGAAGGTGTTGTAAAAAAACCCTTGTGAAATTTTATTATTATAGCCTTGTGAAGCACCAACTAGTCCTTTAATTTGGATGTTTATGCAAAATTATCAAAGTAATACTTGGTGAAATACATGCATGTATTGGTCTATAAATGCAAACATGCTATAAATGAGGTATATTTTTTCTTAAACCTAATAGATATATTCTAGGATGAATATTTTTTATTTATTTTAAAGCATGACTAGAAAGTATGTTGATTCTATGCTCAAAAGGAGCAATATAATTCCTAATCAGGTAGATTTTAGAATGTTAGGTACTTCTAAATGTTACCAAAAAGTAAATGCAAAATAATGATGGGATTGTAATCCATAAAATCATATTATGAGCTCACAAAGTTTGTGTAGAGAATGTTGTAAGCCTTGGTGGTTACATGTGAATGCCAAGGATGACTTATTTGATATTCAATGTGGTTGGTGTGGGACATTGTACTAACCCATGAATGATAACTATTGGAATAAAGTAACCAAGTAGTATGGGTTACTATCTAATGTTATCATTCTATGATGAATGCTATGAGTTATATGTAAGCATAACCTTTGTTTTTGGGAACACTATTTTTGGATTTTGAGATTGTGTTTGAATCTGACTAGATTGAATTAGTGGCATTGTTCTTATAAAAAGTACATATTTATGTGGTGACCTATTATTGAAATAAAGGAATGGTTAACCAAAAAGTTGTCTATTATCAAGTAGCTAGTTTGGGTTTAACTATCTAGTTTGAAATTTATTAATGTCTCTATCTGTATATGAGCTAATAGTTGTAATCCCTAATTTGAAAATGATGGGACCTCTCTTGTTGAACAAAAATTAAGGTGAAGTTTAATCACCATGGCCATAAATAGTTCATTTTGCTACAATGGCTAGAAGGTACACCTATACAGATGGTTAGAAATTTTATAATTTTAGAATATCTATGTTTAAAAAATATAGATTTCAAATTAAATTTTGTTAAGTTAAGAGTAGGTTTTGAGGTAGTAGGCATATTACAAGTGGTAAATAACTATTGGTTGAAAAAATGGCCTTGTGTGTCATAATTCTTCAAAAATTATGCTTCTACATATGGATGCATGTGGAAATCTAATTTGAGGAAAGGCATTCATCTCCGTATTTATTCATCATGATGTCATAAGATGACATGTGAACTGATAAGACCTTTCTAAGAGGGTCATAACTATCCTTAAGGTAATATTTGGAATTTTATCAATTAAGGCTGAATGTTTCCATTTTTAAGGTGTGTTATATCCTCACATTATATCAAGAGGAAAATTGACTATAATTTCCTTGGGTTTTATTGATGAAATATGTAAGTATGTATCTTGCATAACACTATTTTGATTAAGTAAATAGGTAAGATAATTAATTGGTAGTTACTTCATTATTGGAACATAGTTGTTAATGTTTCTATGTTGTGGAACATTATGTAAAACATGTGATAGAATCTATATTGGGAAACATGTTCCTTGGTTGTTTAAATAGTCATTGGGATGGATCCTTTCTAAGAGGGGTAGGATGTTATAACCCTACCAAGTAGTGGATTGCAATTTTTATTGACACATTGGTTTAACAAGTTTAGCTTACCTCTGAATGACATCTTGATCATTATTACAACTAATTATTCTAACTTAGATGTTATGATTCTAATTATCATGTTTGATTGGTTATGATTGGTTCATTATTATAGTTGGTGTTTATGTTTAATTCATTGATGACATATTTCATATTCTATATATAGAAGATTTTATTATTATTGATATTTATTTCTTGAGCAATTACTATTGATGTTCTAATTGGTGGTTGCAAGAAAAGGTCAATGAGCTAGGCTCAGTGGTAGATTCTGGTAGCTGGGTAAAAATAATAAAAATATTAACGAGCATTTGGATGTACCTCTAATAGGTAAAATGAGTTATGACATATATTTAAAGCCATTGATTATCTTCTTATCCCTTTATACTTATTACTATTGTTACTTCATAATTTTCTTTTTATTCTTATATTTTATTTCAATTTTTAATAAACTTTATGTTGGTAGTTTGAGGACTTAATCTTGATTGTCTCTTTTATGCATGTGATGAATTTATTTTTGTCCTTTGCCTTGAAGTCAGTAATATGATCCTTGTCGATTATTTTTATCATGGTCCATTTGGTGATTTTATCCCTTGGTTTCTTAATGAGATTATTGCCTTCCTTGTGTAGGTTATGTGTTTTATTATGATCAGAATGAGTCTTAACCCATAAACCTATGATTTATCTCTTTATGGTCATGTGTTATGTGACTTAACATGATTTTTGGGACATTAGACCATGTTGTGGTTAGTTATTGGTTCTTTTGAATTGATCACCTTAGCTTAAATCTTGTATCATGTCATAGATGAGTTGTTACTTGTTACTCATCTCCTTATTTGGGCCTATTTGTATTAATATTAAATTATGGTCTTGTTGACTAGTACCCCCTCTATGTAAGTCTTATTTTGGACTCCTTGATTTATTGAAGTAGGTGTTAGTCTAGGGGCAAAGATTTTGGATTGACATTTTTTTTTAAATTTTTTCTTCCATGACGACACAAATTTTTTAATTTCCCCATCAAGTGTATTTTTTGGGAGACCATATTTTAAATTATTCTAACACAATGGCTTGGGTATGAATCCCATTAGGGAACACTCATTTTTGGGAACTCTTCTCATGGATTTTGGGGGGCTTGACTTGAATCTATGGTAGAACGAAACCCATGGGGTTTTATGGGCAGAGTAGTCAAAGCCATAGAAAAAAAGAGGGAAATAACCCTCACCATGGGGGATGACAATATTTTCCAAGCCAACCTATAA
This sequence comes from Torreya grandis, assembly GCA_037957365.1. Taxonomy (NCBI): domain Eukaryota; kingdom Viridiplantae; phylum Streptophyta; class Pinopsida; order Cupressales; family Taxaceae; genus Torreya; species Torreya grandis. The sequence goes on along the minus strand of JARHVA010004847.1, from coordinate 995,086 downwards.
AAAGGAATGGCTTAACAGTCTTCTTGGAGGAAAAAAATGCAGTCCACAATGGAGTAAAGGCAGAAAGGTATGGCCTCTTTTTAATTCATAAATGAAGGAGGTAGAGAGTTGATCTTGAAAATAAACTATCCCTCTCCATGGAAATAATTAATTTCTACATGTAAGTGAATTTAGTTTTGAGTTCATGTCATTTTGGGAATTATTCTATTATTTGAGATTTGTAGTTTGAATGAGGGGTATTGGAGGTCCATGATGAAGTTGTGAGACTTAATGATGGACTTATAATGTAAGATTATCGATTATACTCCATTTTGGGTTTTAGGTTTTGATTTTTAAACTACATTTGACTGTTATAAATCTATATTATTATGGGTTTTACCCAAACAAAAATGTTAGATACATTGAAAGAAATGTGGAATATTTTATACTTAGTTTGAGTTGGGTTTATTTCATTATGAATTTGTGTAGTAACTACAACTTGAATTAGATGAGGGTTTGTCATTAAACTATGTGAATTTTAAAATAGTTCCAATGTAACCCTTGAAGGGTGAAACTAGATCCTTATAGATGTTTGAATCCATTTAAACCTATAGGTTTGATGCCTTAGCTACATTGTTTCTCCAATGATATTTATATATTACCTGGGCTATGAATCTTTTGTTATGTTACACTCCTTTACCCTATCGATTATGATGTTATTTTATTCATGCATTATTTCAAATTATGAATAACTATTTTATGCTTAGTGATTATGTATTTTTATCATCAAGAAATGTACTAATAAGTTGTGCATTTTTAACGTAAAGGTTATCTTGAATGAGCATTGAGGTTTGAACCTTGATTGGTTTTACCCTATATGGGTATACAAGATTGATGGTGGTATTTTACAAATCAATTTTTATATTTTTTAATCCATTTGTGAGTTTTTGATATTGGCTTTGATGTGCATCATGTTTTAGAACCCATGATATTGATTCATTCTCATTGAAGTTATTTTATTAACTCAATTTGGCAACTTTGGGGTTTGATTGTGGGTATAATATGCCTAGAAATTTCATTTTGGAGATGAACACAGCTACCCTTCTATTTTAAAAGGTGAATGTGATCATTTAGAGACACATTGATGGCTATACACAAACATCATAAAATTTTTGAACTGTGTTTACCTAGTGATTTACCATATTTTTGCTATAAGTGATCCCTTAAGATGTGGACTCCACATTTTATAACATATATTATACCATATGAAGTCATAGCCTCATTTAATCTTAATTTGATATATTTAAATTGGTTTATTCATAATTATTATAGTGAGAATAAATGGATATGGTTAAAACCATTTAAATTGCTTTGTATTGTTTGAACCATGTTTTAGACATTCTTGGTTTGTTAAGGAATTCCATTCACCTGTAATAAATGACTTGAGTACATTCCAAGTATTATAATTAGTTTTGACAAAATGTGATTGGTATAAATCATCTCCCAAGAAATCACCAAATATAATTTGGCTTAATGAAAATTCTTAGGTTAGAAATAATGCATGTTCCTCTGGCTACTTGTGACACTTTCATCCTTGATAATATTATGGTTGTAGAAATTTTTGAAATTTAGTACTTGATTTGGTGGTGTGTTCAAATGTTTTCATGAGGATCAATTATAATTACAAGGTTATTCAGAATTGGCATGTTGTGTTGAATGCTTTATTATTGGCTTGAGTATGACTGTTTGGTGTATTTGGTTTATGTCTTCTATTCATGTTTGAATGATGTGTTTCTATGGGATTCTTCTACAAAATTCCCTACTCAAACCCTTGGAACTAGAATTCACATTCGAAATAGAGCCAAAAGAATTATTTTTGAGGGAGGCCAAATTGAGATGAGCATGCAAGGCCTTAAGAAAGAAATAATTTATGATTTCCTTGGATGTACTGACATCTAATCTCTTAAGCTAGATTTGAAATAACATTAATAAGACCATCATTTCAAAGAGTGGAATGTTTTTTATCTAAATAAATAAAGGGAATGAAATCAATGGGGAAATTATTATCTTTATTATTAGTAAAGGATGTTTTATGAACCCCTATATTGGCTATTTTATTGACATTCTTGTTTCCTTCTCTATATATATGTGCTATTATCACCCCTTTAAAATGGGACATCAGAGTTTTCGTATCATTGATAATCCTAGAGATATTCTTAAGTGACTATAATATTTATTAAATTTCCCTTGATCTAGATAAACTCCATGCTAAGATTAACTATGAGATTGATAACCCATTATGTAGCTTGGGATTTAGAGACAAGATTCATTTGAATCCCAAGAGGACCCACATAGGCAACCTTGAGATTCCTATAATAATCTTTAATGACACCTCCCAATTTTGTTGGCCCTAGATTACCTTTGAAAACTCTATAAAATTTCAATTTAAACCATGTGGGAGGAGTAAGAGACAACTTGACCTTGGATATGTTGACACCCTTATATTTGGGCTTGCCTAAGATGACAAGTTTGAGTAGACTAAGAATTTGGGAGAAATATGGGGATCTATGCTGATCAAAGGTTGAAACAAAATATAACCAACTTTATTTCACAAAGGCCATGATTCTCTTGAAGGTTGAGGAGAGGTTGGGTTTACGATTATTGAAAATAATCAAGTTTCTCAACATCCAAATAACCCAAAAAATATAGGGTAGAGCTAGGTCCCATCATAATTTTATTAGGGGGGGGGAATCTTATGGTGGCTTCTATTGGGTGATCAGATCCTTGATATTTCTTGGAGCTACCCAAGAGAAGTTACAAATGCCAAATAAAGATTAAAAAATGGAAGGAAAAAAAGGATAAGAGAGAAATAAATTCTTAGTGAATTTAGCTTCTTGTTTGCAAAACACACAATAGTTGGGGATAGGGATACCCATCCTTATTAGAATCTTGTTCTAGGTAGCCATTTAGAAGAATAAATTTTCTTTGGATGAGATTTTTTATCCAAATATCATTCTAGTTCACATCAAGTTTTACCCATCCCCACAAAGAAAGATATATATATATATATATATATATATATATATATATATATATATATATATATATATATATATATAAATAACTAAGTAGATGCCACTGGAATCTTATTTCCAAATAAGTGCATCTTCTTTTGGTAAAAAGTATACTCCTTGACTTTAGTGGCTATTATGATATTCCAAGTTAGTGTTTTAAGTAATTTAATATATCACAAAATTTTAACTAGCCATTCAATTATTAATATAAGCCATTCCTATAAACACCAAAAATATGCACACTATGATTCTGAATGTCAAAAAAAACCCTTAACTACCTAAGACCCTCTTGGGACCAATCTACACCAATCTAGCCTAACCAAGCTCATTCATAGTTAATTTCACAAATTGGCTAAACCTAGACTTTGGCCCCTTTTTCCTTTGGGACCTGACTATTGACGATTAGGATAACCATCGATGGTCACCCTTGGGAAACCTTGACCATCGATGGTCAAGGTGCACCTCCTTAAGCTAAAGCATACAATAATATGCTAATATTTTCTAAATATAACTCATTTAAATCTTTTTATAAGCTTTTGCATAAATAAATTATATTTAGATTGCCTAGTTGGACCTTGACTTCCACCTCTTACTTGTGCCTATAAAAAGAGAAGAGCCAGGGAGGTCAAATCATTGACAATAATTATCAAGATCTCAAGTATTCAGGAGTTTATTTTATAGGTCAATTAACATCATCAACATGATCAATTCAATAATCCTATTGAGAGTTTACTCACCATCACCTCTCAATTAAGTTCTTGAGTACCATTACTCTACTGGATTCAAGCTAGATTTGACCAGTAGGCTAACCACTTCAACCACTCACCCAATAAACTTTTGGTAAGATAATTACTTGTTCATTAATATTCATATAGTTTATTCCCATTTCATAATCAGCCCAACCCTTGCCCATGTATCAAAATACATCTTCTAGATCTCATTATTTAACAATTTAACAACCCAAAACTCACACAGTAACTATTGATGGTTAACCCAACCATCAAAAGTGTACCCAACCATTGATGTTCATCTTGATCACTGATGGTCACCTTAACCAATGATGATTACGCTAACTGTCGATGGTCACTATGGTAATAAAAATTAGCAAGTTATTTTCACCCATTTGCCCTAAACCAAACTTAGTTTTCTATGTTCTTGTTTATCCACAGACCTCCTTCATATTTTTTGAAGCATATCCCAACCCTTTATCACTAATATTAATTAGTTTATCATTAATTTGATAATTTATAGTCTATTTTCTAAGTAAGAATTCTTGTGTTCAATTTTAGTACCTTTTTATTATTAATACAAGTACCTTCTTTCCATTTTTGTGACCTTAATTATGTAAAACATGTGGATTGATAACCCCTAAGGAAACTCTCACTTTCAAGATCTAGCTATCACTAGGCAGTGCACCCAACTATTTGTCTAACAAACAAGTTTGCTTTAGTGATTTCTTATCTCCAAGTCTTCTTCCCAAGGCAAAGAATATTTATTCTTAATCTTTTTATTCAACACATGCAAAAATAAATAGGTTTTTCAAACATCCCCATATCAATTTTATTTTCTCTCTTTCTTAGAACTTAAAGCAAAAATCTACATGAAACATTCTAGCTCATGTGATGGGACCATAGATTCTCTACTCACATTATTATTTTCATCTTTATAATCTTCTCTCTATCTTTGCTCATAATTATAACTATTTTTTTTTTGGGATTAAAATCAACTGCATCTATTTATTTCTTTTAATATTATTTCACTTTGAGTTAAAGCATAGTAATCTTATTGTAACACCACTTTTGATGCACACACTAGCCAAACCACTTTCATCAATTAGATATCAAAAGAATTTGAGAAAAGGCCTATTTAGGATTTCATCACCTATAAGTCACCTTACCCTTTCCCAACAATACTACTTAGAGGTCATTACCAAGGGGAGAGCCCACTCAATGCTCTAATTGAGTATAAACTCTAGAATTTAGTATATATTGGCAAAGCACTCAACACCCTTATTGTTGTAGTGTGTGAAGTGAGGGTGTAGGCCCCAATACCAAGCCATGTTTCAAATTCTAATAAATACTCTATTGAGCACCTAAAAAATTGAAAACTAGCTATAGACTACTTCTATAGTACCTGATCTACAAGCCAACTTTTATCACACATTCTCATAAACTATGGCATAAGACAAAAGTGAGATTAAAAATAAAATTTAGGCTTAACATACTTTTTATTGTGTGTCTTTATTTCCTTTATCATTTTTTATAGTCTTATTCCTATTTGAGTTTTGAGTTTATTTTCTTGTATTCTCTCCCCCTTTCTTGCATGGTTCTCACATGCCAGTAACATAAAGACCTAGTAGAGCAAGACCTATCACTAGACCAACCACCATATTTTAATTACTCTCCTATGGAGTACTCTCTTAAATAAAAAACCCACCCCATCCTTTTGGAAGGCCCACTTTTCCTCAGGTATTTCCCCAAGGAGACAAATAATTTACCACTTTTTTGGATAATAACCCAATTGCCCTTCAACATTATCTCAACACCTTCCCTCACCATGCCCTCGTTTCAATTTCATCACTATATCCTCCTTATGGTATGCCATCCTACCTTATGGGGGATGTTCCTATTTCCATGTTCACTACTTAACCTTTAGCTACTTAGGCATCTTTATCCATTAACCCCTTTTATTCCATAACTAAAAACCAACCTCTCCAACCAGTCATTACCCTTACATAGTCTTCCCCTAAAAATGATTCCTCCACCTTAGGAATAACCCAACCATTAACCTATCACACTTCACTCATTATTGGAGATCCTACAATCAACACTACCAACTTTCCCTCTATCAACCCCAACCAATTGGTCAATATCACTTTATTGAGATTACCAGTGTCTATCCCTTCTACTTCACCACATATTAGCATGAAGGTCACTACTTCTCCTCTTGTTACAAATCAAACTATCATTCATGCCCCACCCATAGGAATCCCTCAATAGGTACCCATTGCACCCAACCTAGGATACATCCTTAAACCACAAGGGTATGCACCCACTACTCAACCACCAATATCCACTTACCCTTACATCTCATCTACCCAAACTCTAACACCCACATTCATAAATGTGATAACCCATAAACTAAAAAACAATTACCAATATGTTACCCAACATCAACCATACTATCCATGTTATAACCCTTTTGGTATGTCACCTCAAACTAGCATAATGAGTATGCTCATGGATAAGATGACAAACCTTCAGTCATCCATTTTAGGGATTCATAACATCCTATCCTATGATTAGATCTATAACAAACTTATTAATCCCTATGTTTTTATCAAACCTTACCCTCTTCAATGGGAGCTTATGAAATTTATTAAATTTTAGAGCAAGGAAAACCCTAAACAATACCTTGGGGATATTATACATATATGTTATATGATTGCTTACAATGGTTCCCTTCTCCTTCATACCCTCCCCATTCCTTTATCCAACCTAACACTTGACTTGTATAGTGCCATCACCAAACATTCAATCTTTTCTTTCACCTAACTAGTTCAAGTCTTCTTAGATCACTTTTCCATTAACATTTCTAAGAATTTCTCTATCACTGAACTCTATTTTATTAGGTAATTAAATGATGAGTCCATTTACAATTTCATCTCCTATTAGAGAAGCTTGATTAATCAACTTTAATTTTCCTTGCCTCAACCTAAAATTATAAATCTTTTTTGCTCAAGCCTGCACCAAACATATATCTTCTACATTATGTGTCCAAAGCTTTATAACTTTTGATGAAGCTTTCACCATGGCATGTAAGATAAAAAATTGAGCCATAGATGAGGGTAAATTGATGTTATGAAACAAATCTAATTTAAAGACCAATGAAACCTTCACCTCCAAACTGGGAAATCAAATTAACACCAAAACTAAGAGCAAGGGAATTATGAATATAGTTGTCCTTAAAACTACCCCACCACCTAATATCAATCAACAAGATCCTCCCAATCCATAAAAACAAAATACACATAACCCAAACCAAAGTAACCATAAATAGTTCACTTCACTTGGAGAATATTATGCATTTATTATGGAGAAACTACTAAAAGCTAACCTCATATAGCTTCCCCCCATCAAACCTCCTCAACAATTTGATTCTTCTTGTCCTACACATTCTTGGTACAATGAAAATGACCTTTGTGTTTTTCATCAGGTAATTGGACATGAAATCAGTCAATGTAATACCTTCAATAATATTGTCCAGAGCCTTACTGACAAGGGTGAACTCATGTTGGATAACCCCAATGCCCCTCAAAATTAAGCTATTAACATCTTCAAGAAGCCTTTTCCCAACCATGCCCCTTTCAAAAGTGAGGACATATAATTTGAATGATCTCATGATGCCCACATGGTTAATATGGTTCCTTATACACTTATCCAAGAAGATTCGAGCATCCAATATACCTACTCTTACCCCATCTCATCTATCAAGGTGTTAGAGTCCTCTTTCCCTCCTTTGGAGACCCAAATTGAGGAGGTTCCCTTTTCCCTATATTCATTCATAGAAGCTTTAGAATCATCAAATACCACCTCAACTAGCATATCTAACCAAACAACCATTACTAATTCACCATATCCCCTAACTATCAAACAAACCACTACTCCTATCGACATTATCCCTAGAGGAGAAACTTTACCTCTCATGGAGAAATAGCTTATTTCAACCTTACATCCCTCACTCAAGAAAATTGACCAAGCTACCACCCATCCTTCCCATCTTACAATTTTATCCTTTACATCCACTACCCAGGGATTAAGACCAGTATATAAACCCTTCTCTACATTAGTCCACAAATTAGAATTTTTCTTAAAATTAGATGTGGATCAAACCAATTTTTAGAAACAATTAGGGCTCCCTTACATTAATAAAACCCAACCTTTTGACACACCTTTAAAACAACCAATCTATAATTTTTCCACCCCCTCTTAAACCAATCAAAACTTCTACCAACTCCTCACCCTCTCAATCAACCAAGGTGATCATATCTCAACAAATCAAATGGCCAACAAAACCCTTCACAAATCTTGGTGCCTTCCCTACATGATGTTTGGTCTACCCATATCTGAAAGTGAAATTAACCACATATAAACCTATACCTAAGCCTCACCCTAAACCAACCAAAGAGGTGAAACTATTGAAAGGTGATATGGCTAGGACTCTACCTCCTCCACCTTACCTTCCATCTTGTGACCTCATCCATAAAATTTGATTGAGAAACAAGCTCCTTTTAACATATATCACCCACCATTGTTGGTTATACTAGCCCACTTACCATTTTATAGGCTGATTTTTTCTTTAATTACCAATGGCAAGACTATCAAACTCAAACACTCTTTCAACCAGCATACCCAAACCAAAACCATTAACTAGAAACACAACCTTGCCTAAAAACCCTCTCACCAAACCCATTATCACCAAAACACCTAGCTTACCAACTAAAACCATAGCCTTTAGACCTTTCCCACCTTTATATAAATCCTATACAACCATTTTTCAAAGGTTATTACAAGCCTCTTACCTCACCTTACCTCCTATCATACCTTTTGATCCTCTTCATTCGAAACTAGCTTGGTATAACAACCATCAAATCTATTCTTATCATAAGACACCTAGGCATGACATAAAGAACTATAAACCTCTCTAGGCCGTTATCTATTATCTCTATGAGGAAAATGACCTATTATTATATTAACTCCCCCTGACCCCTCTACCAATAGACCCAATATCCATTTTCCAAAGCACACCTAATCCCCCACTCTCACTTTATAGTGACGGGGAACCTACCCAGCCTCCTATCACATCTTTCTCCTCTATTCACACCATTAAGGTGGTCACATGATCATAACAAAAGGATAAAAGGAAGGATAAATTATCCATTCCATGGACATACCCACCTTCTCACCCTAAACCAAACTAGATCCTAGTCTTTTCATCTTTAGTTATGCCCAAAGTGACCATCTTAGGCACCTCTAAGGATAACCCCTTTAAATCTATCAAGTGACTCATTCTTAATAAAATTCACTAAACTCTAGCTAAGATGATCCTCTATAAGATCATTTACACCTAACCTCATTATCACTATGCCATGATAGAGGCTTTTCAATCCATTCATGTTAAACTAGGAGACTTTTAACCTATAGAAGCCTTTGTAGGTGCTCTCCAAGTCTCCACCCTTGTTACCTTTAAATATTTGGAAATACTTTCTATCCACTCTCTATCACTACCCATATAAACCAAACCCGCAACAAATGGGTTATGAACAATGGGGGAGCTAACATCAACATCATCTCTTTCCATGCCTATGACTAACTCAGATTACTAAACAATATCATGTCCCAAACTTTAACCATATTCATATCCTTTAATGATGCCATCACCACTACCTTGGGAACTATTATCCTCCACATTCATTTAGGACCTCGTACACTCCTTAAACATTTTTATGTGGTTAAAGGTGAATTCTATTACAACAATCTACTCGGAACACCTTAGATCTACTCTATGGGTTGTGTACCTTCTACTCTCCATCATTGTGTCAAGTTTGAACATGAAGGTTAGGTTGTCACCATACAAGCTGATCCAAGCCCATTTTTACTATGTAACATGACCTACCAACCTTATGAAATCCTTCTACCTAAAACAAAATCACCCCAAGCATCTACCAAAAAGACATCAACCATAGAAAATAAAGGCATTACTTCTTCTTCCATAGAGGCATCTACCAGTTCATCTATTCATATAGGCCAAATATAAACCACTAATCCCTTGAAACCTACCTTTCACTACCTTACCCTTGGAGATTACCATTTTCTCACCCTTGATGCTTTCCAAACTCCCTAGAAATATAAAAAAACTTAACTATCAACCTGGTTATGATCCCAACATTGGAGCCATTGTTCCTTTGGGATCTCCTAGATGTTAAACCAACTTCATTTATAGGGGACTTTACAAGCCACTTAATGTTACTACCACATCATCTTCACCTCGACTAGTCACCTCCATCTTCTCTTACTTGGACAACCTGGACTTCATCAAAATAGACCTCCATAAGTGTACTTGGAAAGGGTTTGGTTTACGATGATATGATCATGGACCATACACATTGATCCTAATTGAGACCCAAAATACTCATTAGAAACATGGAATTTGATTCATTATACCCAATAATAATTAAAACACACAACCTACCTCTACCATTGTTGAATAAGAGACCCATTCCTCACCAATGTCCCCTCCACCTGAGTATGAGGATGAGGACATCATCCCACATAACTTTTTTTTCATCAACATAATCACCCTCAACATCCTAACTTATCAAAATGAAGGGGGACCCTTATCCATTGCTTTGACCTAGCCTTAACTTATGGGAGAAGACTCTCCTACCATTAACACTTTTCAATGCTAGGATGATGATTTTATTCTCACCTACCTTGGTGTACATGATTTTTTCATCCAAAACTCCTTACCTTTGAAAACCTCAACCATGTTGAATGAATCCACTATGGATATTAACACAAGCATTTTGGGTGACCCTCATGTTATCAAACTTGGCCAATCTCTCACCATTGAGGAACTTCAAGAATTTTCTACCTTCCTCCAAGACTACAAAATTGCATTCACCTAGTTATATGCTGACATGCCTAATATTGACCTAGCTATTTCCATCCATAAAATCATAACCAATCATGATTCCATTCCTATCAAACATAAACTTTGATGAATTCATCCTTGTATATCCCTTCTTGTCAAATAAGAGCTTCAATGCCTCCTCTTTGTTGAATTCATTCAACCCATTAATTATCCCCATTGGGTTTCAAACATCATTCCCATCACTAAAGCCATAGGGAGACTACATATCTATGTGTATTTTCATGACCTTAACCTCACCTACATAAAGGATGACTTTCCTCTACCTAGCATTGACCAACTTGTTGATATTATAACAAGCCATGAGATGTTGTCTCTCATAGATGGATTCTTGGGTTATAATCAAATTTTGATTACTCCTAAAGATTAGCAAAAAACTATGTTTATCACCCCATGGAGGAATTTTTATTATAGATTCACACCTTTCATTCTTAAAAACACTAGTGTAACCTAAAAAAATTCTATGACATACATCTTCCATGACCTTATCCATAAAATCATTGAGGAATATGTGGATGGCATCCTTGGGAAGTATAAATATCATAAGGACCACTTAATAATCTTCAAAATTATATTTGAGAGTCTTATCCATTACCATGTCTACCTTAATCCCAAGAAATGTATTTTTGGAGTCTTGTTAGGAAAACTCCTTAGATTCATCATTTCCCTTTGGGTAGTTCAAGTGGACCCAAAAAAAATTAAATCCATCATCGAGATGCTACCTCCAACAAATCTTAAGCAACTTTGTAGTCTGAAATGGAAGCTCCAATCCATTCACCACTTCATCTATTATCTCTTTGGCCAGTGTCAACCCTTCCATCACCTCTTAAAAAAATATATCTCTTTCAAGTGGAATATTTATTGTTAAAATGCCTTTGATGAACTCAAACTATATATTTTATATCCGCCTATCCTCAAATCCCCTAAAGATGACCAACCTTTCTACCTTTATATCTTTACCACTAACCATTCCCTAGGCGCAATGATTTCCCCTTAGGATGAACAATGTAAAGAGAAAGTTTTATAATACATAAGCCACACACTTGTCAAGTATGAGATTGGTACACACACACTGAGAAACTTTTCTTGGCCCTAGTCTTTCTAGCCACCAATCTTGTCCTCTACCTTCTTAACCACAAAACTTTTGTCATAACCAATACCAACCCACTTAAGTACGTGCACTATAAACCATACTAAAACCACTATATGCCCAAGTAGATCATGATTTTAGATAAGTTTGACCTTGATTTCCTCTAGTAGAAGTCAATTAAGGGGCAAGTTAGTGTTGACCAATTGGTCGATGTACCCTTAAAAGACAACCAACCTCATCCTCTTGAATTTCCAAATGAGTCTATTGCAAACCTATCCCATGTAGATTTCACCAATCATATAACCACATTATTCAATGGTTCCAAATGTTAGCATGGTGGTGGAGTTGGTATCATCCTTATTCCCCTTGTCAGTGAACTACTTCCTTTATTTTTTGAAATTGACTTTGAATTTACCAACAATGTGACCAAATATGAAGCCCTAGTAATAAGTCTCCAAACAATGTTAGCATTTGGATTTAGAACAATCAATATTTTTGGTGACTCCCAACTTTTGATCAATCAAGTCAATGGCATTTTACCAATGTAAGAATGAGATTTTGCAACTATACAGATAGTTAGTCATAGAAATCTTGACATAATTTGAACAATACCATATTTAAACCACCCCATGATCTACCAAAAAGTTTTCCAATAACATGGATTCTCTTGCCTCTCAAATCCCATTAGTACCCTCAGAATCCAAGTTATCTATCATTTTCCATCACCTCATTGAACCTTCCTACATCAAGTCAAACACTCCAACCATCTTCAATGTGGAGGAGATCTAACCCAAATTTTTGTATCAACAAACCTTTAGCTACCTTAACCTTGGAATAGTTCCCTCTAGCCTCTCTATGAATGTCTATCAAGTGTTAATTCAGAGCACCTCGCATTATACCATTATGGGAGGAATTATTTATGAGAATGGCTTTGATGGTCTCCTATTATGTTACCTCTATGGTCTAGAAGCCTATCATGCTATCAAGGAGACACATGATGGTATTTTTGGGGGTCACTTTGGTGGAATCATTGGGGCTAAACACATCCTCTACCTAGGCTATTACTAACCTACCAATAACCAAGACTATTGTGATTATGAGAAAAAGTGTGTCAAGTGTCAACAACATGATAATTTAAATCACACACCTAGCTATAGTCTTTACATCTTCACAAAATTCTAGCCTTTTTCATAATGGGGTCTAGACCTTATTGGTGAAATTAACCCCCACTCTTCATAGTGACATCACTCTATCATCACCTTGACCAAATATTTCACCAAATGGTTGGATGTTATTCCTTTTTGTCTTAATAAAAGATAAAAAGATTATTGAATTTATCACCCATCACATCATCTACTACTTTTGTTTTCCCCATAAGATCATCAATGATAATGGCATATCCTTGAAAAATAAACAACTTTAAGGTATTTTTGATGTATTTGGAATTAATCTAAGCTTCTCAACACCTTATCGCCCACAACAAAATGGACAAGTAGAGGGCTCTAAAAAAACCCTTAACAACATGATTACCAAAATGGTCAATGCCTCGAGTTGGGATTGGTAATTTCCCATATTTTTTGCCTTATGGACATATTTTACTAGCATCTAAACCCCTACAACTGATACACCTTTTTCTCTGGTTTTTGGAGTTAATGTTGTATTTCCTCTTGAAGTCCAAATAAATTCTCTTTGCATATCTTTGTGTGACCTTATTTAGAGAGATTATTATCATCAAGAATGTTTAGCTCAACTTAAGCTACTTGATGATTGTCATTTGGCCTCTCTTTCCCATATCCATGTCTATCAATAATGAATCAATCATGCTCATAACAAATACCTGAAAGTGTAAGAATTCAATATTAGAGATCTTGTTCTCAAGGAAAATCCACATGTAACTAATATGGAGAAAATCAAAAGGGGTAAATTTGCCTTCAATTGACTTGGACCCTACATCATAACCCACAAGTATGGATCAAGAGCTTATCATTTAGCCTCTTTCAAAGGCAAACTAGAACCTAATCCTCTTAATGCTTCACATATATGTCATTTGTATTATTAAAGAGGGGTCACAATCATCATTTGTCTAACTTAAGATCATCCCCTACAACCACATTCATTTCCCTCTTTTTAAGGGCAATCAACTATAGCTAAATCATGTCATTATCTATCACAATCATAGCCTAATCTTGAACTATGGGTACCATATCTCTACCCATGGCATGATTCTCATGGTACTTCCCATCTCTCTTCAGGATTGGTTCCCATGGTCATTTTTAGCTAATCTTATTTTTACCATGCAACCTTCTTGCAATCTTAGTCTTGCCCTCATAAAGGTAACCCCTTGAGCATGTATAATCAATTCTATGTTGATTTAAATAAAAAAAAAATCAATATGAAATATATAAAAAAATCATGGGTCATTCTCAACATTCACAAACTACTTCCTTAAAGGATAACTATTGAAAACTCATCTAAAATTGTAAAACATAAGGCAGACTACTCCATTGAAGGATAGTTATCAAAAGCATTTAAACTAAGCATATAAACTTATACCACTTCCTTGAAGGATGGATGAGTAAAAAAATTGTCAAAGATAATAATATATTGAAAGCTTCCCCCATCGATCAGCTTCCCCAACCCTAAATCAAAATCAAAATTAGTGAAAGTCCCATAAGCAAAAGCAAAAGAAATGAGAAATTCCACAATCAGCTCTCATAAAATCAATAATCTTGGATAGCCACAATCGGATCTCCTTAATAGACTTCCCACATTAATTAGTCTACACTATATATGAGCATAGCCTTACTTATACTATCTTCTTGGAAGCCTATAAAAGAGGCATGCTAGTCACACAAAAAGGTTCCAGTTTCACCTATCCTCCCTCCATATATCATATGCATGAGACTATGAGCTTAATTTACAAAATGTTATCAAGATACCCATCTATTAACCTAAGCATGCTAATGCAAATCATTTTAAAGGCATAATTTCATTAAACCAATCCAACTTTAGGTTTTATTTTTTTCCTTACCAATGAAAAGGCATCATGTTTCTTTTCTCATATTTTATTGGTTCATGTAGATGTACATCTCATGGTTCTTATCACTTTGCTTACATTTAGTTTTTTATCTAATTACTTTATGTATTCTCATTACATCCTTAACCATATTCACATTATCATAAAAAATAAATATCAAATAACAAACAAAACATTATGAACTATAACGATGAACCTAATCACATATCTATCTATGATAACAATACCATGAAATTTCATCATATCACATCATATCATAAACATCATCCTATCCATTTACCATAAAAAAAATTTATATGAACATATATCATATCATAAACCCTAATTACACCATTCATCATCATGAGCATAAATAAAGTCAATGATCAAAACATCATGAACCATATCATATATCCTCTATCTATCTATCGATTTACCATAACATCACAACAATACATCTTATAACATCAACTCCTGCAAACCATGTCAACATAGCCATAGACAAATTCATCATAATCACTTCATTTTATGACATATATCCATCCATAACACATCCTCTCATATCCATAAACAACATCAGAGTATCACAACCATCCTTTAAAACATCACATGCCCATGTTACTAAGTCAACATCTCATAAAGCTTATGCATGAAACCATAGAAAATCAACCATAAGAATGAACATAAATATGCACATTAGCATATAAACTATGAACCATAAACATACATTATATACATCATCAAATGACAACATCATGATCATCATATACATCAAATAAATAAATACATGTCATAATGTCACCCTCTCTCAAAACATGTACATTTTATTATATCAACACACAGGTCAGTATCAAAATAATGTACACCTATCTCTACCAACATATCAAAACATGTGTAAATCATGCCCCTAGGGAACCTACACCATTGCCACCTACCCCACTACTACTGGATCCACCTATACCTGTACTTACATCTGGGGGTGGCCCACTTGGTATCCTTGACTATCCCACTATGGAATTCCACTATCCTAGAGTAGTTATAGAGGGACCCCCTCATAATATGGATTGGTACTCACCATATCTCATCTTTAGAGGTAGCTATGCTAACACTATAGCTTGATAATACCTAATCTCTTCCATAGTGGCTAAGTATCTTTCCCTTGACACTATGTCTTAAGGCCTTCCTACCACTATTGTGGTTGCTCCTACCCTTTATCTCAATGAATCTCTCTCCTACATCACCATCCTAATAGAGATCCTCACCTGATCTCTCTCACTAATTAGAGTTACCACCTATTCGTATAGAGTGACTACCTATCCCTATAACACTATAATCTAGGTCTCTACTACTGCTAGTGTTACTGCCACCTATGCATCTTGCTTATGCTTTTAATGGGTCCACATACATAAGCTATTAGCCCTAATACCCACATCCAAAGTTAGTAGCTACATATATAGCCTAGTACCAAGATGCATATCCATTTTCCAAACTAACATCATCAATGGAAGCTCTCCTTAACAACTCCTCATGGTTTGAGATAACCTCCTCTATCTGTGGCTTTAGGAGTAAGAACTAAACATCCTCTCTCTTGCATTAAGGTAAATTAGGTGGGATCCCCTATATCAATCCAAACTACCTCCACACTCTATCAGCTGAGATGACCTTAGTCTTACCCTCTCATCTCACATATATCCACTACTAGCTCTGAAGTTATAAAGTGTGATACTTATATCCTACCTAACTTGGATAGCTTAATTAAGGTATCTACACCACATCATCAACCACCAATCCCTCTAGGGTATATTTAAACGAGTCTATATCTTAGGCACATCCACCAGCCCTTGTTAGTGTATAATCCCCTCTCTATTTCATAAATCCTATAATAGATTATATGGGTACAAAACCATCCCATGGTAGATGTAATGGTCTAAGCACTCTAATATGCTCATACCCCTAGCAGTAGAGTATGAATTTGAAATTGAACATATATTGCTTGTGTGCATGGAAAGCCTGGATCTATCTATATATCTACACTAACAAAATGGGAGCCTACCTAAATACAGTCCTCCATAGTAGCATCTCTCCTAACACCCCTTGTAATAGATATGGGAAGTGAGTACTAATTAAGTCAAGAAGGGAAAAATAATATATCCCCATCATCATCATCATCATCATCAACATCATCATCATCATCATCATCATCATCATCAGCATCATCATCATCATCATAATCATCATTAGGCACATGTCCCCCAATGCACTCTAGAATAATGGCTCATATCACACACCACCTGCATGAAATCTCACTTTTTCCCTATCCTTGCCATAAATATAGTCCATGTATTAGTCTCACTACTCACTCTCTATATGGTAGATGATATCCCCATGAATCATAAATAATGTGATCTAATACACATCCTCTACCAGGATGTTCATCTCTCAAGTAGGCAACACAAATGTGTTCATGGCTATATCCCATCTCTCATTGAGAGCCACGAGCATTGATAAATCCCACAACAAGTGTTGATAATGCCTCATGGCCCCTAGGCCAACCTCCTCCATATGATGCCACTCATCATCTATCATACCATCATAGACCTCTGTGAAGATCTTTAGGACTTACTCTTGGCTCTAGATCAACTTACATGCCTATAAACTAATCACATTTACACACACTTATTTCTCTACCTTGAGATAAGTACCAACCTATACCTACTTTTTTCAACCTATTTTAACCTACCCACTTACATTTACAATCTAATAACTCCCCAAATGCTCTACATCTTAAGCACATAAATTTTTTATCTATATGATTTTATCATAGATAATTATTTCACTTCCACCCAAAACCAACCTTAACACCTCATTTTAAATACTTCTATTACTCTTATCCATTTACTTCTTGACCTATCTAACTTATCATTTCAAGCCCTATCAATTTCAACCTATCAATCATTATTACCCATTTAATACCCTAACAACATTTTCAAACACCCTCTCCATAACTTCCCAAATTTTCAAATCACATTAAATAACCTAACTTTACAAACATTCCAAACTATTAGCCAAGCCTATATTTAAAAACTTAAAATATTTTACAAAAAATCCTCAAAAATCTTCAAAAATATTCAAACATTTACAACATTTTTTACACATGTACCCTCAACTCTTTGACTATTAATGATTCCTTGAACTATCGATGGTCCCCTAAGGTAATTTTTCCCTTGGGGTTAATCGTAAATGGTTGGGTTGAATTGATGATGATCATTGTGTGTGGTTACCAATGGTGAAACCCTAAAACCCTATACCTCAACACAAGCTATAAACCACCTCATTACAATAAGGTAACTCCCTAAACCTCACTCATGACCTAAACTACCCTTCCCCTCTCACTTTTACCCTTTGCCTTGACTAATTTCACCCAAATTGAACATTAGGGCATCATGGCCTAGAATAATTTCCCAAACCCCCTACCCAACTATTATCCTCTATCCAACATCTGCCTTTCAATGCAATAAACTGATTTAAACTATCAAATTTACAACACCTCTTACATTATTATGTGAGTGCTACCATGGCAAAAGCCCTTGCCTCCCCACTAGGCCACGTCCTCATCCACCCTTCATTTGATACACTCTTAATTAATATCCTCAGTCAAATAATCCACCCTAGCTATCACTTACTCAAGTAAGTCTAATCCTCTCCTAAGTCAAGCATAAAATGCTAAATCCAAAAATCACCTATAGAGAAAAACACCAATGTAAAATGGTAAAAATAATTTCACTTTTCACTTTTTCCTCTCATCTCTTCTAGGGCTTTCTTAGCCATCAACACTCAGGGTGATCATCTATGGTCAACCCTAGGATAGCTCCTCACCACTGATGGTTAGGGTCCCATTACATTTTAAACCCTTTTTTCAAGCATTTTGTTTTGACCTTGACCTATTTGAAGAAATACATTTGTCCTGAAGCTTCTTTATAGATATTTCATCCATAGAACTATGTAGGGAACATCCACTTGCCTAATGCATCTAGAGTTATCTCAACAATTCCTAACCAACATTTACTAATCCATTCCAACCCAACCACCTGGTCACCTCATAGTTGGTCCATTTTGGCCCATCTGGCATGTTATTTGTGACAATTTTTTCTTGGTCCTTTGGCAATAAATACAACATTGCCATATTGAGCCTTTTGAATCTTGTGCCACCTCATGTATACCAAACCCTCTTGTGTCTTTTTGGGAGCACTTCCTACCTTAGATACCCATGAAACTTGGCCCATTTGTGTTTCCCTAGGAGTACTTCCTCCCTTAGATACCTAACAAAAACATATAAATCATTTAGGAGACTTTCATTTATGAGTGTTCCCAACTGCCATACCTATAGGTGATCACATAGTTTACTTGTCACTTGTCTTTCTTAGCATTGACCCGTATTTTTACCAAAATTATCAACTTTAGTCTCAACACAATCTTGAATAATCATACTTAGTCACATTTTTTCTCAAATTTTTATTACAAATACCCAACCTTCTGTCACTACCTCATGACTTACCGTACACCATTTATCAAACCCTGACTTAATTTTGGTTTCACCTAATCAACTCCTAATTTGAGGGAAACACCTCCTTCTAGTCTCAAGGAAACTATACCTTTAACCCATACTCTATTTTTGTTTTACAACTTGTTGACACAATCTGTACAATAGAAGGGGCAAAATGTAGAGAATAAAAATATGTACACTATGATTATGAATGTCAAAAACCATCTAGACTACCTAGGACCCTCTTGCACCAATATACAACAATCTAGATTAACCAAGCTCATTCATAGTCACTTTTATAAATTGGATCAACCTATCCTTTATCCCCTTTTTCCTTTGGGACCTGACCATTGATGGCTAGGGTAACCATCGATGGTCACCCTTGGGAAACCCTGATTATCAATGATCAGAGTGCACATCCTTAATCAAAATCATGCAATCATCTACTGACATTTTATAAATATAACTCATATAGATCTTGTTGTGATCATTTGAATAGATAAATTATATTTAGATGGCCTAATTGCACCTAAACATTCACCTTTTGTTTGTGCTTATAAAAAGAGAGGATTTAGGGAGGTCAAATCATTGAGAATAATTATCAAGAGCTCAAGTATTTAAGAGTTTATTTTACAAGTCACTCAACCTCAATTATCATCATAAACATGATCCATTTAGTAATCCTATTAATATTTGACTCACCATCACTTCTTAATTAAGTTCTCAAGTACCATTACTCTAGTAGATTCAAGCCAAATTCCACCAATAGGCTAACTGCTTCAATCACTCACCCAATCAACTTCTCTTAAGATAAGTACTTATTTGTTAATATTTAAATACTTTATTCCCATTTCACAATTAGCCTATCTCTTATCTATATCCCATAATCCATCTTTTGGATCCCATTATTTAGTAATTTAACAACACAAAAATCACATAATAGCCATCGATGATTGACTCAATGATCGATGGTCTACCGAACTATCAATGGTCATCTTGACCACTAAAAATCACCTTAACTACCAATGGTTACCCTAACTACCAATTTTCATTATGGTAGTCAAAACTAACAAGCTATTTTCACCCATCTACCTTCAACCAAACCTAGCTTTTTATGTTCTTATTTGTCCACAGACCTCCTTCAAATTTTCTAAAGTATATCCCAACCCCTTAGTATTAGAATTAATTAGTTTATCACTAATTTGATCATTTATAGTCTATTTTATAATCAATCATTCTTGTGTTCAATTTTAGTGCCTTTTTATTATTGATGCAAGTACCTTATTTTTAGTTTTGTGAACTTAATTATGTAAAATGTGTGGATTGATAGCCCCTAAGGAAGCTCTCACTTCTAGGATTTATTTGTCTCTAGGTAATCCACCAAACCATCTATCTAACAAACAATTTTTCTTTATCTCTTTATTATCTACAAATCTTCTTCCCAAGCTAAAAAGGAGTTCTTCACAATCTTCTCATTTAATGCACACACAAACAAATAGGTTTTTCAACCATAAATGTATCAAGTTTATTTTCTCTCTTTCTTATAAATTGAATCAAAAATTTACATGAAACAATTCCATAAATTGTATGGTAAAATTATACTCTTAAAAATCTATATGCTATCATTCTTATATTGGTAAATACAATAGAAATCTTCCATATTTATATTGGTCCATAATGCATATCGGCCTTGGCATTGATATCTAGTGGCTACTATCAAAATGCCATAGCTGTAATTTATTTTGAATTTATATTGCTTAATCAATGACATAAGGATAATTATTTGTACCAAAAGTGTCAATTAAATTAACTATCATATCTAAATCATGAAACATAGAAATGTGATAAAGCTTCATGTTAACCCTATTGGGTTCTGATTCTGAATTACTCATTATTTTTCATCACATAATGATTATGGATTGCTTATATATCATAGTAGAGACTTATGTTGAGTCAATCACACTTGGGAAACTATTATATATAATTAAATATAATTACCTTGAAGTATTCTTGGTAATAATTTATATATTGGTTGGCCATTCGAGTCTTAGAGAAATAACCTTTAGTTGTTTCATTGGTGGCAACCCTTATTCATACTTGTTATCATGTTGAAGATTGAAATATTATCCTTCTTGAAAATCATGTGAATTTATAATTATCCTTAATGAGACTTCATTAGTTATGAAATGTTAGATTTACTGACCTTGATTATATAGAGGTAATCCAAATCTCTCTTATTGAATAATGCTACCAATTCTACTATGGATGAATCATTGGGATATCAAATAAAGGACTTTATTGCTGTATAAAAAAGAAACCCTTGTGTATCCTCATTACATAATTTATGTTTAGGATTCTTCTTGCTATGTTATGGATGTTATGATACATAATGTGCTCTAAAGTGTGCCTATATGTCATGGTTGGTTAGATCCTTATGAGTTGATGTTTACTGGGTGATATTTATTACCATCCTTTGTTATGCTAAGGTTTAACTTTATATGGACTCTAGGGTGATTTACCCAAGTTTTCCTAGATGCTCTATTCACCATTGTGGTTGATTTTTAAGGGAATGGTTTTATCCTCTAAACCTTCAACATGATTATATTAGAAGACTTAGATGTTTAAGTAGATTTATTAGACTATTAAATGGTCCTAGGGTCTTTGATATGATTATAGAGTTTGTTATATATCAATGTGCACACACATACCAATACACCACAAATTATATATTCATTTTGATGAAGATATCCATTATAGAATATTTTGATGATGAGGTAACCCTGGGTATGTTTCTACTACATGTAATTGGGTGT
Source organism: Torreya grandis (assembly GCA_037957365.1). Classification (NCBI taxonomy): domain Eukaryota; kingdom Viridiplantae; phylum Streptophyta; class Pinopsida; order Cupressales; family Taxaceae; genus Torreya; species Torreya grandis. Next base: position 972,861 of record JARHVA010004847.1, on the reverse strand, counting down.
TGGTTATAAGCTCATTATTGTGTAACCCTTTATTATGTTATATTATGACATTATTTTGTGTGTAGGTCCTACATGTAATGTCATTTTCACTATAAAACTTAACAACTCCCAAATTTTTTATGGGGTTATTTCAATAATCATTACCAATTCTCAATTCAATCCCCCCAAACTAAAATGGGAGCCACCAACCCAAATACTCAAAATTTAACCCCACCCACCCTTTAGTATGGTGGAATTAAGGAATTTTTTATCTCCATACAAACCTTTCATCCATTATACTACTACTCTACCATCATGGTATCATAACAATTTTTTTGTTAGTTTCATGTGAACAATGGACTTTTTCATTAGACATGTCATGCCATTTTAGTATTTTTAGTTTCCTTCATAATGTGAGATGATTTTGATCATGATTTTATGATTGAGGTTCACCATAATAAGTATCTAAAATCTTATAAAAATATAACCTTTTCCAAATATACAATTCAAAATTCTAAAATATCTTATTCCAATCCCAATACATAACATTCTAATGAATATGTTTATGTTATTGATGCCAATGGTATTCTATTTTATGATACTCATTCTTAGCACCCATGTTTGATTTTTAAAATCCATATGGAGGAGGAATAAAATAAACCAAAAAATTCAAAATCAATATCATACAAAAAAGGCAATGATTAAAATGTAAATATAATCTTAAAAGTCAAATTACACCAAAAATGTGATCTTTATCTTTCACATCTCTTATTATAGTCAAATCTTATCTTCCACAAGTGGCCTCATAATAGAAACAAGGTCCATATAAGTGTGGTAGATTCGTATGTTGGGGTAGGAGGTCTCATCATAATATACTCATAGTTCCACCTATTTTATCATGAAAGTAACCTATATTTATAGTAGATTGATGGATCTATAATGGGACATGAGGATCAGAGAACACATTCTAGAAAGGTAAGTCCATATTACTTTTTCATGCATAATAACCTTCATGGGATGATATTTATACTTTAATAGTAAGTTCTAAATTGCATTTCCAAGATGATCTCTCTAAGGTGCTTTATTTCAAAAGTCTCTTAGTCTTGCCAACTTGATTAGAGTGTCTTATTTCTAGTAAATATTAAGGTTTCATAATTCACCTTGATACCACCCTTTCTACTCCATCACCCATTTAATTCCCACTTAATATACATGTTTGTTTCTAAATATTTTCATAACTTCTACACTTATTATTCTCTATCTCTTTTCAACATTTTTAGAACATGAAATTTTTTAGTTTATCTATCATTATAATAGAAGTTTCACCTTTGAGTATTTTGAAGATTCTATGTTGGTTATTGCCTTTTATTTCTATATTTTGTATTAATTATGTTATAGACATGGAGATTTTTATTTAGTTTTTTTGTGGGACATTTGATCATTTTTTTCTTATTTTAATCATTTTTCCATCTTTTATTGATTATGGATAGGTACTTTTCTTTCATTGATGTTGTTTACATTCATCATTTTCTATGTTTCCATATTTTACTGACTATTTATTATTATTTATATTTCTTTCATATTTTTTAAGTTAGTTATTTGTTGTTTTTACATATTTGTTTAAGTATGGATTTTTAATCTTATTCCATTGATATTTCATAAAACCTTAATTTTGATCTAGGTTGTTAACTTTACTAATTTAGATAAACTTTTTGTTATTTTAGTCATTAGTAGCCTTGTGATTTAAAAGTTTTAGGAATATTGGAGTCTTATTCCCAATTTAATTAAGGGTTTGAGTTAATAAAATTAGTAAATAATATTACAATAATTAAACTACTAATTTGTATAATTTAATAACAATTTAAAACTTTCTAAAAATAGTAATAGATGTGGAAAAAAGAAGACTTAGTTAGAAACAGACTAAGATAGTTGAGATGGGGTTCAAAATTCAATGTGTAGGATTGACATAATTTCAAAAATTGGGCTTTGGCCTTCATTTCATGAAAAGACAAGATCACCAAAATAGGACACCCTAGGGTCTAGTGTTATATTTCTATTCTTCCATTATTGTATAGGAGACCTAAGATTTTTGGGTTTTGTTTGTTGTCTTTGTGTGAGCCTACCTCTAAAATTTCAAATGTTGGATATCTATGATACTCATTGTATTAATAATTTAGTCTTCAAACCCTAGACTCTATTATGCTTTGATGAATTTTGAGAAAGAGGGGGGGTTAGTGTGTGTAAGATGCATTGAAAATGTATCCACACACCTTGTGTGGGCATGCTACCTACATACCAATACTCCAAAGATGTATCAAGCCATATATAGTTCTCCCACTTGATGTGCTTTGTGAAATAGTGTTTATGAAGATTCAAGATGCTAAAATTGGGTGTGCTTGAGGTGGATAAGGACTCATGTAAGGATTTGAATAAACTTGTGGCTATATTGGATGGTTGTACATAGAGAATAGGGAAGTTTTACTCAATGGTCATGCTTATATTCTTGCTTACTTTGTGATATTTTCCAACCCCTTCTAAATGAACTTTGAATGGTCATTTATAGATATATATTGGTCATGGGTCAAATGTATTCATGCTAGGATGACAAGAAGAGGGATAGGAAATGGAAGAAAATGACCATTAGATCTGAAAATACACTTTGATAGGAGTGTTAAAAATGGACACCCTAGGGTCCAGTGCTATAGTTCAAGTTAGGTACTATTATCTTGAGGGTATCGGACCTAGTGAGATGGATTTGTCATGGGAAAAACTACCTTTAGGAAGTGGAATCATTGTTTGGAAGGATACAAATGACTAGGAATCAATGAAAAGGTGCTTGAAAGGGTCATTATAGCAAACAAGATGAACCTATGGGTTCAGTTTTATTAGAGACACTCATGTTACCAATGTTCAAATTTTATATGACTACATTTCCCCCTATTTATGATAGTGATGTAGTAAATCAAAATAATAGGATAAAGGAAAAATAACAATCATAACTAAACTTACCTATAATGGTGAAGCTCATGAAGTTGTGTGATGTTCGGTGTGCATAAAGAGAGCATGATGTGAAGTGTAAATCTTCAAGAGAAAAAAAAGAGTAGATTAGATCTTACTAGATACATTATATCTAAAATAAGATTACAAAAAGTTGGGTAAGAGAGAGAGAGTGAGAGAAATAAATGAATACACCTCACTGGGTATGTGAACCAATACAAAACCTATTATGATGCTAGATGATGTTGAGTAATGTTAGGTATGTGTTGTACCAAATGTAATATCATAAATGGAGCTAAGCACTCAATTCCTCTAGAGTGGATCAAGAATTTAAAGGATGACCTTTTTGCTCCATTATCACCCACTAAGTGAACTTATGTGATCATACATGTGTTAATCATTGTTTGGACTATGTTTCTAATCCATCTGAGTAGGTGGTTGAAGAATATAAATGCTAGTTATTCCTTTGGATCCATTATTTCCTCATGAAGTGAAGCTATAAAATGATACTAGTGTGAATGTGTATCAAATTATATGGCTCTTAAAGCCCATAAATGTTTTGTAATATGATAATGTGGGATCAATAGTCAAATGTGTGATAGAAATTAGGCTAATATTGAATAACTCATAAAAGGTGGAGATTAGGATTGTATGAAGCCACTCCAAAACTAGGTAATAGGCTTATGTGGAAGCCAGTAGAGAATAATGAAGGTTATTATTGTATTAAATCTAGTCTAAAATGATGCCAACCACCTGAAGATGGAATAAGACACACAATTACTAAGAAAACCTAGGTAATGTACTGAACTTGGAAAGAAAAGATGTCAAATGTGTCACACACACATTTCCCCCAATCAATGGTGTTTAAAATATTGATTCTAATCTTGAATTTGTAATAAATACCTAATATAAAATTATAATTGAAATCCATCATGCCATGCATGATGCCTCTATATCTAGATTTTATGAGAAAAACCATACTAAAACAATTGAATCTAAACTAGTCTATATGTGTAAAACTATAGCTAAGTTTACCTTTCTACTTGTTTTATAAAATCCTTGTTTTATTTTTATTTAGATAGTACTAGAATCATATAGCCTACTATCTGGTATTGTAGTCCAATCTTATTGCTATTGTGCTGGGCTAATTTTGATGACTGTTCTATAATCATCATTGTTTGTTTGGTCTATTCTACCTAGTTTTAAGTGTGGTTTTTATTCTTTGTTTGGTCTATTCTACCTAGTTTGAAGTGTGGTTTTTATTCTAAGTGTTATAAATACTAATTTTTTTAATGGCATGAGTTTTTATCTCTATGACAAAATCCCCTTTTCATTTCCCCCTCATCTAAAGGTAGGAATGAATACCCTACAATGACTTCCTTTAGAAAAAAGATCACTACAAGTGTGTTATGCTACAAGAATACACAATATAGCAATGATAATTTACAAGATATCTCAAGATATAACATGGTTTATTATGTATAGTGTTAGATCAATAGGGGTATGCCTAGATAGATATAATAATGTAATAGTATGTACAATGTAATGAACTAGAACTAGAAGTCTAGTTAGTTTATAGTTTTTATGTGTTAGTTGTCAAGGAGGGATGGAGCATGGTGTCCATCATCGCATCCAAGAAAGTAAGTTAATGCATGTTGTATATCATGGCATTGAAAAAAATTTAGAAGAAAATAAACAATAAGCACTCCAGGTAAGAAGTAAGAAGCATACAAGAGTGGCCAATGGGCCAAGAAAAAAAGGGACATGGGCACATGTCACTCAAACTATAAATAAAGCATATAAGGAATGTTCAAATTACACAAACACATACAATTAAAACAAGAAAGGTTGGCATAAGGGCCATAGGCACATAAAATAGTATAATTAAAGGACATTGGTAAATGTTCTAGGGAAAACACAAGAATAGAAGAAAAGGATATTGGTAAATGTCCTAATATACATACATGAGACAAATTAGGAATTAAGAAATGTAATCATATCTAACTACACAAAGTAATAAAGGAAATTAGGTAAATATTATCAATACAATCACATCTAACTAATTAAAGCAAGAAGTGAAAGTATGCAAGACATTTAGTACAAGATTAGGTATAGGCTAAGAAATACACAAGTTCTATATACTAGTGAATGTCAATAGAGTAATTTGTGTAAGCTAGTAAGTAATGTACATCAACATGATAAATAGAGTGTGTGGTGTAGGAATGACATCACATAGATAGTGTATTCATGTAGAAAATACCCCTAATGGGTAGATATATTGATATGTGTCTTGAATTTATAAGTTGGATGCCCCTCAATGGGTAGAGTGAAGCAATCAAGAATATGGAATTCATTACACACACATAAAAGAAGATCAAGTGAAGCATGGTAATGTAGATAAATAAAAAAATAATAGCATAGAACAACAAATGTAAGTCTAGCATTGTATTATAAATGTAAAGCATGGATGATGCATATAATTGAAATGTTTTTGTGTTTTTTGAATATTTGAATGTTTTTTTATTTTTTTATTTTTATTTTATTTTTGGTATTTTGACATATTTAAACTATGTACAGTCAATTATAAGGAAATTATGTACAAGAAATTTGAAAAGAAGCTATGTATAAGTAAGTTGGGAAAGAATGATACTAATCAATGTATTGATGCTTCAAAGTGTACCACCATTGCTCTTCAGTGTTGATGAACACTACTCATTTTAGGATTTAAAAAATACAAGGCGTGAGTTGTAATTTGTGACAATTCAATGATTTTTGTGGTGAAATAGAAGTAGAGTATGAGAATTGTCGACAATATTTGTTTGATTTAGTGGTTGGGAGCCACCAAGGTTTAAATTATTAGATATTTGATAGTTCTCAATGAATTAGAAGCTAGACTAAATGAGTGTTAACAATGATCTTTAAGGTGGAGTGAATCTTGATAAAAATAATAAAATAGAAGGGTAAAGTAAGAAATAAACATGATTACATGTTTTCATCTCAAATATTATGATAGAATTCTAATTACTTTGAGAACATTTAAACCAATTTATGTTATAAAGTATCATAAGCTCAAATTATATCACAAATTAGGAAAAATTCAAAGGAAAAATATGGATCATTAGTAAGAACTAGATTTACTTTAAAGATTTCTATTATGATCTGAATAACATAAGTATATCCAAATAAAGAGTAAAAAACATGAAGTATACTTGAGATCTTTACAATAAATTTAGCATTAAAAAAAATCAACAACCTTCTGACAAATAATGTAACTTACAACAAGAATAATCATTCAAATTCAAGATGACTATTTACAATTGAGATGTAGCATGGACATTCAACAAAACTATACAGACAATATTTTCAAAATTCCTTAGTTATATTAAATAATCCTTGTATACAATAGCTTAAAAACTCTCCTTACAAATGTTAACTATCTACCCATTTATAGGAAACATAGGTGGTTAAATATTTAAATTTCAAAATATCCACATGTGGATAAGGATAATTATCCTTGATATAAAGATACAATGTGGAAGGTCACATGTCAACTTGACAAGAAAGAGTATATACTAACATACTAGCATATACTTTACAAAAAGAATATTCTTTTAGGAATTTCATTGGTGGGCCCTTTCATTAACCCTATATGAGGATGTCTTTCACCTTGGTTTACTTCTCCTTGATTAGTTCAAAATCCACTATAGGCTTCATTAGACAATCCTCTTCTTGATCTACTAACTTGTTAAATTCATTTTAACTTGAGACACAAGTTCCTCAATACACTGTGCTTCTACAATTTTCTTCCCTAAAAAAATAATGATATCAAGGATCTTCTAGTTATCCTTGGTTAAATGACCTTTGTTGTCTCTTATGCCATAGATGTGATCACCAAACTTTTTCTTGAGTTATTCATCACTAATTAGGCCTATAGTAGTGGTTTGATAAGGGTTATCTAATAGATTCCCTAGAATTTTATCAATTTGGGTTACCAATCCTTGTCTCCCTTGATGAAGTCATTAAAATCATTTCTCCAGGTGGTCAAATCCACTTTTTTATCCATAAAAACTACCACGAGGATGTCTAGATGTCTATGTTTGATAATCTCAAAGTCCTAAGCCTGATTTATCTTATGTACCATGATGAGATCCTCCATCTGAGCTTTAAAATTTTGGCATTGAGTGATTAAGGATTGTGTCATCTTAGTTTGATGGTTTAAATCACTCAATCTAAGCTTGATGCTTTTCAAAGTTTCAAATGCATCCATCAAATATTTATTTAACACTTGAAATACTTCCTTAGGAATTGAAAGGAGGACCTGAGATTTTAAATATTATATTTGTTTCTCCAAGTTGAGAATCCTCTATTGCATTCCCTGAACTCCAACCAAGGTCATATTGACTAGGATAGTACCATATTAGCTCCATCTTGAATATAAGATTCTCCCCTATTACCTAACTTGGAATAGGGTTTAAGCTCATAAATGGTTCCACCTTTTGAAAGGTGAACTCCTCATTACCAAAAATAACCTTCTTGGTGACTACTCTCTCAAGAGTTGATTTATCTAGATTGAAAAGGACCTGAGGGTAAGACTACTTTACCTTTGGCTATTCAAAAATCTCTACATTTGAACTCCCAGAGGCTCATATTGTGTGAATACCTTGGTTTTCCTCATTATGAAGGATCTTAATCCTTCTATCTTATTTTTTATTTAAAATAACCTAAATCTAAGGCTTGACATTATATTGAACATCCATGTTAACTTGAGTCAAAGCTAGTGAAGGAGAAAGAGATGGGATTTTATACAACTTCCCATAAACAACCCAATCAAGAATAATTGGTCTATAAATAGTATTCTCATCAATAAAAAGGTTAATTTCACTAGTAGGGTGAGTGAGAATTAACCTAGGCCTCTATCTTGGGGCTAGAGGAACTAAGGCCAATTCTACCTGTCTCCTTCCTCCATCTAATTAAACTAAATCCTTACTTGCTTCCTCAAATGGATCCTCTTCCTTATCAGAACCATGTGTAATTATGATGTTAATAAGGGTACTTTCCACTATTTCTATGGTTTCCAAAGCAATCATGCTAATAACCTCTATTGAGGAAGAAGGCCTTGGTGGGAATGCATACATTTTGGGACCTTCATGAGGTATATGCTCTATTTTGGACTCCTAAATCACATATTTACCATTTCCTTTTACATCCTCAGGTTGCCCAACCTATGGTGACTTTTCCAATTCTCTCTATTGAGACTCAAAAGATTGTCCTCCAATAGGTGGCTCTTAATGTGAAATCCTATATGGTCCTGACAATAAGTGATAATGTAAGGGATGTAGTTGCCATATTTCTCTTGAGGGATTATTACCCCTAACCAGCCTATGATCTAATTTTATGTTTTAGTTTTAAACCCTAGATAATATTATTTCAAACTTCCTTATATTTATGTAAATATAATCTCCCACACCTAGTTGATGTTTGTAGTCAGTTTTTGGGATATTTTTATCTCGAATATGGTTAGCCACTCTATCATTGGGGTCCCACATCTTTCTTGTGCACCACCATGATCTTCAACTATTTCTAATCCTTGATTAAAATTTTGCCAATGTCTAGTGGAAAGGGATGAACCTAAGCCTTATTATTCTTATTTCATATCCAATCCATTCCATGGTTTATTTGATAAGTAATTTATTACTATACAAGCTTACTGGGAACATATATAGGCAATATATATGGTTGGACCATGATTCTTTCTATCCTTATTACAGTACAACCTGGATAGAACCACACATCCCCCATGGTTTCCACTTATCTTTTGATTATAGGATGAAGCTTGGGTGTAGGGATACTAGTGATTTCCTCAAAAATGACTAGGAAGATACCATCACATATGAATTGCATGTGATCCCTATATTTGAATATATGTAATTTGGAGTAATGATGGGAAATGGTAGTTCTACCATCAGGGGATCAATTTCAAATGCTAGGGGAATTAATAGAGGCTAAGAGTGAATCCAGGAGGTAAGGCATCATAAATAATTTCTTGGAAGCCTTTCTCTTGATGGCTATAAATTATTTGGCCAATAAAAACCTTATTAGGTCTCTAATGGGAGGGATTAAGTTCTAATCTAACATGCAATAGACATAATATAACTATACCTTACTCAAATAAGTATTAGAAGAGGCATTAGGGACTCTATTTAATAAGGTCATAGCTACCCTAACACCCTCCCTAAATTGGATAATAATAATCTCACCATTAGGATTCCTAAAAACATGGAACCTTGGATTAACCAAGGTGAGAAGACTGAATCCATGTTTTGGGAATTTGTCCATTCTCTCAAGGATGGGAGATTGACATGAGGCAAAGGGAGATTATAATAAGCCTCAAAGGCCATGGGATTCATACATGTAAATTTCTCAGTACTTCATTCATGAATAATTAATTCCCCATATATTCTATATTCAATAAAAATAGGAACAAGAAGGTTGATGAAATGCATTACCTCTAGTTTAATAGTCACATGGTGAAGGCCTGCCAGCTAAATTAATACTAGGTCTTTGTATCTTTGGTGCACCATAACATTACTCTTTTCTTCCTATAAATTGGTTGAAACTCCTCTATAAATAATAATAATTTGGACCAATTCCTAATTCCATGTACATTCAAGGCTATTAAATCTAACTCTGTGTCACTAAAGACCCTTCCTTCACTATCTAAAGTTAGATAAAGCTCCACTTTAATTTTAATCTATTACCTACCCACTACCATTGATAACACTAAATTATATTTGATAAAAAAAATATCTCACTAATTCACTTACTCTATATTCAAGTTGCACTTACTTTGTTTGCTATGTGATCAATTAAACTGACTTAATTCATTCTTTATAAAGGATTTAGGGATTTTAGCTTTACTGGTAAAAACATCCAACTCTTGATTTCATACATGCCTAAAATTTGATGGGACCTCATTCTCATGTCTTCGGCATTATCTAGCATAGGATATATTTAATTTTGATCCTCCATACCTATGTGGAGCTTATGTGGTAAGGTTCCATCCCTTTCATGGAAAATTTCATAAATCCTAGTTGAAGGCTAGCTATTATCTTTCAAAAGTCCTCTTTGTTTTGCTTTGAAAAACTAAATCCAAGTCATTTCATTTCATTGGTTTCTTGATCTTTAAGCTCACTAATTATTCCATGTGTTAAGCTCATGACACCTTTGAAAAGTCTTTAACTTCATCACAGCATTGGATTAAATACAACAAGCAAGCAGTCACCATTGGATCTTGGCTAAGGCTAGATCATTAACCCTATACCTTTTTAAAGGACTTTGGGCTTGACACACCATTAGATTAAATATAGTGAACAAGAGATCATTGTTAGATCCTAAAAGATGCTTACCTTTTAATCATTTTCAGGATTATATAGATCTTAGGCTTTAAAATGTCATTTAGAATGTTATGTTTAAAAAACACAAAGTGAGTTAGGCTAAGATCTTTATATACTAGGTCTGTCTTCATAAAAATCTTGGAAATTCTTAAAAGGTTTTTTAGAAATTCCCCCTTTATTTAGGCTTTAAAAATTATCTAAATTTGATAGGTTAAGTCACGTCAAATACATCCTTGTAGATGTCAAATGATGGGAGTGAACCTATCAAATTTAAGACAATGGAATTTATTGATCATATAATTGAATTCCATGGGTAAAGCCCTAAGGAGTTCCCAGGGATTCAAGAGTTGTCTAGGTTAAATTTGATGAGTTCAGTCACATCAAATACATTCTCATAAATGTCAAATTATGGGAGAAAACCTATTAAATTTAAGACAATGGTATTTATTGATCAAATAATTGAATGCCATGTGTAAAGCCCTCAGGAGTTCCTAAGGCTTCGAGGATTTCCTAGGTTAAATTTCATGGTTTTGGTCATGTCAAATATGTCCTCACAAACATAAAATGATGGGAGGAAACTTTTTGAATTTAAGATAATGGAATTTATTGATCTAATAATTGAATGCCATATGTAAATCCCTTGGGAGTTTTTCAAGCTTTGGCTTTAATTCACACCATTAGATTAAAACCTCTGATCAAGCGATCACCATTAGATCCTTACTGGGGACCAAATCATTAACTATATGACTTTTTAAAATACTTTAATATTTATGCACCATTAGATCAAATCTAGTGAACAAGCTTAAAGCATTAGATCTATAAAAATGCATGAACTTTAAGTTACATCCTGATCATGCATGAAATTTCCCACTAGATTTTCTCATGAATGTTTAAATTCAAACTCTTAGGGTTTACTACTTGGAAACCTTGAATTTTTCAATGGAACCTATAATTAATCACCTAGAAGATGATTATTAAAAATATTAATCCATAAAACATGATCATAATCAGATATACCAAAACTCATATCTTTTTTTAAGATTGACATGCCTTTAAAATTCAAGATCAAATAATATTTCACACTTACTATAGAATATAGAGATTTTGAAAACAATCAAAGGGGTCCCATTTTCAAAAAATAAAGATGGGGGGTATTGGTCTCAGCATGATGAATCTCATGGGAGACTCCATATCATGGTGTCTTATATTAAGGAGAGGGATCATGCATGATCATGAAGCATGATGGAAGGGATGAGAATGTGGCTCTAAAAGCTATGTATGTTGTAAATGTTCAAAAATATATATAGTTTAAAATTAATATGGTTCCCCTTGTAAATATGAGAATTGAATGCAATTGTAGGGCTCTTAGGGACCCATATAGTAGTAAGATAAGCTCTCTAAACATGTGTTTTATATGTGGAGGCATGAGACCTAAATGAGACTACCTTGTGTGTGAACACTATAGCTAGAAGTTGTCTAAATTTTTGAAACTATGGTTGATCTAAAATAGACCTCTATGGAATCATATGAACTCTATGTGTTGGGGATGGAGTGCTCAACTATGTCTAATTCTGAACTGAAGAAAGAACTGTAACTGGTGGAGAAACTAAAACTAGTGGTGAAACTGAAACTGGTGACTAAAATATAATAAATGGCTCTAAATATGGGAGTGGTAACTCATATGGAATTCTAATAATTATAAAACCTTTATTAACATTAATTAATTTCATGCATCTATAAAATTTAGAAGGTACTACTCAAAGTTTCTAAATCCATGATTGACCAAGTAACATATCAAAAACTCCTGCACTGGGAATAATAGTAAATGGTGTGGCCACATGTTTTGGACCAATGTATAAAAGAAGTAAAATCTCACCCAATGAACTCTATATGTGCCCATTGAATCCATTTATAACTATGTCCATTAGGGTAATATCCTAATTTTAATATCCTAAATATTGTAATAATGTCATAGTGCACATGTTTACACTAGATCTATTGTCAATGAGAACACTATGAATAGGATGATGATGAATGTAAGCTCTGATAAAGATTGAATAGTAATCTAAATCATCCTCAATTATCTCATAATTTAAGAAGGATATGGAAGGTCTAGTTGAAACTCTAGAATTGTATGCACTAATCTTGTTTCTCAAAGGGTGCAACTCAAATGAAGGTGCCCTATAGGTAGTTGGTGGAGGATGTGCATGATATGGATGGTGAAAACTTGCTGTATCCCCTATATTTAGTTTATAATGTTGTCAAAAAGGATATGGGAATATTTTTAAATCTTTATCCTATGTATGTTTTTCTTAAGCAGGCACAACTAAAGTGCTAAGATCAATAACATTGCCATATATCAAGCCCTATATCTTGTGTTTCAAACTGATGCATCTATTTGTTGTGTGGTATAGTACCCTATGAAAATTTTAAAATTAATTTTTATCATATCCCTATGGAAGAGGTTTTGTTGGATCAACTTCTTAAATAGGAAGGAGAGATATGATATTCAATTCCAAAATCTACTATAAAACTCTAGCTAGAAAAACTGGTATATTGGTGAAAGTTCATCATGTTAAAAATATCTTGATTGATGTCAAAGGTCTATAATTGGTGATAAAGGCCCCATTTAATTTTATGATGTTTTTAATATTCATATCTTGGCTAATGTGTGTTAATATTTATTTAATATTAACACATATATTTTTGGTTGCATATAAGTCAAAAGAGGGCCCATGGAGAAGTCAAAGAGTCATGGGGTAAAGACAAAAAAGGAATGGGACACATTTTGTTATGAAGAGCCATCTTGAGGAATTCAAAGAGTCACCATGTGAAGACAAAAGAGGGTATTGCACATTTTTTCATGAAGGGACATTGAGGAATATGAAAAGTCACCAAGATAAAGACAAAATAGGAAAGGTCACATTTGCTTATGAAGGGTCACCATGTGACTTTTCAAATGCAAGGATATGAAGGGTCATGCAAGTTTGGTGCCATTTTCCATGAGGATTTAAGGGTCAAAAATGGTGAATGTTAGAGTTTGTTTGGAAATATATGAATAAAGGCTTGATAATCCATTTGTAATATTCAAGAGAGTGCATGGTTTGTATTTTTTTAGAGGAGAGAAAAGTAGGAGATATTGTAGAGTTCTATCATTTATTAAGTAAGAAATATTGAGAGATAGTTGTGTTTTTTACACAAGAGGGTTTGGTGATCCTATGGGTTGGTGCTCACAAATATTTTCAACTGGTTGGCACTCTTGTGGGTTGGTTCTCACAAATATTTGATGTGTTGGTGCTCAGAAAAAGGGTTGGTGCTCCTACAAGTTGGTACTTAGAAACTTTATAATTTGAGTCAGTGCTCATTCATATACTTGAGATTATTCTCCATGGTTTTTCCAAATTTGGGTTTCCACATAAAAATATGGTCTCTCTCTCTCTCTCTCTCTCTCTCTCTCTCTCTCTCTCTCTCTCTCTCTCTCTCTCTCTCTCTCTCTCTCTCTCTCTCTCGTGTGGTGCATATTATTATTTTAGTTTTATTACATATCTTGAATGTCTGATTAAGTGATTAAAGAAAAAAAAATTAGATTAAGTAAAAGATATACAATATACTGATTCACCCCCCTCTCAGTATATTTCATGCTTAACACATCAAGGAGGTGATAATGAAATCACTCATTGAGGAGGATCTAAAGCTGCATCAACTATTTGTGAATTTTGATTCTTGTTATCATTGTCCTTTACTTTATATAGGACTCTATTGTTACTCTTGTTTGTTGTTTTTGGTATGTTTGTGTACTTAAGTTTGCCCTTTGAAATGAGTTTGACTTCCCTTTCCTTTATTATATGACATAAATAAATGAAGGAATATAATATTTTAAACATTATTGACTCATGTAAATATGGTATAAGACTCTAATTGAAGAGATCCTATGACTCTTGATCAGCCATGGGGTTAGTCATCTTAGTGAAAATAATCTTATATCAAAGAACCTAATTTGTGATATGCTCATTTGACCTTTGTTTCTATTGTACACCTTGGACATAGAAAAATTTATAACCAATATTAATACTGGAATGAATTAGGAACATATCAACTACAAGATTCAATGCATGGAATGATTGATTCAATAGACTATATAACCATTGCAAAGCATAATTCTTTAGACTCTATGGAAATAGCTTGGTTAGTAGCTAGTCATTTAGCACATAGTCCAATCATACTAAATAAAAATATCTCAAGTGTGTCTCTAGATCACCCTTGCCATTATATGGAGTGGTCTTGGGTTGAACAAAACCTTATGCAAGGGTGTAGAAGCAATATGACATGCCAATGGTGCATGCAATAGATCAAAATAATCCAAGGCATGTGTAAGTCTAGAAGCACCTTGATTGAGATGTATCACCTTGGATTGAAGATATTTTATCTCTTACATAAGGCCTACCACATCAAGAGACAAAGATGTACTATTAATAGTTGGTGGTGGCCTAAAGGCAGGTTGAGCTACTATAGGGGGTTGTTGAGACATAGTTTCCTCTATAATGTCATATGAAATTAGTTTCTCAAAGGCTTGAGAAGATTGACCATTGTTCACTTTTTATTATTATTCTTGTATTATTTTAAGCATGTCATCATGAATATCAATATGTTTAGTTAAAAGGTCTTGAAGTTCCCTCTTATCAGTTTCATCAAAACTGATGTATTGGGCCATTGTTAAAGTAGCAAAACAAATTGAAAGTCGATTGATTTTTTTTTAATAAGCACAGTGATGTGAAAGTAATGTTTTGAATAAAATAAATGTAAAATCCTAAAATCAACCATGTAAAAGATGCATAAAAAGGATTAAAAAACTCATAAATATGTAAGGTGATACCTCCCAAACAATGGGACCTAGTATATGTAACTAGGGTTTTGAAAATGATTGGATTTAAAATTACTAAGAAATTTTATAATTTAACATTAATTTATGATTTAGATTTGTAGGTAAAAATTAGAAAATTATTGGAAAATTATTGATTTGAAAAGACCTAGTGTATGAAACTAGGGTTTGGGTGAATTTTTTTTAAATTACTATATAATTTTAAAATTTAAAGTGAATTTTTAATTCAAATATGCATGTAAAAATTTAGAAAAATTATGAAAAATTATTGATTTGAAAGGACTTAGTATATGAAACTAAGGTTTGGGAGAATATATATATATATATATATATATATATATATATATATATAATATGGAATTTTAAAAATTAAATTGAATTTATGATATAAATAGGCAATTAAAAATAATCAAAAAAATATTGTAAAAATCAGCCAGGAAATTACCCTAGGGTTTTTATGCACAAATGAAGTATGTCAAGTTCACCAAATGATTTAATAGTTGTAGGAATAATAGATTCATATTCCTAATTAGTAAAGAGTCTGAGTTAATTAAATTATTAAATAATATTAAAATAATTAAGCTATTGATTTGTATAATTTAATTGCATTTTAAAAATTTCTAAAGATAGTAATACATGTGGAAAAAATAAGACTTAACTAGGAATAGATTGAGATAGTTGAGATAGGGTCTAGAATTCACTATGTAGAATTGGGATAGTGTCATAAATCATGGTCTAGCCTTCATTTCATGAAAGTATAAGAGTGTCAAAATAGAACACCCTAGGGTTCAGTGCTATAGTCCTCTTCTACCAATGTTGTCTATGAGACCTAAGTTTTATGGGTTTTGTTCGTAGTCTCTATGTGAGCCTACCTATGAAATTTAAAATGATACATGTTTACATACCTCCTTATAGAGCTTATTTAGTCTTCAAAACCTAGAGTCCATGATACTTTGACAAACTTTGAGAAATTAGGGGGGTTAGTGTTTGTAAGATATATTGAACATGTATTCACACCCTTTATGTGGGCACATTGCCTACATACCGATACTTTGAAGAGGGATCAATCCATATTTAGTTATCCTAATTGATGTGTTTTATGCAATAGTGTGTATGAAGATGTAAAATTCTAAAACTAGGTATGCTTAAAGTGGCTAGAGACTAGTGTAAGGATTTGAATAACATTGTGGCTATATTGTATTGTTGTATACAAAGAATAGGGAAGTTTGCCTAAATGGATTTTCTTGTATTCTTTATTTCTTTATGGTATTTTCCAACCAATTCTAAATGAACTTTGAATGAGTATTTATAGAGATTTGTTGGACATGGGTTGAATGTATTCACATTAGGTGACAAGAAGAGGGATAAGAATTGGAAGGAAATGACCATTAGAGATAAAAATGTACTTGGATAGGAGCACTAGAAATGGACACCCTAGGGTTTGGTGCTAAATTACAAGTTGGGCACTACTATCTTGAGGATACCAGACCTAAGGGGATGGCTTTCTCATGGGAAAAGCTACTAGGAGGAAGTGGAATCATTGGTTGGAAGGCTATGGATGACTGGGAATCAATGAAAAGGTGCCTAAAAGGGTCATGATAGCAAGAAAGAGTGATCTATTGGTTGGGTGTCATAATCCACACTCAAGTTACCAATTTTCACATTTTATATGACTACACCTTAGATTTTTCATTACTAATTTTTCCTCCCCATTTTTAATTCACATTCCTTGGTCATTTTGTTCTAACCTAATCTTTGTCGTCCAATCTTACAAATTTAAAAATTTATTTAATTTATTTTATGAATTTTTACATTTATTTGGCCTTCCTATTATTATTTTATTTTCTCCCTAGACTTGTTTCCATAGGCTTTTTCTAGTTCATTTATTGTACCCCTCATGATCAAGACTATAAATACAACACGTGACCTTAATGATAAAAGGTAATTCAAGGAATATATATGGTACTAAAAAAAAATTAATTTAACAAAATTTATTTTATTATTTCTACTACATTTATTATTTCTATGTTATTTCTTGAAACACCACCTCATGTTACACTCTAGTGACACATGATGAGCTTTGGGTGGTTTATATGTATACACATAATATTGTTGAACTTTATCATTTATTGACGCGTTGTCTATTACATGTCAATTTTTCATGTCTTTTATTACACACCTTAAAGGGTGCACTGTGAAAGGGGTGTGAATATTGATGGTGTTTCATGAGAGACATTGTTGCTTATTTATCCTTGCATCCATTCTAACATCACAAGATTTTATCCCCTAAGATATATCCTTCCATCTATTATCCTTTCAATATTTTAAGACATGTATTTTCATACTATTCTATCCCATTTGATTTGATTATAATCATTAAATGTCCCATCTAAATTACATCGATCAAATTAATGTCTTATGAATGTTTTGGTGCATGCTTACAACTAGGTTAACCTAGTCAACATAGTGTTAGGTTAGTAAGCTTAATTCATACTAAATAGAGTTGGATGATGTAGACACCTAAATATTGCCACCAATGACTTCAAATCAATATTTTGGCCAAATTCCACCCAAAATGCACAATTTGGCCTAAAAACACTGAAACATGTTAAATGATGTGAAACTGACATATTCAAGTGCTGATTTGGCTAAAGTATCATTAAATGGGGAAATGAAATTTATGGTCTAGCTAACTTTGATTAGATCATTTCAATTTAAAATGCCAATTTTGCACTTAGGTGTTTTGGATTACTCTTTCCTATCAAATATATTGCATGATACACGTTCCTTTGTTATTTAGTGTTGGTAATATCCTAAATGAGATAATAGATCCAAAACATTGGACATCACATTGTAATTCCAATCCAATCAATTTTTGGACCACTAACAAGACATTCTAATCAATTTACGTAATTTGTGCATAAATTACTTAAACAAGGTTAAGAGATAATTAATCCATATTGGGGCCTAATTATAAATTCCATGGAAAATTGTTGTATACTTGTTTTTAGAAATGAATATTGAATATCTGGATCATCAGGTGACCTCATTTCTTGGGAAGACATCCCTAGGCCATAAATGCCATAAATATCAAGATTCATACCCTCCATACCTCATCAATGTCCTCCATGCCTCTTAGTTACTCCTCTATCCCAAATATTGATGAGCCTATTTATCAATTTTAATTCCAAGAAATAGAATTAATCCTCAACCACACATCTTCATCTTAGGATGGATGGTTCAGGTTGATTCTGATCAATCTCAAAAATATATAAATAGGAGACCTGACTACATAAATTCTAAGCTATTTTAGTGCAAATTTATAATGCATAAATATCTTCAAGATGCCATTAAAATTAGTGTTACCATGCCAGATTAATACCAAGCCAAGCCAAGCCACAAGCCAAAGGTGCCAAGGAGAGATGGAAGTATCCAAGCTTCCATTACCAAGGACTTCATGAGCACAAAACTAATCAAGCCATTACTAAAAAAACATTTGGAGCATCCAAGTAAGGTGAAATAATTCTTGTTTTTCCTTAATTTTTATTTGTGTTTGTCATTTTTTTTTGTTACGAAGGTCACCCTAAAAACTAGGCTTGAAGATGTTAGTTTAGTGTGTTTTTGATTTGGTTTCATTCACTAACACCATACTAATCTCCTCTTCTTAATCAAATTCCTAGTTCACATAATGGCATACCCAGTGGGATCAAATGCATCCCACACATGAAGAAGGTCATTTTGAAACTTTAAAATATTTATTTATATCATTAAAACTCTTACAATTTGATTTTATAACTTTGTTTTTTCCTTTTTTATTTGTCACGAGTTTACACAGTAACCATCATTGGTTATTAAAACCATCATCATTTGGCATAGTGATCATCAATCACTATTGGTATAAACATCATTGATTAGTAAGTGTAACCATATTTAGTTATATAACCAATGTTGATCATTTTGTTTTTCTTAAAAATACAAACCTGAGAGCTAATAGGCCATTCTAAAATGATTAGTTTAGGGTCATACAGATTGCATTTTTGATGATTTTTTTAAAACCACATGTTCTCTCATAAATGTTCAAAATTTGACATTAGTTTAGCTTCAAGTTTCATAGAGTTTTCACAAAATTTTAAAATCTATATAAAATATTTCTAATCTAACATATTTGCTTTTGGGGTGATGCCTTAAGGGTAGACAGGTAACCAATGAACTTGGGACATGTTAAAATATGTTATTAAGACATATTTGGCATGAATTTAAAACAAATTAGGAATCTTGTTTTTGGATCTTAATGAAAAATTCAGGTTCTTAAGTGAATTTTTTCATAATTTAGGCTTTCAAAGTTCACAATCTTAAAACCAAAGGGTCAAATGAACACCACCCAATATTTTGAATTTGGTAATTAAAAATGAATTCATCTTTCTAAAAGTTTTTTGTCTTCAATAGTTGTTTTATCTAATTTTATTTAGAAAAGAGAGGGATATTTCATGTATTATCTTCCATTTATCCCCTTTAGGGAACCTTTCGAATCAAAAGTGTCATTCTTATTGCAAAAAGTCTAGTCCAAGAATTAAAAAGAATGTCATCTAAAGCACTCCCAAAAAACTCATCAAAGTTTGGGTGACCTTGAAAATGACCCTGAAGTCTTTATTTTTATGTATTTCATTTCATTGCATCTTGGATTACGAGGAGGATGTCATTACCTCCTATGAGTTCTTTAGGGAAGATTTGACTTGTGGTTTCATCTTTTAGAATTGACTTCTCTTACTCCTTCTGAGTTGCACATGAGATGTATCGGCATTTGGACATCACACTACACTGAGAAAATACTACGATGTAGTGTTTGTAAAAAGACTAGACCTTTTTACAACTAGCCAACACTGTGGTCACCCAATTTCTATGTTTTTATTTTACATTGTTTGACATGAAAGTCATTATACAACTGATTCCCCTAGAGATTTTTGAAACTTGATAGTTTAGTTAAATCCACATTATCATACCCTTACTAGGATTTGGATGGTTATACTTAGAGTATTTTGGTCATTTTTTCTTGGTATGTTTTGAGACTAAAACTTGTCTTTTTGTTCATAAGCCATGTCAAAATTAGTTTGTCTATATGTGATATTTTGTCTAAAGAGGCATTAAGCTGGCCATTTTACACCACACTTGTGCCTTGAATTTTTTTTCTAAACTTTTTTGTGTGTGTGTCATTTGAGTTGAGGAGGGTAGTGTGATACTTCACAAAACATGTTAAAACCATTTTTCCTTTTGAGTCTTTGAAACATAACAAATATCAAACCATTCAAGCATGCTTATGCCATTAGGCTACTCAATTTATTTTAATACTTGTTTCACATAGTGCCAAAAACCATTTGTTTTAAACCATGTCATGTATACCATTTAGACCTTTGTCTTGTACTGTTATGCTATCCAATATTATCTATCTTGGTTAGTCAAATCCTAATTTTCAATGTTGCATTTTTAATTGATTGATTTACATTTAGGCCTTAATTTTTGGGGCTAATACATATATTTTTCTATTTTGGGTTGCATAACTTTGATTATTCGATTACCCAAATTTGAAAAACTATTGATGATTTGTTTGTTCAGTACCTATCCTTATCATTATTTATGCCTTTATTTGGGGAAACTAGTATTTCATCAAAGATCCTTTTGTCTTATGCCTTATTCCAATTGATCATGTTTATGTTTGATTCTATGTGCTAGGTCTATGTCAAAGTTATTTCCAAAATTGTTAGATTAAATGAAATCACATCAGCCTTTGTTTTAAGTCTATCTTTTGACATCGTTTGGAAAAAAGTCTTAGAATATGCCTATTTATTTGATCCTATATTTTTACTCCATGTTTGGACAAAAGGCCTAGCAACTCAAATTTTCCCTTTCCTATTTTAGACCTTGTTTGGATCACTTTGACCTAGGCCTTTGACATGTCAGTTTTTATTCAAACACTTGATATTTTGTGTGTATGATATTTGAAATTAGACATTTGATGTTAGGTTTTTTTATGCTAAGTCTTAGCAGAAATCATTTTGGAGATACAACTCCACTTTTAGACTAGATTAGAGATACAACTCTACCTTTTGACCAAGTTAGACTAAGCTTGAACTATTTGTCCTTTAGACATAGTTTTTTAGAGTTTGTATAACTCTAAGCCTTTTTATTTTGGGGCTTTCATCATTTACATAGATATGTCTTACTAAATTTATGATAGAGTCATGTACAATCTAACTTATGATAGAATGAATACACAAAATCCCACTAGGAATCCCTATAGGGAAATATTTTTTGAGTTTTATTATTCTCCCTATAATACTCCATATGGGGAATATAGTCAAAATCCACAAAATCCAAATCAAAACCTTGATTGACATAAAAAATATTGTGAAGAGAACTTTGAAGACCCAACTATAGATAATATTTTTTGGGATACAGATCCATACCCTCTTTCTAATATTTAGTACATGGAACATAGTTAAGAGCCAAGTTATGAACCAACTCACATCTAGGATGATATGGTTTATGAAGAAGACTTGGATGCTTTGGCTCATGCAAGTAATCAGGATCCCCCACATCATACCATTTCTATTCCAAGACTAAAACATCACACCATTTCCATTCCAAGACCTTGTCCTTTGGCTTGTGTGAGTAGTCATTCTCCCCAAAGCCCTACCATTATCTAACTATAAGTCATTCCTCATCCAGAACTAATCCCATCCAATAATTTAAAGACCAAGCTATGTTCAAAAGTGGTATTTTCCAACTTATTGGAAACCAAGGCTAAGAGAACCACCATTTTGAGAAGTTTCTATTAAACCAACCATTTTTGATAAGTCAACCTATGATAAATTGCCTATTAATCCTATACCAGTTGTCAAGGAGTCTCACACTAACAAGCCAATCTTTTTTGAGTCACTTCTTAATGATTATAACTACCTTTGGGAAAATAATTACCTTGACCATGTGCCTATTTTTCAAGAGCCTCCTATTGATAAGCCAGTTTCTAAGGATTTGTCTCTTGACATTTTTCCCATCATAGTGGAGTCTCACTCTGACAAACTAGTTTTTGTGGAACCCATTATGCCATCACAAGTCTTTACTTATCCAAAACCAAATATTCAACAAGACATCATTGTAATAAATTACCCATTATATGAAGAATCAAATTTAGATTTAGGTTTTATTCTTGAACTAAAATCATATTTATCATCAAAATTTGAATCAACATCAGTCTCAACATTAGATTCAGAGTCCCTTAAGTTAGAATCAAATTCAAAAGAAGAGTATGTTCATGGATGTTGCAACATTGGTTATGCATGCCTTTTAGATCAATTTGAATACATTTGTGATCCTTTTATAGATTTTGAGGATGATTACTTCATATTTGACACAATTTATCCTAGTATCTTCTATAAGGATTGTGTAATCTCTCCCCATTCCATAAGCCATTATGATCAACAAAAATAGCCATATCATTGACATTCCATCTCCCACAAGTTTCGATTGGGATCAAAATAATCACACTTTGTTGAAATACAACCATGGTGACATAGCAGTTGAAGAAGAACAAGGAGGCTAAGACAACATTCATATAGAAGAAGCACACTCTCCTAGTGAAACCTTTTTAGAGGTGCTATGATACAATCAAAGTCAAAACTTAACATCTTCTAGTGAAACATTTTTGGAATTGCTATAAGAAAATCAAAGTCAAAAGTCTACATTCCTTAGTAAAACTTTCTTGGAGGCACTATGAAATAATAAAGATAACTTCATTGGGAAAAACAACTTTGAGGCACCAATAGCTGAGCACAAAATTTATTCATTGCTTGATGAAAACAAAATCAAAGATCAAATCAAAATAACTTCCAATCTATATCCTAATCAGATGGTAACTAATCTCAAGATCAAACAACAAAAAAATATGGTGGTCTTATTGAGAGAACAAGTCTTCATCCCCACCATAACTAAGGTTATGTTGAATTTGGTATCAACAACATTACATGTGATTGAAAGTCCTAATCTTCATTTGTTTCCCTACCATTCCACATTCCATTATCATCAACCATTAAATTTCATAATCAAACATATCATCCATTATTTTTCCTTATTTACCATACATGGCCACACTTTACTTTATAGAGGATACAAAGATACCTTATCTCAACACTTGATGGAATCATAATCAATGACCAATAAAGATCATAAAATCATTCTTGACAACCAAATATATAACCAATTCTTGGTAGAGTAACTATTTAGATGAGGTCTGGGATAGTAATTAACATAATTGAGTATTCTATTTATATCTTTTTTTTATTAGGACATGCATCTCTCCATCAGTAGGAACAATAGAATCAAAAACCACACCCAGGCTAAAAACATGTACCATACCTTTTCATGTAGCATACCATTTCATTTCCATGCCATTACCAATATTACATATCCATTTTTCATTATCACATATCCCAAATAATCACCTTCTCACATGGGGGAAACCTTATTACAATTTTATCCAATTTATGAAACCATCATTATCCTTAGCAAGATCATGCCATCTAACCATTCCATTCGTATCTAGACCAAAGCCTTTTTTTAGTCATCCTATCCAATCCTATTTTGATCTTAGTTACTTTGGTTCTTCCTAAATTTTTTATGAGAGGATTCTAATCAAGTTTAAATAGTCAATAAAGTTCATTTTTAAATGATATTCTATGAAATTAGTGTGACAGTTGATCTGGCAAGATATCTTTCATCCTATTAAGTTTGTTTATGTGATCCTGATTATAACTGCCTATGGGCAAGTCAGTGTCTCACTAGTCTTTATACTAGTTATAATCACATATGGGAGAAATAGTATCATTTACCTATGCCATTATATCCTAGTTATAACTACCTATGGGAAAACTAGGGGCAACACTTGTTTATCATGCATTGTTGCATCACCTTGCCATTACTATTTTCATTTGATTGGCCATTTTCTAGTTTTGAGAACTTGTTGGGACCTAGTTTGTTTTTCCTCACCTTTTGTGTGGATGGAATTAATATGACTTGAGGTCATTTTAGGACTATGTAGGTCATGATTAATTAATGTTAAGGTCACCTCAGTCCCCCTTTCCATATGCTCTCACCATTTTGTGAGCAACCTAAGCCAAATTATCTTACCATTTTGTGAGTAGGTATTTTGTCATTATATAATGAGTTAAGATACCTAAAAAAAAATAATAATCATTACATTTAAAAAATCTAAAAAAATTTATCCTATTTAATCGTAGTCAGTTATCCTTGATCTACCTTACTAGGACATGGTCACTATTAGGATGCTTTATTTTAGGCTTTTGATTTATTTATTTGTCTATTTTAGGTTTTTTGTTTTTCTATTTGTTTATTTTTTTTATTTCAAAAATTTTATCTTAAATTAGTCTATATGTGTTCATTGGGTGATTCCTTACACACATTATTCTTGAGTCTATCCATATTCATACATCAACATTTTCATCATAGTTTTTATCATTATTACATTATTTTCATTTGGATATCAGATATCAAGAGTCAGTCCTTATGAATTTTTCTACCAAGTCTTCATGGTGTTCTATCATGAAGCCTACCATCACATGTTATAGCAAAAATTAGCTTTAGGAAGGTCTAAAATCAATAGAGACACAAAATTTTCTCATTGGCACCTTGTCAAATCCTCCCATCCCACCCTTGATCAAATCAACCCATTAACCATTATAGTTGTATCATTTCTAATCAATATGAGCATCTTCTCAGTGGTATGTATAATTGAATCATTCAAACTAATTAATCTTATTCTTCTATTCATCTATTTCATCACTTTGTACCCACTCATCTTTAATCTATATTCTAGTTTATAACCTTGAGTTATGCTTGCTAATAAACCCTAACTAGGGCACAATCATATTTAGCCAATTTAGGTCCTCTTAATGTTTATAATTTCCTATGGGAAATTCATTATTTTGAATTTTATTCTTGATTATAATTGCCTTTGGGAAAATTAGTATCCTTTTTATTTTATCAATGCATGCAAGAATTTTCTCATTTGGATTAATGTTAACCATGGATTAATTCCACCTTTCTTCTTATTTCCTTTTGAGGGACCATCCATCAACAAATGTGATAGCTACTCCCTTAAGGGGGAGTCATCGTAGGCTTCCCAAAAACCATTTAAAGCTTTGTTCTTCAACCATCATCTTATTTTTGGCATACATGCCATCTCTCATTATTTGAGAATACATTACTTTAACTATGGTTTGTAATATCTTCCCAAATAGGAGCAAATTGTAAACACCTAAATCTAGCCACCAATGATGTCCAATTAGGGTTTTGGCCAATTTCCACCCAAAATACATATTTTAGCCTAAAAATACGAAAACATTTTATATGATGTAAAACTAACATATTCAAGTCCCACTTTTGGCTAAAGTATAATTAAATGGGGTAATGTAATTGATGGGCTAGCTAAATTTGATTAGATCACTTCAAATTAAAATGCTAATTTTGCACCTGGGTGCTCTAGATTGTTCTTTCCTATCAAATCTCTTACACAAGACATGTGCCTTTGTTATTTTTTATTGGTAACATCTTAAATGGGATAAAATATCTAACACATTTGATATCATATTCTAAATCCAACCTACTCAAATTTTGGACCACTAACAAGACATTTTGATGAATTTGAGTAATTTATGCACAAAGTGTTTAAACATGCTTAAGAGCTAATTAATCCAAATCAAGGACTAATTAATAATTCCATGGAAAATTATTGAAGACTTGTTTTTATAAATGAATATTGAATATTTGTATCATCAGGTGACCTCATTTCTTGGGAAGACATTTGTAAGCCATAAATGCCACAAATATTAGGATTCATGCCCTCCATGCCTCTTAATTACTCCTATATCCCAAACATTTATGAGCTTTTTTGTCAATTTAAATTATAATAAATTGAATTAATCCTCACTACACATATTCATCTTAGGATGGATGATTTAGGTTGATTCTGATTAATCTCAAAAATCTATAAATAGGAGGCCTTACTATATGCATTTTAATATATTTTGGTGTAAAGTTATAATTCACAAATATCTTCAAAAAGCCATTAAAATTAGTGTTACCATGCCAAATTGATACCAATCCAAGCCAAGCCATAATCCAAAGGTACCAAGGAGATATGGAGGTATCTAAACATCCATTTCCAGGGACTTCATGAGCATAAAACCAAGCAAGCCACTACTACAAAAGCATTTGGAGCATCCAAGGAAGGTGAAGGAATTATTATTTTCCTTAATTTTTAGTTATTTTTGTCATTTTTTTGTTACTAAGCTCACCCTAGTAATTAGGCATGAATATGTTAGTTTAGTGTGTTTTTGATTTGGTTTCATTCACTGAAACCAAACTAATCTCCTCTTCTTAGTCAAATTCCTAGTTCATAGATGATAGCATCAACTAAATATTTGGGATATATTATGGTCATTTACGATTATAAATAAAATTAATTATTTTAATATTGTAGAGAGAGACATTTAATTTCAATTTTTATTGCTCTCACTTCTACCCTAAGTCTGCACTTGGAGGAGTTATTGTTTAAATCTTGTCTTGGAGGTAAAAACTTTTCTTGTGTGATCTTGGATGAAATAATAGGATAATTTTTTTACTAAATCTTAATTAAACCATTGATATCCTTATATCCACAATAATATCTTTTGAATCACCATTGGCCAAGAGGAAGATTGGGGCTCGACATGTCTTGTTCAAGGTAAGTATATTATAACCCCAACTCTTTCCTTTTGATAGATATAAGTTGTATAATTGCTTGCTTAAATAATCATCTCTATTTTTTTGAGTTATCTATACAATTAAAATTAGTGTGGCCATAAAATTATTCAATCTTGCCATTTATCCACTTTAGGTAGTCTATCCCCCCCTTTTCATACATGGATCCTTTCCCATTTTGATATATTTCTAGCCATTCCCCTTAAATTAATTTATTGTGACATTTAATTACTTAATGAATAGAGAACTAGTTATGTATATCACATTAATTTGATAGTACAGAGGATTTGGAACCCTTTCTCTTGACATTATGTTATAGGTTCCCCCCTTACTAAGTTTAATGGATCCATTAGTCATATCTCCATTTTATTAAGTATTAATGTGATCTACTTGATTTACCTTATCCAAGTCTGAATCTTTATAAATGATACTTGTAATTCAATCCTAACTCATTTGACAGACTTCCTAATAAAACCTTGTACTCACTAAAATATCTAGTAGAAGTATGTTAGTAGTAAAAATATTATTATCTAAGGTTAATATTCATAACCCATTTAAATAAAAAACTACAGGAAATATTTTCAAGTAATCTTCATTTACCATATGATGTATTCTTACCTATAATTAGTAACTATATGCTAACTATTCACAAACTAACAATAATAGTCTATCGTAGGTCAAGATATTTCTCTTACTAGAACTAATAAAAAATTATTCCATGATGATCAATATGCATATGGAAACAAAATTATTTAAAAAATTCTCTATTCCTATTAGGAAATATTACGATCACTTCTAGTA